>CM019825.1:173595863-174104900 GCA_009763385.1 Coix lacryma-jobi var. lacryma-jobi
TTTCCTTGAATTTATAAATGTTTTCCTTAAATGCTTTTGAGTTAAATTATTGCATTAGGTTTATAGGAGTTGTGTGCTATCCTAATTGATGCACTATCCACCTTGACCACTGATACACCTGATACCTGCTTTTCAAAAGTATTTGAAAATGCTTAGCAAAGCTTATTGATTTAGACCTTGCAATAAAATGCCAATTTCAAAAGTGTGGATCACTTAAAGAACTTTTATGGGATTTGGTCTTACTCCCCGGCTGTGGCTAGGTATCTGATCCGTACCTAGTCACTAGCGAGGAGAGGTTGTCCGAGCGTACGGTGCCGTCATGTTGTAGTCCGGGACTCAACGTTGACACCGACCGGGACAGGGTTGAAAAACTGACAGGACTATTACGCTTGGGAGATATACCAAGGTGTAGTTCTGGCTGGAAAATTAGGGACCATCCGTATGGGGGCCTGCTGGTCAAGACTTGTAACTATTCACATACTACGGAAAGCTCTGGCTCCGAGGAATCCTTTATTGGACCGACAACCGCGCACTGGGAGTGGAGAGATGGCGGAAGTAGCATGTACCACCCACGTGACAGGACCTGTACTCTTGGGTTAGAGTCCCGAGGTACTTGTCGCTGGCGGAAAATTGGAGTGGTGTACTGTACTTCCGGGTGGCGTAGGACCGGGCCCAATCTTCGAGGAATCGTGGTAGAACGAGTTGGCATATGCAAGCTTGGGTGCTACATATGCAGTGTGGATAGGGATCCTCAGCTGAGTATTATTTATCCGGATTAACGTTGCTCCTCGGTTATGGAGACTTGGTCCACTGACTGTCAATGGAGAGTGGTTCTCAACTAGGAATGTTTTGAAATGTAAAATGAATCATGAACGATGAAGAATTGAGGAATCTGAATCTTTCAAAATAAAAAAGGTTTACAAAAATGCTTTTCTGCAAAATACTTGATCTTGCTTAAGCCTTACCTTGACTACCCTAAGCCTCTCATTCCTGAGTCTTCCCCCTTTTTCTTTAGTCGGGTAAGTCTTGTTGAGTACCCCAGTACTCAGGGTTTGTTACCCATGTTGCAGGTATGCCTGAGACCCCGATGTGCTCGCACCCTGTTGCGTGACCTTCGTCCAGGAAGAGGCCGATGAGGCCGATGAGTAAATGTGCACCCTCGGCTGGGTGTTACATGTATCTTTATGTTAATGTTTTCCGCTACGTTGTCTACTTTGAATTTCCCGAACAATGGTTTGTAATAATCGTACTCCTTACCTCATTTGAAACCTCGGTTTGTAAACTATTGTTATTTAAGTCTTCCGCTCTTTATTCCGATGTTATTTGTAAAAGTATGCAATGCTGCAACCGAATTGTGAGATGATCCTGCGGACATTGGGCACTGATGTAGCCCGGTGGCGAACAGGTCTTAATCACATGGAACATGGGTTCGGCTGTCAGAGGTTGACAGGGACACGTGGGCCATGGGATTAGGGTCGTTCCGTCACAGGACCGCCCTTGCCGCCTCTGAGTAGTCAGTGAGGCGGGAGTGGACGCTGGAGTTGGTGTACGCGTCGCGGGATCGTCGGGGTTGTAGAAGGTCTCCGCTGCTGCGTGGCCTTGCCCTGTGGGACATGGCGTATGCCGCCACCGTGCCGCAAGGCTGGCCACCGTGTGCCTCCGACTGCGAGGAAGACAACAAGATGATTAGCAATCAGGCAACATTTGATCGAGGAATTGATAAAGTCTTTCACGTACCCAAAGCTTGTGCGTACTCGGCGAGGTTGCGGTTGCCCTGGTGGTGTGGTACACCTGGCATCTGCTGACGCGCCTCCCGGGCCTCGGCGTGGTGGGCCGCCCACTCTTCGAGAGCCACCGGTCCACGATCATCTCCCAGCACTCGGGAACGACTGGCACCATTGGGGATCATCTGCACATCAATCAGTAATTCACGTCTAAGCGTCAGATGAAAAGTACCAAAAGCTTAATCTCAAAAAGAAATCACTTACCTGCAGAACTGCGCCCGGCCAAGCGTCATGCCTCTCGCCTGGGGCCTTCGTCACCCTCGTGGCCAAAGACCGTGGCGTTGTAGGTGATGATGGCCGCAGTCTCGCCTCGTAGATCATGTCGGTGACGAGCTTCTACACGCCCGGATAGCCGTCACCTCTGCCACTGCCTCCTTCCCCGGCTCGCACTTGAAGTAGTAGTTCTGCATACAGACACAATACGAGGCGAGACAATAATTAAAGAAAAAAAATATGATGAAATTGATATTGTTTGACGAAGACTTACCCACAGCTCGCTCTAACCCGCGCCGCCTTGTTGGGGAAGTCTGGGTCTGGGGCGACGAGTGTAGTGGTCAAAGGTGTAGGCCGGCTCGTGCCTCCCGGACATACTGTACTATGCCGGGGTAGTGCTCGCGGCACAGGAGACCCAGGATGCCATTGGGTTTGTGGCTTTAGGCCCCACAAAGTCCCATCCCCTGCACAAGTGATTTAAAAAAGATTATTAGCTTCTATTTCTATTTGAGTCTCATCGTACGAACAGGTAGTTAGAACATGTACTTTTGTCCGATGGGCGTGATCACTAGGCGTCGGGCACGTGGCGGCAACGCCGGGAGGCTGGCGGGACCTCTCAAGTAGGGCGTGGACACCCCTGAGGCACCCGAAACACCGTCCGCCTCGTCCTCCTCCTGCTCGTCCTCCTCGCCTCCTCGGCCAATGGTGCCTCCTCCTGCCGTTGGGCCTCGGGCGTGGCCGGCACCTCCTCCTCGACCTCCTCCTCCTCCTCCTCCTCCTCCTGTGGAGACGGCTCCCTCCGGCGGTGGCCACTCCTCGTCGAGGGCCCGTCGGCCTGCGAGCTGCGGTACAACCAACTCAACCGCCTCTGACGTCCTCCTGGCATCTTGCCTCGACCTCCTGCATTTAAAAAGAACAACAATGTTGTATTAGAAATAACATAACCAAATATATACAATATAAATAAAACAATAGATCCTAAAAATATAACATAATATTACATGTATTAGAAATAATCTGGATCATCCGGATTAGCCGGAGCATGAGTCTCCTCATCACTGTCAACCATGTCTAAGTACTCCTCAGTATCCGAAGACAGGTCGTCGTCTTCATTTGCTTGGCCTAAACGGAATCGTTCTAGCATTTCTATGTCCTTCGCATTTACCACCTCCTCCCCAGCGTCCTCGACATCATTCTCTACTTCCATTTCCATCGCTTCGGTTAAGTCTATCGTGAACGTCCCTTGCAACCCAGATTCTTGAAAGAACTCACCGTCATACGTGTTTGTGTTGAAGTTATAATCCTCATCATTGGGGAGAGGTAGTTTAGCATGTGGTGATATCTTGTGCACAATATACCAACCCAAGAGATGATCTTTGCTTTTGCACACGTATGGTGTGTAATAAACCTGCGTGGCCTGTGGAGCCACAATATACACATCGGAGCCTGGATAGACAGAATCCTGTCGAATTTCGGCTAGCCCAAGATTAGGTGTCAGCCTCGTTCTTCCAGGATCGAACCAATGGCATTTGAACATGACAGGATTCAAAGGCTTTTCACCGTGAAATGAAAGTTCGTATATTTCTTCAATTCTTCCATAGTAGTCACGGTTGTCATTGCCTGGAGTACAAACTCCGCTATTTGTGGTTTTTGATTGGGCCGACTCTGCTCGTAGCTTGATGTGTGAAAGCGAAATCCATTCACGTCGTAACCGTTAAATGACTTGACCCTACGGTCAAAGCCTTTTGCAACCTGTCTCAGCTCTTGACTCATAGACGCATCGGTTTGAGCCTGCAAGGTGACGCAAGATATATCGTTATACGGTCAGAACGTAAGAGCAAGTTGGAACGTCAGACTAAGTACGACCTTGGTAGGACGGTACCTTCTGTCGGAACCAAGAAATGAAATCAGGCCTCCCTTGCTCCGCACCATTTGCAATTAGGGTTTCAGCTGCCGCATCAGAAAGAGGCCTTGGTCCATTCGAGAACAATGAAGAAGAAATTCACTGTACGAAACAAAAAGAATGGTGTTGGGAAGTGACGACGAATTGGATGAAGATAGATAACAACTTACCCCATGTACGGGTCCAGCTCATCAAGGTTGGTAAGCACGTATAGCATGATCTTTCGCCACTCTTCATAGTTCAACTGCTTAACTATGGATCCACTTGCCGTGCCGAGTTGGCCTCGAAAAAGGCTAAGACTCGATTCATTTTCTCCAGCATTGTAACGAGGGGGTGGATTATGCACGCTAGGAAGGTTCTCAGAGTAGTATTCTTCAGTGAAGTTGGACACCTCCTCCAGAATGGATGCCTCTGCAATGGAAGCCTCAATTTTGGCTTTGTTTCTACATTTCTTGCGAAGAGTCTTCATATTTCTCTCGACTGGGAAAGCACCAACGCCATTGCACAGGCCCTCCCATTGAACCTCATTTGGGAGGTGTACGATCAAATGAAGCATCAGAGTGAAGAAGCCTGGTGGAAAGATTTTCTCCAGCTTACAGAGCAACACAGGTGCAGCTTTCTCCAAGTCATCAATGACGGACCGAGATATCTCCTTGGCACATAGCTGGCGGAAGAAATAGCTCAACTCTGCCAGGACGACCCACATAGGCTCAGGAACATAGCCTCGAACCATCACGGAAGAAGCCGTTCGATCCATACGTGGAAGTCATGACTCTTCATCCTAGGACTCGCAGAGTAGATAAGTTGACTCCTCTCGTTAGATTCGCTGCATATCCATCAGGGAATGTCAATGTCTGGATCCACTGAAGTATTTCTTTCCTTTGTGGCCTGCCCAAGACGAAATCGACCTTGGGCCGTGTCCATCTCCTGCCGGGCTGAGGAGGCAGCATCTCTTGCTTTGGTCTATCGCACAACAGTGCCAGGTCTAGTCTAGCCTTAGGGTTGTCCTTAGACTTTTCAGTGTCCATGAGTGTTCCCCAAAGCGACTCAGCGATGTTCTTTTCAGTGTGCATTACATCAATGTTATGTGGCAGAAGAAGATCGTCATAATAAGGGAGTCTTTCCAAGCCTGACTTATGAGTCCACATATGCTCCTGACCATACCCCGCAAAACGACCGTCTGTTTCGTTGAACTGGAGAGCATCTATCTGAGCATGAACCTCGGCACCGGTCAGCATCCGAGGTGGAGGATCTCTCACCACGACACCTTTGGTAAAGTTCTTGGTGTCCCGTCTGAAAGGATGGTCAAGAGGCAGGAATTGTCGATGTTGGTCGAACGCCGAATACTTGCCACCCTTCTTCAACCAGATAAATCTTGTAGCTGTCTTACAAACGGGGCATGAGAACTTGCCATGGACACACCAGGCACAGAATATCCCATATGCCAGGTAGTCATGCAGTGAGTACTGGTACTAGATGTGCATTGTGAAGTTAGACCTTGAAGCTCGGTCGTATGTCAATACCCCTTCATTCCAAGCAGTTTCCAATTCATCAATCAGAGGCTCCATGTACACACCCATGTTATTCCCCGGGTGTCCAGGAATTATCAACGACAAGAAGACAGTATGACGTTGAAATAGGACGCCGGGGGGAGGAGATTGAGGGGGATAACGAAGACGGGCCAACAGGTGTACGGGACAACATGAGTCCATAGGGATTGAAACCGTCCGTTGCAAACAACACGAACATTACGAGCCTCTCTAGCTTTGTCATGATGGATGCGATCGAAGTGGGCCCATGCTTCACCATCGGCGGGATGTACCAACTTCTCAGGATTGTATCGGGTACCCTGTTTGTGCCATGTCATCTGTTCGCGGATTCCTCGGTCATGTAGAGAGTTGGATCGTTGTGATCTCGTGTGAACGGCAGGTAACGCAGGACTTTCATGGGATAGAAAGCTGCCTCTTCGGGCCTTCACCATGTCTACCTCCATGTATCTCGACGCTTTACACTTCGGACAGTAACCTGCATCCGTGAGATCTTTCCTGAAGAGGACGCACCCATTTGGACAAGCATGTATCTGCTCATACGGCATCTTCAGGGCACGAAGTAGTTTCTGTGACTCGTACAGGCTCTTTGGCAATATGTGGCCGTCCGGAAGCATGCTACCAAATAGGGCCAACATACCATCGAACGCATCTCGACTCAGGTGAACTGGGACTTGAACCCCATCACACGGCAATGGCATCTAGTTGAGAAACCGTTGTCCGATCGTGAAGTGGTTCTGTGCCGAAGACATCATCTCGTAAAACGCCTTTGCGGTCTTCTCCATCTCCTCCTCCGTACGTCCTTCAGCGTACTGTGCTTCTTGGAAGTCATCTAACATGTCTGCTACCCCCGCATCAGCATCAAAGTCCTCCAGACGTGGTCGCACTGCCTCCGCTCTCAAACGATGTGCTTCACCATGGTAGATCCACCGGGTGTAGTCCGGCGTGAATCCATTGTTCACAAGATGTTTAGCCATGTTCTCCTTGTCTTGCCTTCTCTGGTTCCCACATCTGCTGCATGGGCACAACACTTTGATCTCTCCTCGCCGAGCCACGCCAAATGCATTGTTCAAGAAAGCATCTGTCTTGCGCAACCATTCATCGGTGAAATCACTTCTGCTTCTACGGCCCGAGTACATCCACTGACGGTCATCCATCCTACTGTCATCCATCCGAGTACTTACATATCTACCTCCGAGTACTTCCATCCTACTATCATCTACTAGGTGAGGATAGGTCCTAATCCCACCCGCGGATGCGTGCATGAGGCTAGTTCCCATTGTCTGCCCCGAGCCGAGACAGAATTTCGGCAGCACCTCCCCGATGTTCTCAAGATACACGTCCCTGTAGGGAGAGTGTGTATCCGGAGAACAACAGGGAGGTGATGCGCATATCATCTCGAATCGGGCCAGACCATGGGAACTAGCCTCATCGACGCATCTGCGGGTTGTCCAAGTAACGTGGACAATCCAAAACAGATACGGTTATCGATATGCAGAGACCTGCATACCTCCAGCCGTATCTCTTTCGGACAGGAGACGCCTAACTGGGTTCAATGACCTACGACCCTTTTCTGGGAGGAGATGTTATTTATACCTAGGGTGCCGGTGGAGTCAGGTAGCGCGCGGCGAGTGGCGAGTCGGTGCAGTGGCGAGGCGAAGCGGTGCAGGCAGATCCGCGACGGTGACGAAGACGATCGTGGTCGCCGAGGATCTCCGGCTTGGCCCCGACAGGTCCTCCTCCTACAGAAAAGACAAAAAATATAGTATCCATTAGAAATTTCGGCAGAACCTCCCCTGTACGGTGAGGATTCAAAACCTGCAAGAAACAACGGCACGATGGCCGACATCCACATATATGTCAAGGCACGATGGCCGACATCAACATACATTAACAAGCATACCACTACTACTAAATAATACTCGATCGCCGCATACATTCACATTCATCCACATATATCGCCGTGATCGAGGACGACTACTACTAACAACTACTACTTACTACTACTACTTACCACAACTAAGTTGCAGAGGTACAAGGACGACGGGGCGATCGAGGACGACTTACAAGTGACGACGCGGGCCGATCGACGACGACGGAGCGGGACGGGCAGGGGGCGGTGGCCGAATGGGGTGGCGCAGGGCTCCTCCCTCCTCTCTAATCCTCTCCTCCTCCTCCTCTCTTCTTCTCCTCCTCCTCCTCCTCCTCCTCTCCTCCTCCTCCTCTCTCCTCCTCCCAACCGGGCGTGCAGGGGGCGGGGGCGGAGCGCGGGGAGGGGAGGGGAGGCGGAGGAGGAGGGGAGAGCGGGCGCGCGGGCAGGCGGCGGCGCGGAACGGGGTGGGGGCGGACGCGCGCGGGCGGGGCGGAGGCGGCCGGGAAGGGAGGGGCGGTGGGGAGGGCCGGGCAGGGAGGTCGGCGGGGGCCGCCGGTGTGGAGGGGACGGGCGGGGAGGCGGCGGCGCGACGGCGGAGGCGGAGGCGCGACGGCGGAGGCGGAGGCGAAGTGGCAGGCGTGTGTGTTTTGTGTGGTGGTGTGTGCGGGGCGGGCGCCGCGCGGCGTTTTATTTTTTTTTCCCTGTTTGCTTCTTTGCCGAGAGCCAGATCGGGTGGCTCTCGGCAAAGAGGAAACCTTTACCGAGAGTCGTCTGATCTGGCTCTCGGCAAAGATTTTGTTTTTTATTTTGGTAAACTCTATGCCGAGAGCCCTGGCCCTGGCTCTCGGCATAGGTGCTCTTTGCCGAGGGCTTTAGGAAGCTCTCGGCAAAGCATATTATTTTTTTTTGTTTTTTTTGCTCCCAATTTTTTTGTGGCCTTGCTACAGTACTACAAGCCAAGATTTCAAATTTGAAGTGTTTTCCATAAATCTTGCTATATTTCGCGTATTTTCTTTAATTTGATGATTTTTTCCACGGGACGTACGTTTGAACTGCAGGTGCATGAAATAATGAAACTCAGCGATTCGAAAAATGGTATTCATTCTTCAGAGGGTATTTCGACACCGTATCCAGGGACAGGCGCGGAGACTCGACCGTCTCGTGCACGAGAAACGGCGACAATGTTGCGTGATATTGGATTTAAAATTATTAAAAATACAAACGAAGTCAGAAAATCATGAAAATGGACGAGTGACCTTGACATAGCATGTAGAGGCTATGAAAAAAATTTCGGAATGTTTGGAGCAAGTGGTGGCGCAAGATGGTTGAAACCCTGAGATCATCGCATATCATCACACGTGACATCTTGCGGAGATCTCAGGGTTTCAACCATCTTGCGTCACCACTTGCTCCAAACATTCCCAAATTTTTTTCATAGCCTCTACATGCGATGTCAAGGTCACTCGTCCATTTTCATGATTTTCTGACTTCGTTTGTATTTTTAATAATTTTAAATCCAATATCACGCAACTTGGTCGCCGTTTCTCGTGCACGAGACGGTCGAGTCTCCGCGCCTGTCTCTGGATACGGTGTTGAAATACCCTCTGAAGAATGAATACCATTTTTCGAATCGCTGAGTTTATTATTTCATGCACCTGCAGTTCAAACGTACGTCCCGCGGAAAAAATCATCAAATTAAAGAAAATGCGCGAAATATAGCAAGATTTATGGAAAATACTTCAAATTTAAAATGTTGGCTTGTAGTACGGTAGCAAGGCCACAGAAAAAATTAGAAGCAAAAAAACAAAAAAAAATAATATGCTTTGCCGAGAGCTTCCTAAAGCCCTCGGCAAAGAGCACCTATGCCGAGAGCCAGGGCCAGGGCTCTCGGCATAGAGTTTACCAAAAAAAAACCTTTGCCGAGAGAACGGCGCAGGGGGAGCCGTTTGCGAAGGTTCCGTTTGCCGAGGTGCAGTCTACGCCGAGGGTTTGGCTCTCGGCATAGGTTATCTTTGCCGAGAGCCAGATGTACCGAGAGTCGGACCCTCGGCGTAGAAATCGTCGCCGAGTTCCGTATGGTGCCGAGGGTTGGCTCTCGGCAAAGAGCTCTCTGCCGAGCGCCCGTGATTTAGCCCTCGGCAAAGAGCCCGTCTCCGGCAGTGGAACATACATAAGAAATTATTGTCTGATGTAAGCAGAAAGGAAAAAAACAAAGCTAGCTGAAAAAAACAAAGCTAGCTGATGTATGCGTCTTACTCCATCGAGTTTGTGACCAAAACAGTTGAGAAATTAAGCTTTTACTGCCAAGACAATGCAAAGCAGGGATCTGATCCAACAAACACATAGGAATCATCGTTCAGTTGCTCTCGCTCATTCGTTGTTATGAACGACGTATAGAATATGAAGTAAACGATAAACCAAACACAGAGAAGACACACGATTTACGTGGAAAACCCTTTCAATGTGAAAGGGAAAAACCACGGGCACCAGCCGGCAACAATCTCATTATCTCAAGAGTTTTGGGGTTACACGCCAATGGTGGCTTACAAGAGAATTGATCTCCACGAAACCCTAGCAAGGACATATATACCGTACGGTGGGGGGCTCCGCCCCCCGCACCCCCCGTGAACGCACGGGACGCGGCCTGATGGTTTAGGGTTTACGGCGACGGGCCTCCGCTTCGCTCGTCAGAAGCCCGACCAATATCCTGAAGTGAATTGGGAACAACTCCAACATTCGTAACACTGGAGCATCACCTGACCTGACATGACGACCAAGCCCTGTATTCTAGTTTATTATTAGTCCTTCAGGATTAGGCCACAATCAAAATTGTTTGCAGCATATAAATGGCACGTAGCTTTAGCAACGCAAACAAATTGCAGCATGCATGAGAAGGCCGGCGGACGTACGCAAGGGAATCAAAAGGTGAATGTCTGTAGTTTGCTCCGCCAGATTCCAGTTTTTGACGTGATTTGGTTAGGCGTACATTTTAACAGCACTCATGTTCCTATCTCTTGTTCTTAGCGCTACTGACGACATCTCTAGAACTGTCCCAAAGTACTTACTAGTACTACCTCTGTCCCCTAACAACTCACACATACTACTAATCTTTAAGTCAAACTATCTCAAATTTAATAAATTTATACAAAAATATAATACCGAACACATAACTATTGAATTCATAATAGATATTCAAATTTTAATAAATTTACTATTTTCTTAAATTTGGTTAAATAGTATGACTAAGGACAGCGCGGGAGGTAGTAATAATATATAGAAAATAAACATCAGTAAACCGGTTGTAGAGGCATATAGCAAGAATCAATTGAGCATCTCCAATAGTTTAGAAAAATAACTTGCTATCCTTGTTTTATTGGAAAAAGAAGAAAAAAACGTTCTCCAACAGATTGGTATATGACTTGCTAAATTTTTCTAAGTTGGAATCAGAGGTCATCTACTTGCTATATTTACCAAGTCAGCTTCACTTGCTATCCAACGTTTCTATGTTATTTTACCAAGTTGGAATACTTTTCTATGTTATTTTTACCAAACTATTGGAGATACATGAAAAATTTACTTGCCAAAAGTTTTAGCAAGTTGCTAAATGACAACTTTTTCCAAGTCAATTTTTCCAAACAATTGGAGATGCTTTGTTTGGCTCCATCAGCTCTAAAAAATAGCTAGTTAATAACTAATAAACGTTAGTATAGACCGCTTATAGAGGAATATTGCAAGAATCCAATTCCAAACAGTCCCATATTTTAAAACTGAATTAGCAACATGGTTCTCTTCAATTCAATAATAATAAACGCCAATTATGCTGTTCAAATGAAACTAATGTCTACTGCATTCGGGCGTGTATATCCTCGATCAGTTTGTATAATCAACTACCTGGCTAGAATCATGTTTCGCGATCATTCAACTACTCCCTCGCTCCATATTGAAAAAGTTGACGTTTTGAACAAGGTTTGGATCAAACATTGGGAATATAAATCATAAATAACTTTTAAATTATTGAGTTTAGAGGTGTAAAAATCATATAAATAAATTTGTCTTAAAAAGTACTTTCATAAAAAATATACATATACCACTTTCCAATAAATATTTAAAGAAACAAGTGGTCAAAGTGATGTTTTGGAGACCGTGTCGCTGTCTGAAACGTCAAGTTTTACAATATGGAGTGAGTAATTTTTAACTTGCCCTGTGACATACATTCCCTGGTCATACTGCAACTCGATCGGTTGCAATAATGAAGAACATAATTAAAGTAACCTAAGGGTCTGTTCGGTTGCTCCGGATTGAGTCACTAGAATGATTACATCTGGATTTGGTTCATTAATTTGTATTGTTTTGGTGATTTGGAATAGGGGCAAAACCAGAGTAGCCGAATAATGCAGCCTAAAATGGTTCATTTTTTTTTTGGTATGGTTTCGGTATGATGGGTTATATATATAATAAGTACTTATGTACCACATAGCAGGGTTCTTTTATTCACATCACATGAGATCGGATGCTTTTGACCAAAAGACGAGGAAGGTACAGATGCCTTCTATTGGAGCAACTCGTTTGTCACTCACTCTCCAATAATAGCTACTCAATTTTAAAATATGAATCCCCGTTTGTCACTCACTCTCCAATAGCTACTCAATTTTAAAATATGAACCCAGTTGTGACGATGGACACCAATGTTTTCTAACTGAAATAGACGTTTGTAGAAGAAACAAATATAGGAAAATGAATGCAGTACTTGAATTTATGTAGGACCAACAGAAACTGAGGTTTGGAAAATAGACGTTTGGACACTAATGTTCTTTTGGTGGATTGTTTTTTGTGTGTTCAACAGCTTGAATTTTCTGTTCATGGATCCAGGTTGTGGTTTGGCATAGTTGCTGATCCAGGACTTTTAGAAAGCCTATTGATGAGTTCCATCATGATATTAGAGATTATGCAAGAAAGAGCATTTTTAAAGATGGGTCCGTGTCATTCTTTCTTTGTTTATCTTTGTAGGCGTGGATATAGAACACAAATGAAGGAAATTAAGGAATGAATGGTCATTTTGGGCTTTTGGTTATCAATTAGTAGAGCTACATTTGGTTGTATTTCTACCCACAAACTTCTATTGGATGATAAAGCACATTCCAAAATATTGTTAGTTTGTCTTCTTGCTATATCTATTACAGTAATACTATAGTAAAAAAATTATCATTTGTGGGTCCGCTAATACTGATTTTTATCTTCCCTTCTTTTTTTTCAAATTATCTAAATACTCTATTCATGTTGCATTTCACACAAGAGCATTGATTCTCTCTAAATGAGAACGGGCTGCCACTGCCGCCGCGACGCGCAGGCCTTGCCCGGCCAACACGGGCGCCGCACCAACACGCAATTGCACACTGTCGCGCATGGCCGTCGTGGCTACCTAACGCCCCATCTGTGACTTGCGAGCCTTCCTCCACCGTGCGATGACCCTCTCATTGTTGCTCCATCTCGCCTCCATTACATGGCGCAGGATCAGATCTAGTGGATCTGGTGATGACCCGGTCAGGCCCCATGCCTCCGCACACGCACGCCGGCTAGGCAAGGTGGCGGCCGGGTGGCTAGGGCCATGGTCGGAAGATGGATCTAGCAGATCCAGGATAGACATGGTGAGGTGCCCGTGCTCCTGTGCACACACGTCGGCTAGTCCAGGTGTTGGTCGAGTGGGCCCGAGACTAAGGCCAAAAGGCGGATTTGATGGAGGCGGTCTCATCGGCAGCAGCTTCCTAGGGGTGGTCGATGCTTGGGAGTCTGGGCAAAAGAGTTATCCTCAATGGCAGCGACAGAGAAATCCAATAGCACAACGACCATTCCAATGGCGACAGATGCCCAATGGGCGACGAAGGCCATGGAATCCGCGAAGTGAAAGTGGATCTATCGGCTCACATCTGATCGGCTAGTTCTAACTAGACGACGACGGATGAAGGTGGGCTCACCGGTGACATGTGGCATTGACTCACTTGAAGGGATGAATACGACATTAGTGGAGGTTCGCAAAAATGGCGCACTAGAGACGGCGACGACTTGATGACTTCTACTAGCCACATCTGGTCGTTTCAGGAGAGGATCGGATGCCGGGGACTAGGGATTAGTCGAGGTTGTAGTTTTTTCTTTCTTTGGTTCTGTGTTTCCTCCTTATTAAGATGTGAGTCTAGGTGCCCTTGTATTCTTTTGGTTGTGTATATCTTTCATGGATATAAAGGTCGGACTATAAAAAATCCAATTTCTAAAAAAGTATTCTATTCCTAGACCATGAACTATAGTTAAAAAATATAATAGATATATTTGTTACAATCCAAGTCGCATCTAGCAGAAAAGGTGATTTAACCTCCTCTAGGGTGACTCAGGGGTGTCGAAGTGCCACCACCCAACTCCTAGTAAGGCCTACCTTTCTACTGTCCCCGATGTCTGGCAAGTCGCGCCAAAAAAAGAGGCTACCTCCTGCATCTCCTTCTCTCCCACATTCTTTCTTCCTTGTTTGATCTGTGCTTTCGGGTAGGCGACCTCCATTCGTCAAGGTGAGGCTAGATCATTGGCTTTCCAATCTACATCTTCGAGCTCTTGCGGGGTGCGGCGGGTGTGCAGGTTGGGCAACATGCAGTTGGCTCGCACCCTGTGTGTGGCGCGGCGGAGACGCAGCTAGATCACGACCTCGGTGACACGTGGTGGATGGCACGGCTGACTTGCAGGCCAGACTACATGCAACATGACCAGGGTTTCGGGTGACCATCTTATTCCCGTGGCACAACATGCCATGCACGTGACCATGGTGCTCTTGTGTGGCTAGGGTACAAGTGGCTATGTTGCGTCCCTGGGACGACCACAACAAGAGGAGCAGTAGGCACTAAATAAAAGTATTCTTTTCTTCCATCCACAATTCACTTTTCTAATTGCTTCAACAATGATTTGATCCTCCAAATCAACATGACAAAGTTTAGCTTAATAAGTCACTAAATACAAGTATTGTCTTCTTCACCTTAGCTAAGTTCTTGGGCCACCAAGCCTTCGTTTTCACTTCACCCTTTCTTTCGAAGCCCTTTTCTTACTATCTTCACCTTACCAAACCATCAAGTCACATCTTGTGTTGAATCAACTTATTATAAGCACACATTGAATACCATATCATCAACTTATAAGCTTCAAAAGTGAGACCATTCCATATGTAAATTCTCATATCTCATTTATACTGACATACATGCTTCCAATTCATGCACATTTAATCAATAATTTTGGACTCATTTCTTCATTATACCATTTGCTTCCACAATATGAGCCCAATCACACAATAACAGTATCTGGGACTAAATACCTGCAAATCTCGTTCAATCCACCAAAACCAACTTAGGGCCTAGATGCACTTTCAATGTTTCGTAATGGCAAAAGTGGGTAATTAAGATGGAAGTTTAGAGGGTTATTTTGAATTATTTTTTATAATGACATATATGGGTAATTATATATAGATTTAGGGGTTTATTTTGAATTATCTTTCGTAATGGCAGTGTGGGTATTTTTCTATAAATTGCAATGGACTCAATGATTACCGTCGATGATGATGATGATGATTAGAGTCTACCAATTTAAAGGCTAGATGTTTTTTTTATTATTGTGAGATTTCTCATATTTATCTTTTTTCTGACACGTCTAGTGAGAATTAACGTGGTGGCTTCGTTGGGCCTCTAATTAGTAATAAAAAAATAAGATAGGATTATTAAAATATTATTAGTAATAATAAGATAAGATAATATTAGTAAAATATTATATTATATATACAAGTTGTTGGGATTAACATGGAGCCTATTTGTAATAATAAGTGCACCTCTAAAAGTCTTTCTGAAACTCACTCTCTACATCAGGAAAGTCATCTGTATAAAATTCACTCTATATTTAGATAATTAAACAACTAAAGAAGTTGTTGGAGTTTTCATTGAGGGAACGTATGTTATGGAAACCAGGTTCCTGTGGAAACTATGGAAACTCGCATGTGGATCGCTGGATCAAAATCCGATGGCTATAGCTAATGGTGTTGTGCACCCGTGTTGTACCTGTGTTGGCTATATATATTAGGGAGAGATAAATGAGAGAGGTTAATTGCTAATCTCCACCATTAGTCATAGCCATCGAATTTAGATCCAGCGATCCACGTACGAGTTTTTATAGTTTCCACGAGAACCTGGTTTCCATAGGATACGTTCCCTTTCATCAAAATCTCTATTCTTAATAAAATAAATAAAAAGGATATAGAGAGAGTACGTTGAAGTTACTCTAAGATCGGTAAAATATTCTGAATGAACGAACGAATGATGAAAGTCAATCATATAATCTTCGGTTTGCCACATCAAGGCATGCGGCTGAGATGTGGACAACGGTTTTTTCTAAGACGAAAGAAGAATTATATTAAATAATAGTCGGGTATATCATCGTATTACAAGTACTCTGAAAAAAAACATGTATCCAGAAATTGATTCTCATTTATATTATACCCAAACTGTAAAAGGCTCAAACTCTCAAATTCAAACCTGTTTGACGCTTCGTATAGATGACCGCACAGACAAATACTCGGCAACAGTTGTTTTCGACCTGAGAACAGATGCCCAACGAACGGCCAACATTCCTGCAGGCGGAGTTGAGAAACTTCTTCTTCTTCTTCCTTGTGTCTTCCTTCTTCTTCTTTCTGCCACTGAAGAATGACGAACACTGATCTGAAAAATATATATTCTCCATACAGATCCAACCACAACAAAACGAACAAGGGACTGGAGAAAATTATTCCATGGCGACGACATCATCTCCGTCTTGATGCCGAAGCCCGGAAACAAAAGTCTTCAGGTTGTCTTATCGATGTAGATGTTGACGCCGAAGTTGTCGCCCTCATCTTCAACAGAGCCATCATGGAGAGACTGGATCCACACTACCGCGGCGGCCGGCTGTTTTGAACGTGGTTGATCCGTGTAGTTGTAACTGTGCCATGCGTGCAATTGGCCGGGTGCATGCTCCAGCTGGCAAAAAAAAATGATCTATTCTATTTGATTAATTTGTCAAACAATAATGCAACATGTGGGTTGAATATATAGGAATCGATCGATCAGCTGAATGCGACAGTGATTTATTCGCAGGACACAAGCTTGTACCATATATATATATATATATATACGGTTATCATTATTACTTACTTACTCCATCTTAAATTGTAAGTCATTTAACTTTTTGAGTTCAACTTTGATACCACTCATCTTATTCAAAAACTTTATGCAAAATATTACTTTTTTTTTGCCGTGCCTTGCTTTACTAATAAAACTTCTTCAAAAATAACTTAAATTTGACTATGTTTGCACAAACTTTTTAAATAAGACGAGTGGTCTTGTTGCCAAAAAATCAAACGACTTACAATTTGGGATAGAGGAAGTATATCTCTCTGTTTGGTGGTTTCTCTACGAATCTACCACCTGTTTTATGTCATTTTGCATAGCACTTCAATCCATCCTAACCCAATAATACATCACATATATGTTGGAGTGGACATTGGAGTGAATTAGAGTGCAGCCAAACTAAGTCTTTAGATGGGTTCCTCTTTTCAGATATCAGATCAACCATGCATGCATGTGTGGTGATTCTTAGGCTTTGTGTTTGGTTCGAGAGGGCTAAGAGATACGCATGGGTCAAACTTACTAGCTAGATCATGGCTTGATAAACATCTACAAAATGTTTTAGAAAGATTTGCCTAACCGGATCAAAGCCACGGTCAATTTTAACCAAAATGTGTTGATTAAGGTGCGCATGGATCACTGCAAAACTGGAAGGATATAATCATATAGATCTATAAAAACTATATTGTATGTGATTACTAATTAACCCTACAACTGCATACATCTTTCTGGAATAACTGAAATTCGTTGAGTTTAGGAATTGAAAGGGAAAACATAATTAGATTTTAATCACGCGCGAGTGAAAACTATCAAAATATCTCTACTATAATTGAACAAACCGAATTAAGCAAAGTCCACCCAAACAATTGTCCCCCGCTGAGAGTCTCCACCTTTGCGTACCCAAAAAAACGTACACAGGAATCCGTCTCCATCAAAATCAAGGGTTCCAATCTACTACCTTACGCATCCAACGGTCCACGAGAAAAGTTTAAAGCATACCGCCTCACCCGATCCCCCGCCCAACAATCTCGTACGGCCCCCCACCGCGATCTCACGCAAGTTTCTTTCCTTCGACCCCGACTTCCCGGCCACGCCCGGCCAGCCGCCGCCGGCCACGCGCGATGCCGGCCACGCGCGACCGCCAGCCGCCGCCGGTCACGCCACACACGAATCAATGTCGGTTGGATTCCAGGTGAGGTTCAAAGTCACCTGCTACGACGGCGACAGGGCCAGGTAGAAATACGAGACGGGAAATACGAGAGAACAAATCGCTTGTACGACCAGCAACACTGATCTCGCGGCAGATTAGTCCCGTCCCGATGTCACACCCCAACTTTAAGGATAAAATTGAGGCGGAATACTCATGTGTGCCCAGAAAACGATCACACACATAAGTTAGACAAATTACAAAAAATGACATCATCACAGTGTTTATTACATAACGATAGTATCAACACAAGTCTTACATCAAGCGGAACAAAAGAAAACTGAACTGCTAACAAAACCAACTCCACAGGAAAAGCTGACTGGGGAAACAGCTAGCCTAGAAGTCCTCTGGGAAGTCACCAACTCCACCTTCATCTGTTACCCAACCGGGATTTTGCCCAAAAAGAAGATAAACAACAAGCGTAAGTACTCCACGTACTTAGCAAGCTAACATAGGGTTCATGAGGCTCAAAAGGCTGACACTGTCTGACTGCAGTTAGCTTTTAAGTTGGCAAAGTTTTAGCATTAAGGTAAACGAATATTGTGCTTAACCCTTAACCCATGATCCATTTGTCCAACAAAGATAATTAAAACATCATAAGGTGTCATCAACATAGAGTAACAGTTATTCAAGTATCATAGTTCTGCTAGTTTTCCGGGCCGCTCGTGACCGTGAGCACGGCTGTTATAACAGTTTTACACTCTGCAGAGGTTGTGCATATTTACCCACAAGCCGTGTTGCCCTTGTGCCCGAGGCGGCCAACCTCTTGATCCACTTCCAAGGTAGATCGGCAGGGTACACTATGAATCCTTTCACTGGTTCGTCTAACAGGTTAGGGCCGCGAGGTTTCCTTGGCAATCAGACGTAGCAAACCCCCCTTTCCTATGGCACAAGGCCATCGCAGCTATACTCATAGGAACAGGAGCAGCCCTACATCCGTAGAGGCAAGCCCCTCTTGCGCCCTTCGGGTTACCGCTAACAAGTTAGAAAAGGTCCAGTTTACTGAGCTAAAACCAGAGCCATATAGCACTCATGGTAGCACTGTCAGTCCCAGCTTTTGCTAACAGCAAGTTTTATTAACTGTTTATCATCATATCAACATGAGAAATATTCATCATTGGACTGGATCAGTTATTAGTCAGTAAGCACTAGCATTCTACCCATATGCAAATATCCCACGGAGTCAAGAACATCACAGATAACAAAGCTAAGTGGGTCTCTAAGGTTGCTCAATTGGACACATGCATAAATGAGTAGGTTAATGGTAAAGTGAATAGGTAACAAGGAAATCTCATACTAACTTGCCTTGGTTGTTGAAAGACTGGTCCTCCTGCTGATCGTCGAAAGAAGGGTCCTGGTCGTACCACACCGACTCACCGTCTACTCGATCACATAACATCAACACGCATACCAGGCGCATACATACAAAGCAAACAAGGCTATCATTAGAACAGTACACCAAATAGTAATAAGCAGAAATAAAACTTTGATAAAACAGAAGGACGCGTTCTACGATCACAACAAGTTTTGGTTCACCGAAAACGGAGTTACGACGCGAAAGTTACGGCCGAAACAGCGATTCTAAAGCCCTAAACAAGATTAACATAAACTCTGAAACTAAACTGATCTACGCCGTCTAACAGAGGCATAAACAGATAGGAAACTAAATTACGAACCTAACGCAACTTGAACGGGTCAAAACGGAGCTAAAACGTGAATTTTATAAGCATTTTAGTGTAATGGCAAATCTGTAAATAGCTAGAAAAGCATTTGAATTTAAATCGGAATTTAAACTGAATTTTAAATTGAATTCACAGCCAGCTGGACTGCGCCTCAAATCAATAGAAACGCAGGGGCCTGGTCGGAAACTTTTCAAGACACAGAGAATAGTGCTGTCCGGAGCGCGGGTTGATTCAGGGTTTCTTCGGGGGCTCTTTAACAAAAACTCCCCCGAAGGGGTACGGCCACTCACGGCCGTCGGATCGATCGTGGAAGGCACGGATTAGATCCCAGGGGGGGGTCTGCGGGGCAGGGCCGAGGGCGCGCCCACACCGCGACGTCGCGGCGCCTCGCGACGGCGTGCGCGCTCCCGCCATGGATGGCGCACGGACGCTCGCGGACCCGGCACCAGAAGGCACCACAAGCCATACCAAGTGCATGGAGGGAAAGCGGAGCACAAGGGGATTCTCACCGCGGTGAGGGGAGGGGAGGCGGGGGGGAGGCGCTGACGGCGGCGGACGGCGAAGAACGGCGGACGGCGGCCGGCGGGAGCTCTCTGCACGAGTTCTCCGACGGTTAGGGCAACCGAGTTCAAGGGAGGAAGGAAGGAGTTCGGCGGCACCGTTACCACGACGCGGATCACGGCGAGACGCTGAACGGGGTCGGCGAGGACGAGCACGGCCGGACGACGGCGGCGAACGCTCGGCAACGACGGGGCGGAGCTCGGAGTGGTGCTCGGGTGGTTGCTCCGCTGCGCGACGCGAGTGAGGAATGCGGGAAAAGGGAGCGGGAGGGGGGAGCGGTCGCATCCGTTATGAACGAGGGAGGGGCGAGAGGTGAGGGAGCGGCCGCAGACGAGCGCGGGAGACGCGGGGCCGGCGGCGGTTGCGAGCTCGGCATCCACGGGCGTGCGGCGAAAGGGAAAAGAAAGCGTTGACACGCGGGCCCGGGACGTCAGAGAGAGAGAGAGGAAGGGAGAGGCGGGCGCACGCGGCTGCGCGGGCCGGCCTGCTGGGCCGCACGGCGAGGGGGAGGAGAAAGGCGCTGGCCCAACGGAGAGAAAGAGGGAAGGGAGGGAGACGCCGGCGGGCTGGGCCACCAGGCCGCTTGGGCCGGAAGCAAGGGGAGAAAGGGAGAAAGGGAATAAATCCTTTTCCTTTTATTTCAACACATTTCAAAGTCTTTTCAAATGAAATTTGAATTCATTTCGAATTTTGGTAAAAACCAATCACCCAAATAAATCCAATGCATCAGCATGAATGCAAAAAACATGTTGCCACTTTATTTTAATTCACTAAAAATTATTTAACCCCTAGGTTAAATGCTCACTAATTCATATTTAAATCATTTTCACCTATTTTAATTTGGAGAAAATTTTAGGGTGTTACAACTCTACTCCCTTAAGATGAATCTCATCCTCGAGATTCGATTGGTGCTTACTCAAACAGCTGCGGATAAGATTTCCGAAGATCTTCTTCTCTTTCCCAGGTAGCCTCTTCTTCTGTATATTTGTTCCACTGTACTTTGCACATCTTGATAACTCGGCTCCTGGTAACTCTTTCTGCTGTCTCTAAGATCTTGATAGGGTACTCTTCATAAGTGAGATCTTCTCCTATCTTGATCTCTTCCAGGGGAACTTGCTCTTCTGGCACTCTCAGACATTTCTTCAGTTGAGAGACATGGAACACATCATGAACGCCTGATAGACTCTCAGGTAGCTCAAGCTGATAAGCCACTTCTCCACGTCTGGCTAAGATCCGGAAAGGACCTATGTATCTGGGTGCCAACTTTCCTTTCATGTTGAACCTCTTTACGCTTCTCATGGGTGACACTTTCAAGTACACATAGTCTCCCACTTTGAAAGCTAAGTCCCTCCTGCGAGTATCTGCATAACTCTTTTGTCGGGACTGAGCTATCCTCAAGTTATCCTGGATCATTCTTACTTGTTCTTCAGCATTTCGAAGAACATCCGGTCCGAACACTTGAGTTTCTCCTGTCTGATTCCAGAACAAAGGAGTTCTACACTTTCTTCCATACAAAGCTTCAAAAGGAGCCATTTTGAGACTCTTCTGATGACTGTTGTTGTAGGAGAATTCAGCATATGGTAGGCTTTTATCCCAACTAATCCCATGCTGAAGGGCACATGCTCTCAGCATGTCCTCCAAGATCTGATTTATCCTTTCAGTCTGCCCATCTGTTTGTAGGTGATATGCAGAACTGAAATTCAGCTTGGTTCCCAATGATTGGTGTATCTGATGCCAAAAATGAGATGTGAATTGTGTTCCTCTGTCAGACACTATTTTCTTCGGAACACCATGCAGAGACACAATTCTCTCCATGTACAGCTCTGCTAACCTTGCCCCACTATAAGTGGTCTTAACTGGTAGGAAGTGAGCGACCTTAGTGAGACGGTTGACTATTACCCATATAGAGTCGTAGCCTCTTTGTGTGCGGGGTAATCCAGTGATAAAGTCCATTCCCACTTCTTCCCATTTCCACTCGGGTATCTGCATAGGCTGTAACAATCCTGCCGGTCTCTGATGTTCAGCGTTGACCTTCTGACAGGTGTCACATAGGGCCACATATTCTGCCACATCTCGCTTCAAACCATACCACCAGTACTTTTCTTTCAGATCTAAGTATATTTTGGTACTGCCGGGATGTATAGAGTAGGCAGATTCATGCGCATCTCGCAAGATGGCATCACGGATAGCTTTCACTTCAGGCACACATATCCTTTTTCCAAACCATAGTGTTCCATTTTCATCCATCCTGAAACCTGGTGCCTTTCCCAGCACTATGTTCTCTGCTATCTCTTGCAATTTCTCATCTTTCAGCTGACCCTCACGGATTTCTTTCTCCAAGGTAGGTTCAACTGTTATCTCCACAACATTATTTGCAAAGCATAGATTAAGATATGCCATTTCAGCTCTCAACTCTGCTGACATAAACTCTACTTGCAAACCATTTGCATACGTTTTCCTGCTCAAGGCGTCAGCCACAACATTGGCCTTTCCTGAGTGATAATGTACCTCCAGGTCATAGTCTTTGATCAGTTCTAACCAACGGCGTTGCCTCAAATTCAGATCTGATTGAGTAGTAAATATGTACTTCAGACTTTTATGATCTGTGTACACATCACACTTATGCCCAACTAGATAATGTCTCCATATTTTCAGAGCATGGACAACAGCTGCTAACTCCAAATCATGAGTTGGATAGTTCACCTCGTGCTTTCTCAGCTGTCTGGATGCATAGGCTACTACTCTTCCTTCTTGCATCAGAACACATCCAAGTCCCAGACGAGATGCATCACAATAGATGGAGAAGCTTTTGTTCAAGTCTGGCAGAACTAGGACAGGTGCTGTGGTTAATCTTCTTTAACTCTTCAAAGTTTGCCTGGCATTTATCAGACCACACAAACTTAGCACCCTTTTCTAGCAAGGCAGTCATAGGATTTGCAAGCTTGGAGAATCCTTCAATGAATCTCCTATAGTACCCAGCCAAACCCAGAAAGCTTCGGATTTCGCTAGCATTGGTTGGCGGGTTCCAGTCCAACACATCCTGCACCTTACTAGGATCAACGGATATACCTCCGTTAGAGACTACATGCCCCAAGAAAGAGACTTCTTTCAACCAAAATTCACACTTGCTCCTCTTGGCATAGAGTTGATGCTCTCTCAACTTCTGCAGAACCATCCTCAGATGTTCAGCATGTTCCTCTTCTGTTTTAGAGAACACTAGAATGTCATCTATGAACACCACCACAAACTTGTCAAGATACTCCATGAACACCTTATTCATCAGGTACATGAAGTAGGCTGGGGCATTGGTCAGTCCAAAAGACATCACTGTATACTCATACAATCCATACCGCGTTGTGAAAGCGGTCTTGGGAATGTCCGAGTTCCGGATTTTTAGCTGGTGATACGAGAACACACATGCTCCTCTAAGCTGGTCAAATAGATCATCTATCCTGGGCAGAGGGTATTTGTTTTTAATGGTAACCTCATTTAGGGACCTATAGTCCACACACATCCTCTGGCTACCATCTTTCTTATCCACAAAGATCACAGGTGCTCCCCAAGGAGAAGCACTGGGGCGTATATACCCCTTCTCTAACAACTCCTTAAGTTGCTTCTTAAGCTCTTCTAATTCATTTACCCTCATTCTATAAGGTCTTTTAGCTATTGGTGCAGTTCCAGGCAATAATTCAATAATGAACTCAACATCGCGATCAGGTGGCATACCTGGCAGATCATCAGGAAAGACATCAGGGAACTCGTCCACCACTCGATCTTGATTTGCACCACTAGCATCCATCTGGTTTATGGTGGCAGTCGGCTGCTCTTGCATCACCACTTCCACACAGATCCTGTCTCCCTTGGGTGTAGATACAACAACTGATCTTTCCTGACACTGAATGACAGCCCCATGTTGCTTCATCCAGTCCATACCCAAGATGAGATCTATGCCTGCCGTTCTCAGCACTATAGGCTTTACTTTAAATTCTACCCCCCTTAAGTTGACACTAGAGGTGGGGCTCCAGAAATTTGCAGGCATACTACCCCCGGTGAGTTCACTATGATTGTTTCTTTCATTGCACATAAAGGCACACCATGCATTCTAACAAATGACTGGGAAATGAAAGAATGTGAAGCACCAGAATCAAAAAGTACGGTTGCTGGGATTGAGTTGATGCTGAACGTACCCATCATGACATCCGGTGCATCCAGGGCAGTATCGGCAGCTACATGGTTCACCCGCCCAGTGTTAGTGGGTTGGGTGTTCTGCTTCGAGTTCCCCACTTGATTCCGCGGGGCTTGGGGTTCTGCTTCTTAGGACACTGATGAGCATAGTGTCCTATCTCCCCGCAACGGTAACAAGCATTGGGGTTCTGCTGGGCTGCATTTTTCATGGGAGCGGGGTTGGGTGCTCCCTGGCGTGAGGCTTGACTGGTCTGTTGTTGGAATCTCTGCCCTCCTGGCTGCTGCTGGTAGCGCTGACCACCTGACTGCTGTTGGTATGGAGGGCGCTGCTGGTTCTGGTTACCCTGGGGGTGTTGTCCCCTGTTCCACTGGTTGGAGAGGCCTTGGTTCCTCTGGGGGTAGCCTTGCTGGGGATTGGTCCGGGGACGAGTGTTGCTCCCCAAAGACTGGCCTTGGAAGCTTCTCTTCTTTGCTTCCATCTCCTTCCGCTTGTTATCAATGACAATTGCCCTATTGACTAGGGACTGATAGTTCGGATATGTGTTTGACATAAGCTGGAGCTGCAACCCATCATAAAGCCCTTTCAGAAAATGGCGCTGCTTGTCCTTATCGTCTGCCACATCCTGTGGGGCATAGCGCGACAGTTGAGCAAACTTGTCGCGGTACTCCACCACTGACATAGAGCCCTGCTTCAAGGAGCGGAACTCCTCTTGCTTCAGCTCCACGAGGCCCTCAGGGATGTGATAGGATCTGAAGTTCTCCTTAAACTCCTGCCATGTAACAACTGGAGCATCTTGAGGACGGCCGAACATGAATGTATCCCACCAGTCTTGGGCTGCTCCCTGCAGTTGCCCAGAAGCGTAGAACACTTTCTCATAATCAGTGCACTGGGCGATGTTCAGCTGCTTCTCTACTGCACGAAGTCAGTCATCTGCCTCCAAAGGTTCAGAGGCATGGGTGAAAACAGGTGGGTGGCCCTTCAGGAATTCTCCTCGACGGTCCCTGACTTGGAGTGGTGGGTTGCACTGCAGCCTGATCCAGGCGGTTCATCATGGCTTGCATCAGCTGATTCTGCATTCCCATCAGCTGCTCGATGGTTACTGGCGGCGGTGGCGGTGGCGGGTTCACAGGAACACCACGCCCATGGCCACGACCCCTTCCGCGTCCACCCCTTGCTGCCATCTACTCACCAACAAATGCGCAAGAGTTAGACCTTTATATCCATCATAGAAATTATTTTAAATGACAAAAGAGCCTTGCTGAAAATTTCTGGGCACATCTTTATCAACAACAGCGCACTAAAACTGACATAACTCAAGCTACAGAAATCCAACAGGGTTGAACCAGACATTGTTGGAAAGCTTAAGAAACCAGCTACAACTTTATACAGAACACTTTTCAGATTCGACCAGATTCTGGGTCGAAAACAGCGTTGAACAGAACCTGTTCTGGGTGACAGACTGCGCAGAAACATCAACTTTGAACAGCCATATCTCACAGATATGAACATATAAAGACTTGGTTCCAGATTTATTTGAAGATACATCAGTCTAGATACTTCCACAAAAATTTCATAATTTTTGGGAACATAGATTAAGAGATATGCTGATATATCCACAGGCTGCTCCAGAAAACAGCAACACCGATAAAGGATAAACAACTTTATACATCACAGAAAGATGTTTTAAACTTGGAGAAGCACAGACATAACCCATACTCCTCCACCACACACAAACAAAGATCCAACGAGCATAGTTCACCAACATAAGCAACACAAACACTAAAGGTTCACCAGACACACACTGAAATTAAACATCATTTTCTAAGCGTGAAAACAAAACATGGTAGGCAAACTACTGGGCTGCACCGGGGGCATTATTGGCCCTGAACCTCTTCTTGTAGACGGGCGGGAGTCCCAGCTCGCCGCGAAGATGGTCTACTTCACGCTCCAGACGCCTCGTCACCTTCTGAGAAGCGCGCAGGTCATCCTGCACACTGTCAGCCTTCCTCTGCGCCTCGTAGACATGCTGGGCTGTAGAGGCCAGAACTGGGTACTCCACCGGCGGAAGCAGGGCCTGCCACGAGCCCTCCAGGTCACTGTGGGGCAGGTAGCGGTAGCGGTCCGCCCTCATGGACTGGAAGCGCAGTCCACGGTAATGCAGGAAGGCATCCTGCGCAGCATCCTCCATGCTTGCTAGAGCATGACCACGTTTGGTGGTGGTCCTGTGAACAGACTCTATGACGTGGCCTTGGTCCACATCATTCCAACCTGTAACCATCAGGTCAGACTTCCAGTAAGTAGCCTCCAAGGGATGGGTGTACTCGCCACAGTGATACTGGAGCTTAGCCTCCAACTCTGGGTAGTATTCATTCAGCAGATGAACCAGCATACTATGGTAGTAAGCTGTCTCGTCAGGCTTCTTGAATATGAAGCGACGAGTCCATCCGAGGTCTTCATCCACCACCTGCACTTCTGGAGAGGCAGGGGGTGCTGGTGCTGAAGCAGACGAAGCGACAGGGGAGTGCACCACGGGGTACACTGGCACGAAGGCCGGTGCTGCAGGAGCTGCTGGAGCGGCGGGGGCCTCCACGGCTGGTGGAGCGACAGGCACCTCAGGAGCGGGTGCCTCCGGAGCAGGGGCCTCAGGGACTAGCACCTCAGGAGCGGGCGCCTCAGGAAATGGTGCAGGGGGCGGGGGTGGCGCTGCAAGCTCCCCAGAGACGGTCGGGGTAGAGGTCAGCTCTTCATCCTCCACGATGAAAGCAGTGTTGGAGGAGCTGGAGGAGCCATCACCGTCGGAGATGTTGACCACTAGGTGAGGGGGCTGGCTGGTGCTAGCGGTGAAGTGAAGAGGGCACGATACGCACGAGCGTTGAGGCGAGGCATCCTGACGTTATGGTTAAAGACAAGATAAGCGGAAACAATTAGTTTTACATAATAGAATAAGAATAAGAAGCATGTAAATTTTAATAAAATAACAAGATAATAAAATAAGCATGAACAGGTAACAAAAAGGTGTTAGAACGGCCATTTCCTAGCTAGGCTTGCGTCCTACAGTCAACAAAGCTTTGATACCAATTTGTCACACCCCAACTTTAAGGATAAAATTGAGGCGGAATATTCATGTGTGCCCAGGAAACGATCACACACATAAGTTAGACAAATTACAAAAAAAAAATAGCATCATCACAGTGTTTATTACATAACGATAGTATCAACACAAGTCTTACATCAAGCGGAACAAAAGAAAACTGAACTGCTAACAAAACCAACTCCACAGGGAAAGCTGACTGGGGGAAACAGCTAGCCTAGAAGTCCTCTAGGAAGTTACCAACTCCACCTTCATCTGTTACCCAACCGGGATTTTGCCCAAAAAGAAGATAAACAACAAGCGTAAGTACTCCACGTACTTAGCAAGCTAACATAGGGTTCATGAGGCTCAAAAGGCTGACACTGTCTGACTGCAGTTAGCTTTAAAGTTGGCAAAGTTTTAGCATTAAGGTAAACGAATATTGTGCTTAACCCTTAACCCATGATCCATTTGTCCAACAAAGATAATTAAAATATCATAAGGTGTCATCAACATAGAGTAACAGTTATTCAAGTATCATAGTTCTGCTAGTTTTTCGGGCCGCTCGTGACCGTGAGCACGACTGTTATAACAGTTTTACACTCTGCAGAGGTTGTGCATATTTACCCACAAGCCGTGTTGCCCTTGTGCCCGAGGCGGCCAACCTCTTGATCCACTTCCAAGGTAGATCGGCAGGGTACACTATAAAGCCTTTCGCTGGTTCGTCTAACAGGTTAGGGCCGCGAGGTTTCCTTGGCAATCAGACGTAGCAAACCCCCTTTCCTATGGCACAAGGCCATCGCAGCTATACTCATAGGAACAGGAGCAGCCCTACATCCGTAGAGGCAAGCCCCTCTTGCGCCCTTTCGGGTTACCGCTAACAAGTTAGAAAAGGTCCAGTTTACTGAGCTAAAACCAGAGCCATATAGCACTCATGGTAACACTGTCAGTCCTAGCTTTTGCTAACAACAAGTTTTATTAACCGTTTATCATCATATCAACATGAGAAATATTCATCATTGGACTGGATCAGTTATTAGTCAGTAAGCACTAGCATTCTACCCATATGCAAATATCCCACGGAGTCAAGAACATCACAGATAACAAAGCTAAGTGGGTCTCTAAGGTTGCTCAATTGGACACATGCATAAATGAGTAGGTTAATGGTAAAGTGAATAGGTAACAAGGAAATCCCATACTAAGTTGCCTTGGTTGTTGAAAGACTGGTCCTCCTGCTGATCGTCGAAAGAAGGGTCCTGGTCGTACCACACCGACTCACCGTCTACTCGATCACATAACATCAACACGCATACCAGGCGCATACATACAAAGCAAACAGGACTATCATTAGAACAGTACACCAAACAGTAATAAGCAGAAATAAAACTTTGATAAAACAGAAGGACGCGTTTCTACGATCACAACAAGTTTTGGTTCACCGAAAACGGAGTTACGACGCAAAAGTTACGGCCGAAACAACGATTCTAAAGCCCTAAACAAGATTAACATAAACTCTGAAACTAAACTGATCTACGCCGTCTAACAGAGGCGTAAACAGATAGGAAACTAAATTACGAACCTAACGCAACTTGAACGGGTCAAAACGGAGCTAAAACGTGAATTTTATAAGCATTTTAGTGTAATGGCAAATCTGTAAATAGCTGGAAAAGCATTTGAATTTAAATCGGAATTTAAACTGAATTTTAAATTGAATTCACAGCCAGCTGGACTGCGCCTCAAATCAACAGAAACGCAGGGGCCTGGTCGGAAACTTTTCAACACACAGAGAATAGTGCCGCCCGGAGCGCGGGTTGATTCAAGGTTTCTTCGGGGGCTCTTTAACAAAAACTCCCCCGAAGGGGTACGGGCCACTCACGGCCGTCGGATCGATCGTGGAAGGCACGGATTAGATCCCAGGGGGGTCTGCGGGGCAAGGCCGAGGGCGCGCCCACACCGCGACGTCGCGGCGCCTCGCGACGGCGTGTGCGCTCCCGCCATGGATGGCGCACGGACGCTCGCGGACCGGCACCAGAAGGCACCACAAGCCATACCAAGTGCATGGAGGGAAAGCGGAGCACAAGGGGATTCTCACCGCGGTGAAGGGGACGGCGGGGAGGCGCTGACGGCGGCGGACGGCGAAGGACGGCGGCCGGCGGGAGCTCTCTGCACGAGTTCTCCGACAGTTAGGGCAACCGAGTTCAAGGGAGGAAGGAAGGAGGGGTTCGGCGGCACCGTTACCACGACGCGGATCACGGCGAGACGCTGAACGGGGTCGGCGAGGACGAGCACGACCGGACGATGGCGGCGAACCCTCGGCAACGACGGGGCGGAGCTCGGAGTGGTGCTCGGGTGGTTGCTCCGCTGCGCGACGCGAGTGAGGAATGCGGGAAAAGGGAGCGGGGGAGCGGTCGCGGCCGCTTTATGAATGAGGGAGGGGGCGAGGATGAGGGAGCGGCCACAGCACGACGCGCGGGAGACGCGGGCGCGACGCGGTGCGCGGCGGTTGCGAGCTCGGCATCCACGGGCGTGCGGCGAAAGGGAAAAGAAAGCGCTGACACGCGGGCCCGGGACGTCTGAGAGAGAGAAAGGAAGGGAGAGGCGGGCGCACGCGGCTGCCCGGGCCGGCCTGCTGGGCCGCACGGCGAGGGGGAGGAGAAAGGCGCTGGCCCAACGGAGAGAAAGAGGGAAGGGAGGGAGACGCCGGTGGGCTGGCCACCAGGCCGCTTGGGCCGAAAGCAAGGGGAGAAAGGGAATAAATCCTTTTCCTTTTATTTTCAACACATTTCAAAGTCTTTTCAAATGAAATTTGAATTCATTTCGAATTTTGGTAAAAACCAATCACCCAAATAAATCCAATGCATCATCATGAATGTAAAAACATGTTGCCACCTTTATTTTAATTCACTAAAATTATTTAACCCCTAGGTTAAATGCTCACTAATTCATAATTAAATCATTTTCACCTATTTTAATTTGGAGAAAATTTTAGGGTGTTACACCCGAGTATCCGATGTGGTATTCTAATGACATGCGGCCGGCGATAATTCTTCGCCCAATTATTTCTTTAATTAATTCAACAAATTCCATGATTCTTTAATTATCCGATCTCAGATTTGTTTTTTGATTCTGGCCAGTCCGGCCACGCGCCCGCACGCGCGCGACCGCCGCCGCGACGAAGACGACGCAGCGACGGCGGCCACGCCAAGCCCAGCCGCCCAAGCCACGCCGGGATCAGCCGCTCAACGCCGCCGCCGCCGCCACTCGGCTCCGCGACGACAATCCAATTCCGGGGTGCAACCGCCAATCTAATCCACGTTCGCATCCTGGGTACGCAACGCCGAACCACACCCGTCGTCCGGAGAGCCTCCGCCGCTGGTGTCCGCGGCGCCGATCCACGTCCGACGTCCAGCTATCGAGATCGTCCCGGGAGCCTCCGCCGCTCGTGCCCGCCACGCCGAACCACGTTCGACGTCCAAACATTGACGTCATCCTGGGAGTCTCCGCTGCTCGGAAACGCGACGTCGGTTCACGTCAGACGAGCAGCCATCAAAGTCGTTCAGGAAGACGAACCACGTCCGACGTCCAAACATTGACGTCATCTCGGAGTCTCCGCTGCTCGGAAACGTGACGTCGGTTCACGTCAGACGAGCAGCCGTCAAAGTCGTCCAAGGAGCCGATCCACACCCGTCGTCGAGTACGTACGTGATTAAGTTTCCTTCTCTTCGTAGCTATATACATAATATAGATGTTTGTTACTAATTTAGTGTGCTAGCAGAAACGAAAATATTATAGTAAAGATCATATCACGTGCCTGTAGATATTCAACTCAACCACGCAAGAACATTGTTGAAAAGGAAAAATTGTAGTACAGATCGATGCCATCATATCCTGATCAAGTGAGATGCCTAACACCATGGCGACTTCTCACATCATCCTTAGTTCCCGATGCCGGCCTTATGTTCATAATTCATAGATGCAGCGCAGGAGACACAATAAATGCTATAATGATTATATTCATTTGAATTAACGCCATGTTTCATCTGGATACAGGAAAAATCAAAGAGTGTACATAGAGTGACGCAGAAATGGATACTGTTGGGATTAATGACATCGTTGTCGACGAGGAAAATCAATCATACCCCAACCAAGAAATAGACGAATCAGGTGAAATATTCCTCCTCATTATTTCAAACAGTTACTTTCATTGAATGAACGCTATGTTTGGTTAAAACGAATTTATTCCAAAGTCATAAATTTTGTACCCTGATTTATTGAGGTAATTTAGGCTTTGCTAATCTGGATACAGATAAAACTATAAAGGATATGGACAGTGAGGCAACAACGGAGCTTGTTGGGAATAATAATCAGATGGTAGTCGAGGTGGAGATATGCAGTCAACTAACCAAGAAATAGATGGACAGGAAGGAAGCATCACTGTAAGTATATGGGACAATAGATACATAATCTCTACTATACATCCAAAATATAACCATTAGCACTAATTGTATTCATAAAATAATTAATAATTATATGCAAAATCATCAGGAAAAGACTCACTTTGGACGAGATCAACGATGTTTTGGCATAGCAGACCATAAAGATCTAGCAAAGGTACTTGATTGCTGGCCTCAAATGGATTATGACATTAAAGACTGTACCAATGTAAGTTACATTCTGTGTATTCCATTAAAATATTTCTATTTTATATCTCTCTATTTTAAAATCAATTGTCATCTCTGGATTTGTTCTAAGATTCTACTCCCATATTATCAAGATGGCCTATACACTTTGTACATAATGGATATGAAAAACAAAACTGTGCACATTATGGATCCACTTCAGAAAGAACATTGTTACAAGGATTACGACCAAAACTTGAGATATATACCAACATTCCACACCATAGCTAAATGGTTCAACGTTGTCATGGGGGTGAAAAAATTAAAATGGAAGGAAAATATTTGGAAGTGGGAGTGAAAATATCCTGCAAGTGAAACAAAGGTTCAAACAAATAAGAACTGGTAATCTCTTATATTCTATGTTCCATTTTTTATATAATAATAAATAATTATTTGGTATATGAACATCAAATGAAAATGCTCTTCTCTAGGTATTTGGGAGGATTTCTGGTATACAATTACATGAAGACATGGGACGACGTAAGACTGTCACCGATCAGTAATGTAAGCATCTATGGTCTCAACCTATATTCCTTAAATTAGGGTATATATAGTAGAGAAATAATTCATTTTCATAATACCTGCAATGCACAGCTATCAAATCCACTGAGGTTGGACTTCTTGGGCGATATTTTATCAAGTCATGCAAACGAGAGTTTCGACAACATCCCCGAAGATTTAAAAGTCATGATTGAGGACTTGCGCAAAATGTGACCGAGTTGTATTTGTGCACAAATACTCTTGTCTAAAACATACACTATATTACAAATGTATTGTTTATTTTTATCTGTATCCCAAAATAAAGTCGTAGCGTTAGTACGGGCATTATACTAGTATATACAGGGTGTGTGGTGTGGGTATAAGCTAGCTAAAGCATGCACAGGGACGCTTCAAGGAAAGATCACGCATTCACGTGTGCATGGTTTTCCATGCACAAGGTTTTGACGCTTGAACATGCATGCATATAGGGGCGACGACACAGCACCACGTTTTCTTGCGCATGCTTTGAATCAAGTCCACGGTGAGATAAGTCTCCCTTACGATTGTTATACCACTCTCATACATTGGTGAACGTGGAAGAGCCGGCTAAGCACAAAAATATACTGCAGCCGCCATATACTAATTAACACGAAGCACACGTATGTATGTGTAGAATAAACTCAAGTACAGAGTTGGCAGTAGACGAGTAGTACATTTTGCGAAAATATATAGGCCGCCAGAGCTCACAAATGCCAAATTAAATGCATGATTGGTGTCAAACCCCTCGCCAAATCAGATCCTTTTTTGAATTTCGCACCTTGATGATCAGTCTACCTGGGCTCAAATTTTCGACTTGACACTGGTGTTCGTATTTTCATAGATTTATTTTAAAATTTAACAGAGCTATTTCCATCAAGAGTGAAGCGTCTAACACGAAGTCTTTCGGATGTACTCATAGGAATATGGTGTATATGTGCGTTTCCGCGCTCATGTATGTACTAGGTCTCGCAAAGAAAAAGATGGTCTGTCACCATATATATCCGGAGTGCGATAACTTTGACCACTATTTTTTGTGATAATATTGGTGAAAGTACAATATATATGTTATTATAAGTAAAACTACTTTCCAATACAAATCAACTAGTATCATTTCCATATATCCAGAATCAGCACATAAAAGTTAACTTGTAATCAAAGTTAGCAATGACATCTGAAAAATTTAAAAGTATGACAATTAAGTTACTCCCTTAATTTCAAATTATAAGGTATTCCCAGAATCTTGGAGAGTCAAAGTTTACTAAGTTTGATCATATTTATATAATAAGATAATAATATTTAAGATACCAACTATGTATCATTAGATTCTTTATTAGTTATATTTTTATAGTATTCCTATTTCATGCCATAAATCTTTGTACTCCTTCCGTATCGGAAATAGAAGTCGTTTTGGACAAAGTTTGAGTCAAACATTAGAAATATAAATCATGAATAACTTTTAAATTATTGAGTTTAGAGATGTAAAAATCATATAAATAAATTTATCTTGAAAAGTACTTTCATAAGAATATACATATACCACTTTACAACAAATATTTTTAAAGAAATAAGTGGTCAAAGTTATGTTTTGGAGACCGTGTCGCTGTTCTAAACGACTTCTATTTGCGATAAGGAGGGAGTATTTCTCTCTATAATTTTGGTCAAACTTAAAAAAACTTTGACTCTCCAAGATTTTTGGAATGACTTATAATTTGAAATAGAGGGAGTATTAATTTGTAACTGGATAGAGTACATTGACGTTTTCTTCGACGCATCATTGATTTGACAGTCGGTATAAAATAAAGATGATATGTTGACTTTATTGTTTTGACATGGCATGCGGTAGTTATGAATGAACCTAGTACAAGTAGACAAAATAACTGAAGGAGTCGTTAGTCAAACATCAGCAAATAGACCAGGGCCTTGTTTAGATGAGAGGAGTGAGTTTTTTTCTCAACTGTAGCACTTTCGTTGTTATTTGACAAACTTTGTCCAAATATGGTCCAAAACTCAAAAGATTCGTCTCAACATGTACATACTAAAAGTACAATTAGTTATTTTTTTACCAATATTTAATACTTCATGCATGCGTCCAAACATTGATGTGATGATGATGTGATGGAGAGAGAGTGAAAAAGAGTTGAAAGTTGGAGGTATCTAAACAAGGCCCAGCAGAATTATCATATTATTATAGTTATACCTGAGCATTACATCCACATGGCTCCATCAGCGCCGGCGAGACTGAAACTTGCTTGTGGCGGTCATTCCGTGGACATTGACGATTATGTCGATAATCCAAGTGACTGCAACATTGAATTTGAAATGCCATGTGCCGGTGTGCACGATGTATATATGTCAAGCTGACTAACTGTTCTGCAGGAAACTAACAAGGAAAAGTAATTGACATTGATAAATATATATTCTTTGTACTTTGTCTTTTCTTCCTAGAGAAAATTAAGATGTTAACAATTATCAATATCCGTAAGGATCACTTTTACCAAAACAGTTTTCACAGCGGGCGTTATTAAGGACTTAATTAAATAGACAAGGCGGTGTTCGTCTCTGACACGTTTTCCATAGGCAGCGATAATGTTTGCCTTTGATAATCCAAAAAACAAAAACAAAAAAGTAGTTACGATGCCTAATGTTGAGCCAGCCCATGAGCCTATTGTGAAGGTCCGGCACATCATGGGACCTAGTGCCAGTGCCATCCGAATCACACACCAGCAGGGCTAGCACGTCTGAAGAGGTTGCAGATCAACCTGATACAGCAGGGAACTCAACTAAACCGATGAGAACCGATCTAGCGAACGGTTCAGGCCGATTTAGGGTTATGGGTCTCTGTGTTGGTAACTCTAGAACTCCTCCCGGAAAGACTCGTCGGGGAGAAGCACGTAGAGGTTGCCCTAGGACCAGCAAGGCCACCTAGAACGCCGTCGAGCCTCGCCGGGTGACACGCCGAACAGCAAAGTAGGGAGGAAAAAGGGGTAAAAGGGATAGTAGATTGGTTTTGATCGATTAGGGTTGGATGCCTCAATCGGCCATGATCCTCTTATATATAGAGAGGGGGTTGGTCTTATCCCAATAGGAAACATCTCCAGATACGATCTCCAAGTTTCCTATCCGGACTCCATCAAAACATGGAATCCAAGAGTCCAATCCGGACTAAACAAGGTAAACATGATCTCGCCGATCTTTGAATCGACTAAATCGGCTTAATGGGCTTATATAGATATCAGCCCAAATTGATCATATTGATCAATAGACCTTCAAACCTTTACACAATAGAGATCCTTGAATCGGTTCATTCATCATTATTCCAGGATTTCCGACCAGCACACCTGATCGGAAATAGTATAACTGGTCGGAAAACATCAAACAAACGAGCTCATCTTACCTAAAGCATCCGACCTTCATATAAAAATATCAGAAAATAAATTTGTCTTCAAAACTATGAGCCAAACATATCTCCTAACCTTATTATTTTCTTATGACACTTTTGAGTGTCAACAAGAAGTAAGATTTGAATGGTCCAAGAGAAGAAATGAATTGGGCTCTAAAAAATTAAAAAAACAAACCTTAGCCTATGCAAGTCTAAACTCTCAAAGCTTCCTTGAGTTCCTCTCCAAAGCAATCTAATTATTCCTTAGGGCCCACAAGGTAATCATATTCTTAACAAAGTTCACATCAAGATTAGTGTCCTAAGAGTGAGAAAATGAAATCTATATGAACACATATACTACGATGCATCCTAGTTATCACTCAACAAAGCTTGCAATCAAGGAAATTAATGCAAGAATATAAATAAAGAGCAAGGCAAAAGGTCAATCAGACTTTTTATGTGGTCTTGAGTTGTTGTCACAACCCCATAAGCCATGTTGAAGCATCTAAGTCGCCAAGACTTGGTAAAGCACCTCTCTGTTGGGGGAAGGGACCCTCGGCAGTGACGTCACGCTAGCTGTCATGGAGAGACCACCCTCGCACTCTCAACGGCCTTCGGAAAACCCTCGCTGCTGACGCGACCCTCAGGTCGGCATCTACCTTCAGAAAACCCTCGTCGCTGACACGACCCTCGAGTCGGCTTTCTAGTTTTTGCATGCAGGAAGAAGGACCGCAAAAGTGCGGGAACTTAATGGACAGCAAGCGGATCTTGGTCTTCGCCACAGCAATGAAGGTTCCACGGGCGCATGACTGATTTCTTCACCCCCGCGAGGGTGTGCGCAGGTCCGGCGGCGGCGGCCAGGGGAAAAGAAGAGCTAGCGTTTTCGCGCTACCTGTGTTTGTACGGTTTTGCCCTTCTAGTTATATAGCTCCAGGGAATCTTTCTTGTACCCTTTTGTAAATTGGACAGCGCCCCTTGGTATTCCCTATAAATACCACGGGATGAACAGTGTAGGGCACGATTTTTTGATCAGGGGAAAAAGAAGAGAACGAAACAATTTTCCCTAGCTTATTCTCCACTTTCGCTTTTCGTTTGGACAATTGGCCACCCTCGCTACACCCCAGTACACGTGCGGGGGTTAGGCAGGTGTAAACTCCAATAGTTTGGCGCCATCCGTGGGGAACCTACGTGTCGGTGTTTCGTACCCGGGGGTATCACACCAACGAGTAATATGATCGCGTGCTTCTCTTCCTGGATGGTGATGCAAGGGGACACAAGGATTTATCCTGGTTCGGGCAAAGAAGGCCCTACGTCCAGCGGGGGGAGATGTTCTTGTATTATTTGCACCTAAGTGCTTGTACAGGGGAGAATACAAGCTCAGTGAGCGTGGACCGGGGTCCGGACTCGTGTTTGTGCGAGGACTCGTGTGTTCTGTTCGTCGTCCCGAATGAGGGCCCTAGCGTCCCCTTTTATAGAGCGGGGAGGCCAGGGTTACAAAAAGTATTACAGGTGTCGGGGCGCATGGTGCCCCATACGGAGAAGGGTAGGAACCCTGTCTTGTCGGGGCCACTGGAGCCGATGTGATCGTCGCTGTTGAGGCGTCCTTGAGTCGTGGCTTCCATCCCGGGCGCGGACGTGGGGGCGCGACAAGGCGGGAGCCATACAACACCCATCCCGGAATGTACAGTACGCGGTGAGGTCCCTCCGGGTCTTGGGATACCTGTCCTCCAACAGCACGAAAGTAGTTAGGGCTCGAAGGGCGCAGAGCCGGCTTCGAGGTGGTGCCACGGGGGCTCGAGGGGCGCGGAGCCGGCCTCGAGGTGTTACAGTGCAGGGCTCGTGGGGCGCGTAGCCGGCCTCGAGGGGTGACAGTGCCTGGCTCGAGGGGCGCGTAGCCGGCCTCGAGGGGTTACAGTGCCTGGCATGGCCGAACAGTGCTGCACTGGTGCCCTTTTGCCCATGCTTGTGGTGAAAACGAGACTTGACCTTTACACCGAGTTACTGTGGTACACGCCGTGCACTAGTGGACATGACCGGAGTAGGTGAAGGCGTTAAATGCGTGGTATGGGCTGGTACGGCTGTCTGAGCAGCTCGAGGTCCGTGTGTTAAGGCTCGAGGTGTGGGGGCGCGCATGCCCGAGGTCTGAGGGCTCGAGCGAGACGGAGAGCGATCGTGCTCGCCCGAGGCTGGGAGGGCTCGGGCGAGACGGAGACGGAGCGTTCGCCCGAGGCCTTGCTGGGAGGGCTCGGGCGAGACGGAGATAGAGCGTTCGCCCGAGGCCTGGCTGGGAGGGCTCGGGCGAGACGGAGATAGAGCGTTCGCCCGAGGCCTGGCTGGGAGGGCTCGGGCGAGACGGAGATCGCCCGAGGCCTGGCTGGGAGGGCTCAGGCGAGACGGAGATAGAGCATTCGCCCGAGGCCTGGCTGGGAGGGCTCGGGCGAGACGGAGACGGAGCGTTCGCCCGAGGCCTGGCTGGGAGGGCTCGGGCGACACGGAGACGGAGCGTTCGGGTGTTTGCGTTGAATGGGGGTACCCTTTTTTGTACCACCGACAGTAGCCCCCGAGCCCTTGTTTGAGTGCTTGCATTCGAGCAGGGGCTCTAGATTGGGATCTCGATGGGTAGCTAACTGGTCTCGAGGGTCTTGTCGATTTGATTCCGTGGGTGTCGTGCGAGCCTTGATTCCGTGGGTCTTGAAGAATCCTCCGTCGTTGAGGAACCTTCTGCCCAGTGGGCGCGCCTTTTTAGGCGGAAATCGTCAGGACGCGCAGATCGCGGCGCCGTGTGTACCTGTCAACATGCTTGAGATGTGGTTCGGTAGTAATATTAAATATTCGCGATAACCTTTCCTTTGCCGTGGGGGACTTCGTCCGGGGCTTGGCTCGGAGGGCTCGGACAAGACGGAGAACGAGCGTCTGTCCTGGGCCTGGTCTCGAGGGCTCAGGCGAGATGGGGGTCGAGCTTTCACCCGAGGCCTGAAAATCTCATGCTCACGTAAAGAAAAGAGATTAGTCGCAACTGTCCGAGTTTTTAGACCCTCTTTCGTCGAGGGGTGCCAGGCTGAACCGACTGGCCGGCTCCTCGAGCTGTCCGGCATGCCGATTGCCCTGGCTTGTCATCCCGCGAGTCCTTTCGATCGGATGCGAGGGGGGATGCCTCGTACTACCCCGTGTGGGCGAGTATCGAGGTTCCCGGTGAGCTGGTAACGGGGAATCCAAGTGAGAGCTCGTGCCCCGTTCGTTAGGGGTCGACTGTGGCCCGGAGGCGGTCTCATAAAGCATGGGTGCTCAGTCTGCAAGAGTGCCGGGTCCATTCGATAGGACCCGGTGGCTCGATGCCTCCCTTCGAGGGGATCTCACTGCACGTCGAGCTCCCTACCTTGGATACACGTGAGAGGCCTCGAGGGTTCGGCCCTCGAGTAATGCCGCGAGTGGCGCCCCTTGGTGTCCCTGACTCGGGTGCTCGAAGCCGGCTGTCGAACCCTTTTCGAGGGCCAGCCTTCGCTGCTTCGAGACTTAGGGCCGGGGCCCGTTTTTACCTTTATGAAGAAGCCTCCGTCGTCTGGGAGTCCTTCTGCCCGTTGGGCGTGCCTTTTTAGGCGGAAACTGTCGGGGAGAGCGACGGGCGCGAAGCCGGAGCGACGGTCGTGGCGGGCCCGGGTGGTGGAGCGAATGGAGAGGTAACGCGTGTATCCTGCACCCGGCTCGAGACGCGGTTAGGTAGGCGCATTGAATGCATTCGGTTACCTTTTTACGTCGTGGGAGATCCCGCCCGTTTGGATTTCTCCCTATAAATATCGAAAGAGGGGAAAGAGAACCCTTTACTTTGCCTTTGCCTTCGCCGCCGCCGTAGCCTTTACGCGCCCTCTCCTTCGAGCTAGTCGATTGGGGATTTCCGGCCTCCCGTCCGCCGCTCGGATCCGCGCCGCGCCACCGTCATGGCCGCCCAGACACAGATGCTGCCGGCCGAGGACTGGAGCCCGTCGAAGGTGACGCAGAGCGAGATGGACTCGTTGGTGGCCCAGGGGCTTCTGCGCCCCAACCCGGAGGGGGGACCCGCATGGTGGGTTATCCCATCGGCGAAGCACCGGGAGCCGCACCCGCCGGAGGGGTACGTGGTGAGCTTCACGCGCTACCACCGTATGGGGCTCGGCGTCCCGCCGAGCCGCTTCTTGCGAGGGCTGGCCCACCACTTCGAGGTGGAGCTGCAACACTTCTCCCCCAACTCCATCTCGCACGCCGCCATATTCGCCGCGGTGTGCGAGGGGTACCTGAAGATGGAGCCGCACTGGGAGATGTTCGCCCATCTCTTCCGGGGCAAGCTCTTCATCAAGTCCTTGAAGCCCAGCGGGAGGCGGCTCGTGCGCATGGGCTCCCTTGCCATCACCGCGAGGGCGGGGACCTCGTCGGCCAACGTCCCCCGCGAGTACCTGCGATACAAGCTATCCACCAACCAGGCCGGGTGGGACAACCATTGGTTCTATCTGCGGAACGAAGGTGGCCTCCTTCCGCAGTACACCGGCAGGGTCCTTACTCGACGCCCGGAGAAGTGGACCTGGGGCGTCGCTGCGGACAGGCAACGCCACCTGGCCCCGCTGATGGAGATGATGAAGACGCTGGTGGATGAGAAGAAGCTGACCGTGCAAGCGGTCATTTGGGCGTTCCACCAGCGAAGAGTCCTTCCGCTGGCGGACCGCCCCCTTCTTATGCACGAGATGGGCCCGCAGGCTCAGCTCGAGGCGCTCAACCGCTCGAGGATGGCCGGAGAGAGGCTGTCCCGGAACTGAGGGCGTTCTCCCGGGTGTCGATCACGATCCAGGGGCCGTTCGTCCCTGAACTCTCCCACCTTGTTGCGATGGCACCCGACGAGGGGTGTCTCGACCTGGTAAGCCTTCCTCGAGTCGAGCTATCTCGAGCCTCCTCCCCCTTCTTCCTCCTTCGACCCGTTTGCATCCGTCTTGTGGTTTGTCTCATCACGCTTCTCCTTTCTTCAGGGGGCATTTACTTGTCGTGCGTCGAGGCCCCCGGTGAGGGAGGACGCCGCGGATGCTCAGGTGAGGCGCCTTTCTGCTCAAAAGGACAAGGAGAGCAAGGATGCCAAAAAGAAGAAAGAGAAAGATAAAAACTTGCGTCGCTTAGCTCGGGAGCAGAGATTGGCGAAGGCTCGTCGTAACCGTCAGCCTGGGGACGGGTCCCCCGAGCTGAGCTCCTCGAGCTCGGAGGAGGAGAGTAGTGACGAGGAGGAGGACGACGACGAGGGGATGGATGCGCGCTTGATGCGCGCGGGGCTCGTCGATGACAGGGCTGACCGCTCCTCTGTGCAGGAGGGTACACTGGAGGTCCCGCCGTCAAAAGGGGCGCGCGGGGCGCAGCCGCGGAAGGCGGCGCCGATCTCTGCCTCGTCGGGGGCCCGAGGTCCGTCGAGCTCCGCGCCGGATGTGCCCCCGGTCGTAAGGAAGCCCCGGACCCGGAGCGCCTCTGCCACAGCGCCAACGGAGGCCGCCCCCGCGTCAGCCCAGACGGGGGGTCTCGAGAGGGGTCGGGCCTCGAGAGGCGGCCGACAGGTCGAGAAGGGTTCCGGGCCCGACCCCCGCGAGCCGCCAAGGGCGACGTCGAGCCCGCGGAGGAGTGGGCGCCAAGAAGAGGCGTCGAGCCCGCGCCATCATGAGCGTCGGGGAGGGAGCCCCCGAGCGCCTCGTGACCAGGGGCGCGAGCGTCCTCGGAGTCCATCGCCGCACCGCCGCCGGGACGCGGAAGCGGACGCCGGAGGGCGCGACCACCAGCGTGGGCGCCGGAGCAGGTCCCGGAGCCCGCGCCGGGGCGAGCGCCACGACGTCAGCACGAGGGCGGTGCGGTCGCCCTCCCGCGATGCGGGGCGGAAGGAGGGCTCTCCCTCGAGGTCGAGCCAGGGGAGGCGTCGGGAGCCCTCCCCCCATCCCAGCCCTGCGGAGACGGCCCAGGCGCAGGGCTCGAGCCGTGGGGTGGGCTCGAAGCCCCCGAGTGGGTCCGGCGACTCCGGGAAGAGGCCTAGCCGCCGCTTCGGGTGAGTAGTTTCCTTGGGTCTCGTCGGTAGTGAGGCTTCACTTCTTCGCTCTTAATGACGCGTGCCATCTCCATCTTCTCAGGGGGAAGCGCTCCTACCAGGAGGTGGACCTCGCTTCGTCCAAGCGGGCCAAGGCCTCGAGCCCCGTCGAGGCACAGGCACCTCGAGGTACGGCACCTTCCTCTGCTAGAGAGGCCGCTTGGCTGGAGAAGGCCCGAGCTGCCATGGCTCGAGGGGGCCGGATGATCGTCGCAAACTTCGGTGAGGCCGTCGCCATCGACCATAGGGGTCGAGGTACTCTTCTTGGTTCTGACTTCTCCGTCGTCTCGTATTGCAGGGGCCTCAGCTCATGGCATCGAGCCCGCCACCGCCGTATCTGCCGAAGCGCTGCCTCCTCCCCCTCCTCCTCCTCCTGCGATGGTGCCAACTGGGAGCGCCATCCTTCCCCTCACCACGACGGCTGTTCCGGGGGAAGCGCCTGGGGCGAGCACGGCCCCGCCGGCGTCTGGGGCTGAGGAGGCCGCGCCCCTTGTGGCTCCGACCAGCACGGGCCGGGCTGCGGAGGAGGGAAAGGGGGGAGAGGCGTCGGCGGAGAAGGAGCCGACGGTGGAGGACCTCCTCAACGAGCTGGAGCAGGGGCCGCTCCTTTCCGCGGGCTCGATGATGGCGGCGGCGCCCGAGGTGCCGGCTAGCGCCGACAAGGCGCCGGAGGGCCCGGCCAGGGATGAGGACTCGGGGTCGAGCCTTCCCTCGACCGATCCGCAACAGGAAGCGCCGGCGGAGGGACGGAGGGAGTCGGGGCTCGTGCCGTCGGGCGGCGGGTCGCTGTCGGGGCAGCTCGAGGCGGAGGCGGATCTGCCCGACATCGAGCTCGACCGGCCGATATGGCCGTTTCCCGTCCCACTGAGCCCGCCCCTTGCCGTGGTTCCCATCGAGCTAGCCGGCCCAGCGGGGGGCACCGCGCGAGGTGCGGTCCATCTTCCAGGAGGTGGCCGCGCTTATGGCGGAGGCGGAGCGTTCCTGCTCCGAGGAGGCGGGCCGATCCGCACAGGTGTCAGCCGCCCTCGAGCGGGCCGAGGCGGAGCTTCGAGATCTCCGCGCGGAGCTGAGCCGGAACGCCCAGATGGCGAGCCGGCTTAACGAGGCGGAGGCGGAGGTCCGGGTGGCTCGAGGCGAGGTCGCCCGGTCCAAGGAGGAGGCCGCCGCCGTTCTCGAAGCGTCGAGGAAGGAGGCCGCGGATGCTCGAAGCGAGGCCACCTCTGCCCGGGCTGAAGCCGAGGCAGCGAAGCAGGAGGCTGCTGACGCCCGTGGCGAGGCCGCCGCCGCCCGGACCGCAGCGGAGGCGGCAAGAAAAGAGGCCGAAGACGCCGTGAGTGGTGCCGCCACCGCCCGAGCTGCCGAGGGGGCGGCGCGGCAGGAGGTGATCCGCAAGGATCTGGCCCTGGTAGAGGCGGGCCGGCTGATCGAGGACCTTAGGTCCGAGAAGCTCCTCACGCTGGCCGAGAAGCGCAGGCTGGAGCAGCGTGCTGAGGGCCTGACCAGCGACCTCGCCGCACTGGGGCAACACTGCGACGGTGAGGCTTACACCTTGTTCTTGTTTGGTTCTCGAAGTTCTTTGTTACGCCGCAGGCTCACTCTTCCTTGTTTGTTGCGCAGGGGTCGAGAAGACGGTCGAGGAGCTCCGTGAGACAAACCAGGCTCTCTTGGACCAGCTCCAAGACGAGACGATGGTGGCGGAGCGGGCTCGCTCTTCTCTCGATCGGCTCGGCCCCATGTGGGGTGCTCCTCCTGTGGCCGCGGCAGAAGGTGCAATGGCTCGGGGCGATGCCTTGGTCGACGCCTTGTGCTTCTTCGACGCAGCCGCACGGGACCGTGTCCGGCAAGCTCTCCATCACGGCGTCAAGCAGACACTCGCGGTTGTTCGCTCCGGTTTCCGCTTCCCGGTCCATGTTGTCGCGAATGGCTTCATCGAGATCGAGGGGAAGGATGAGGAGTGGAACAACCGCCGTGTCGACAAGATTTTGGAAAAGATGGAGAGGCCGGGGACGTCGCTCGCGAAGATCTTCGAGGAGGACGTGCTGCCTCCTGACGCCAGCAGCGGTGTCGGGAGCCCTCCTCCTTCGAGCTCGGGCGTCGAGGTCGAGCCTGCCATCGTGGACCTCGGGGAGGAGTACCGCACCGACGAGGACTGAGGCCTGCGTGCCAAATTTGGGCGTCGAGGCCCTTGTAAGAATTCTATGACATAAAGGAGGGTACGTCGAGACCCGAATGTATACGTGAATTGCTTATGAAAAGAGTTGTTTTCTTTTCAAATGCGTTTGACCGCTTCTCTTTGTCGCAAGCTCGAGTTTCTGCTAACTTAGTCTGTGTTCCTTTGATACGTCGCGAGCCCCTCGAGGGGAGGCGTAGGTAGGGCACCGTAGCCCGGGGGCGTAGGCGGCCGTCTACGTCGACGCCCCCCGACCCTGGAGGCTCGAGGTACTTTAAGATTTAGACGTCGCTAGTTCACTCGAGGCGCGAGTCGAGACGAGGGTCAAATTTTTGAAAAGAAAACACGCGTTTTTTCCGGAGTCTGGGGGGCGTTTACCCCCTTGTCAGCCCCCGAGGGAGGCTCGACCCTGAGCTAGGCAGGGTCGAGGCTACCTTAAGATGTGAAGCAACATGAACGATAATGCACGAGTTTGTTCATTCATGTTGACATGTTTGTACAAAGTGATAAAATGAACGAGGCCTCGAGGCCTTTAAGGGTAGAAGCGACGTAGCTGAGATATGTTCCACGCGTTCGCCAGGATCCTGCCTTGGTCGTCGTAGAGCTTGTATGTGCCTGGCTTGAGCACTTCGGCCACGGTGTATGGGCCTTCCCACGGAGGGGTGAGCTTATGGCGCCCTCGATTATCTTGCAGCCGTCGAAGCACGAGGTCCCCCACCGCCAGGTCCCTTTTGCGCACGTGCTTGTCGTGGTAGCATCGAAGTGTTTGCTGGTAGCGTGCAGAGTTGATGAGCGCCACGTCTCGAGCCTCCTCGAGCTGGTCCTTGGCGTTGGCGAGCCTTTCGTCACTGGTTTGCTCGTTGTAGGCTCGAAGTCGAGGTGAGCCGTACTCGAGGTCCGTAGGTAAGACGGCCTCGGCGCCGTAGGTTAGGAAAAACGGAGTGAACCCGGTGGCTCGACTCGGCGTAGTCCTGAGGCCCCACAGCACCGAGGGGAGTTCTGTAGCCCACCCCTTTCCGAAATTCTTGAGGGTCTTGAACAGCCTCGGCTTCAGCCCATGGAGTATCATGCCGTTGGCGCGCTCGACCTGCCCGTTGCATTGGGGGTATGCGACCGAGGCCCAGGTTACGCGAATGTTGTTGTCGTCGCAGAAGTTGGTGAACTTTTTGCCCGTGAATTGGGTGCCATTGTCGGTGATGATGACATTTGGCACCCCGAACCGGTACATGATGTTGGCGATGAACTCGACAGCCTTCTCGGAGGTGGGGTCTCCTATCGGCTTAGCCTCGATCCACTTGGTGAACTTGTCGACGGCCACGAGCATGTGTGTGTACCCTCCACTTGTCCTTTTGAGGGGACCCACGAGGTCGAGCCCCCAAACGGCAAATGGCCAAGTGATTGGGATCATCTGCAGGGCGTGTGCGGGCTGGTGCGTTTGCTTGGCGTAGAATTGACACCCATGGCATGCTTGGACCAAACGCTTGGCATCCCCAATGGCGGTCGGCCAATAGAAGCCTTGTCGGAAGGCGTTGCCAACCAGGGCCCTCGGCGCTGCGTGGTGGCCGCAAGCCCCCGAGTGCATATCGTCGAGGAGCTTGCGCCCTTCCTCGAGTGGGATGCAGCGTTGGAGGATCCCAGTCGGACTTCGTCGGTATAGCTCCCGTTCGTCGCCGTAGACGACGTAGGTCTTGGCCCTTCGAGCGATGCGTCGGGCCTCCGTCTTGTCTTCTGGTAGCTCGCCTCGCGTCAGGTAGTCGAGGTAGGGCGTCCGCCAGTCGAGGGGCCGTGATGACGAAGAGGCGTGTGCGTCGACCTGCATCACCTCTGCGGACGTCGAGGGGTCCTTCTCGAGGGGTGGCGTTGATGGTCGAGCCCCCGTGTCTTGCTCGAGGGGCGGCGTCGAGGGGCCGGCCCCCGGGTCGATTTCGACGGATGGCTCGAAGACGTCCCTCGAGAAGACGTCTGGCGGTACCGTGCCGCGCGTGGACGCCAACTTTGCCAGCTCGTCTGCGGCCTCGTTGTACTTCCGAGCTATGTGGTTGAGCTCGAGGCCGTAAAACTTGTCTTCTAGCTTGCGCACCTCCCCGCAGTACGCCTCCATCTTGGGATCGATGCAGCTTGAAGCCTTCATAACCTGGTTGACGACGAGCTGCGAGTCTCCTCGGGCGTCGAGGCGTCGGACCCCGAGCTCGAGGGCGATACGCAGCCCATTGACCAGGGCCTCGTACTCGGCGACGTTGTTGGAGGCGGGGAAGTGCAGCGTAGCAGGTAGCGCATGTGTACTCCGAGGGGTGAGATGAAGAGCAGGCCTGCTCCCGCCCCCGTCTTCGTGAGGGATCCATCGAAGTACATGGTCCAGAGTTCGGCCTGAATCTGTGCCGGCGGGAGCTGAGTGTCGGTCCATTCAGCAACGAAGTCCGCCAACGCTTGCGACTTTGATGGCCTTTCGCGGGGCATAGGTGATGGTCTCCCCCATTAGTTCGGCGGACCACTTGGCGATGCGCCCCGTGGCCTCCCGATTGTTGACGATCTCTCCGAGGGGGAAGGATGACACCACCGTTACGGGATGAGCGAGGAAGTAGTGCTGGAGCTTGCGCCTTGTGACGATGATGCCGTAGAGCAGCTTTTGGATGTGCGGGTACCGGACCTTGGCCTCGGAGAGTACCTCACTGGTGAAGTATACCGGTCGCTGGACCGGCAATGTATGACCCTCCTCGTGCCTCTCGACGGCTATGACCGCGCTAACCACCTGAGTGGTTGCGGCCACATAGAGGAGGAGGGGCTCGGGGGAACCGTCACCTTCGGCTGGTCGCGGGGGCACGAGAATTGGTGCAGAAGTCAGCAGCCCCTTCAACTTGGTTAAGGCCTCCTCGGCTTCGGCGGTCCACGCAAAGTGTTCCGTCTTTTTTAGCAGGCGGTAGAGGGGTAGTGCTTTTTCCCCCTAGCCTCGAGATGAATCTGCTGAGAGCGGCTAGGCAGCCTGTTACTTTCTGCACACCCTTGAGGTCACGAATCGGGCCCATCCTCGTGACTGCTGAGATTTTTTCAGGGTTTGCCTCGATCCCCCGTTGCTGAGACGATGTAGCCAAGTAGCATGCCTCGAGGCACACCAAAGACACACTTCTCGGGGTTGAGCTTCACATTCTTGGCCCGGAGGCACTCGAACGTGGTCTCGAGGTTGCTGATGAGGTTCCCTACTTTTTTAGTTTTAACCACGATGTCATCGACGTAGGCCTCGACGGTCTTGCCTATGTGCTCGCCAAAGATGTGCTGCATACATCGTTGGTACGTTGCCCCGGCGTTTCGAAGGCCGAAGGGCATCGTAACATAGCAATACATACCAAATGGCGTGATAAAAGAGGTCGCGAGCTCATCGGATTTTCTCATCCTAATTTGGTGGTAGCCGGAATACGCATCAAGGAACGAAAGCACTTCGCACCCAGCAGTGGAATCGACGATCTGGTCAATTCTAGGTAAAGGAAATGGAACTTTTGGACATGCTTTATTCAGACCAGTGTAATCTACACACATCCGCATTTTTCATTCTTTTTCCTAACTAGTACAGGGTTAGCTAGCCACTCTGGGTAAAATACCTCCTTGATGAATCCGGCCGCCAAAAGCTTGTGCACCTCCTCGCCGATGATCCTGCGCTTTCCTCGTCGAAGCGGCGCAGGCGTTGCTTCACCGGTCTGGACCCGGCCTGGATCTCCAAGGCGTGCTCGGTGACTTCCCTCGGTATGCCCGGCATGTCCGAGGGGTTCCACGCAAACATGTCGATGTTCGCGCGGAGAAAGTCGACGAGCACTGCTTCCTATTTGGGCTCGAGGCTGGTACTGATGGTCAGCGTCTTGCCATTGGCCGAGGTCGGGTCGACGGGTATTTGCTTGGTGTGCTCAGCCGGCTCGAAGGTGCCGGCGTGACGCTTTGCTTCTGGGGGCCCCCTCGGTGGCCAGAGCTGCCAAGGCCTCGAGCGAGTCGAGGTGGACGTTGGCCTCCCCCCGCTCGACGCACTCCACGTCGCAGGTGGTATGCGTGCTCGTAGGAGGTGTCAACGGTGATGACCCCTTTTGGCCCCGGCATCTTGAGCTTCAAGTACGTGTAGTTAGGAATCGCCATGAACTTGGCGTAGCCTGGCCGGCCGATGATGGCGTGGTAGGTCCCTTGGAAGCCGACCGCCTCGAAGGTGAGCGTTTCCTGACGGAAGTTTTGCCGTCGTACAAACCCGGTAGTCCGGAAATCTCGAAGGATTTCAAGTCATTCAACTTTAACCAAGATCGTAATAGATTAGCGTACATGCCCACAAGGTACATTCAGTTCGCACATAGTTCAAATACATCGGAGTTCGATAGTTATTACAAACCATAGTTTCGAATTCAAGCGGAAGCAACATAGTTTTGAAACACAAGTCCTTGGTTCACAATACGGTGCCATATGCCGATCTGTCCACAAAAGCATCAGGAAAGATAAGGATTGACCATGCCCATGGTCTAGTCACTGCCCTCGACGGGATACAGACAGTTCTCGCAGTAGCCGAAGAAACACTGCCCATCTGCAACAACAAGGGATAGCACCCTGAGTACGAGAAGGTACTCAGCTAGACTTACCCGTCATAAACCAGAAATAATTGACACCAAGGATTATGCAAGGCTGTATCTGAGGTTGGCCACACTTACCTTTTTGCATAAAAGCATTTTATTATTAAATAGTCCTCATTAGGCCGAGGGCGCCCGCGAGCACTCTTTTTGTCGTCGTCGTCATCGGCGCCAACTTCGCCTTCTGCACTTGCGTGTGTTTTTCTTCCTTTTGGCCGTCATTGTTGTCTTCTTGCGTCGTTGCCCTTGTTGGGTGCCCTCCGCGCGACACCGCCTTGCATTGTCCGTGGAACGGCCAAAGAAGTCCCCCACTGCTCGTCGCCCGAAGCAAAGCTGTGATCGCAGATCCATAGTTCCTCGACCGTCCTGACGTAGCGTCCTAGCTCTGAACAAGCTCTTTGCAGTCGTGCCCGGGCGAGGAACCTGATAATGACGTCCGCGTCGGCACGTTGGGTATTCTCGGACCTTCTTTCGAGAACCGTCGAGCGAAGTCGCGGAGTGGCTCGTCCGCCCCTGCCCTGCAACGCCGTAGGTCCCAGGGGTTTCCTGACGCAGCATGTCCCCTTGAAATTCCGTGAAGTAACCCTTACTAGTCGGCCCAGTCATGGATCCGATTCCGGCGGGAGCCCCTCGAGCCACCGGCGTGCGTGTCTGAGAGTAAAGTGGGAGTTGACGTATGTCACGCGTCTTCGTTCTGTGCTCCGCCAGTTGGTAGCCTAGGCGGAAGTCCGAGAGCCAGAGCTGGCTCGACCTCCACTTCCATACTTCACGATGTTGGTCGCGGTCGGAAGCGGTCGGTGAGGGCGAGCTGGCGGATGCCCGGCTGAAGACTCGGGGGCCGGGGGCTCGAGGACCTCCGGTCCCTCGTCGCTGTCGTAGCGCCCCCCTCGATGGGCGCTATAGCCACGCGCTTGGGCCCCATTTTCCTGCGCCGCCCCGGTTTTGATGTCTTGCGGCGTCGTTGGTGCTCGAGGGGGCAGGTTGTCGACGATCCTGTAAGTGCAATCAAGCCCTAATTGTGGGTTTGGTTGGTGATAATGACCACACGATTAGAGGACTAATGAGATTTATAAGGTTGATAAGCAGGTTATGTTAAGAAAGGATGGTGTATATGCGTTGGTGGACCCCTCACACTACATTTCGTCGGTTCCGAACTCAAAGCGCTTCAAAGATATTTTATTTTGATTACTTGAGTTTAGGAATGCCGTACTATAAAGGGGGAATGCAAATTCATTGATATGGCTGAATGATATGTGCTCAAACCAACCCAAACCATCCACATTTCCAACCAAAGACAGCTGCACTTAACTCAGATTTATACCTGTCTGCTTGGTAGGCGCGGCAGTGCCGCTCTAGGCGCGGCAGTGCCGGGCCGCGGCACTGCCGGGCTGAGGCCGGCACTGCCGCGACTTAAACTTGCCCGTTGGATGGCAGAGGGTATTTACATCACCCCCTCTGCCCCCCAACGGTCATCCACGACCATTCACTCCACCTACCTCCAGACAAGCTCTCTCTTCTCCATTGAAGGCCCTCCAAGCTCCCAACCACCAAAATCTTCATTCCCATTGATTCCAAGTGGTTGAGAGGCTCAAACCTTCACCAAAGAGGAAGCCCTAGCTGAGATCTACTGCCTAGAGCACTTGATTTGAGCCATAGCCGGTGGATTTGCTTCTATTACTCTTGGGTTCTTGGAACCCTAGCCGGCTAGGCGTCGCCCTAGAGCCTTGCCAACTTGTGTGGCGGCCTAGGGAGGTTTGTAATCACTTGTGCAGCTAGTAAGATTACCCCTCACCTCAAGGATTTGGTTCCTTGACTTGAGAACGAGGTTGAGTTGCAAAGCTCATGACCTAAGTGGTCAACCTCAACAACGTGGAGGTAGGCAAGCCTTGGTGGCGAGCTGAACCACGGGATAAATCACTTGTCTCGCGTGCTTGCTTAGTTTCATTCTCTATGTTCATGAGCTTGTGATATATTCTAGGGTTTGGCTCGATCTACTCTATCTTTCATATTTGGCTTGGAGTAGTTGTTTCTGCTGGTTCATATAGCCTATTGTTACATTCCTATTCATATAGAATCTGCAGATTGTGGTTAGATTTCGAATTGCAGCTTCTGGTCTTCATCTGCGCGGCAGTACCGCGCTGAGGCCGGCAGTGCCGGGGAGCGGCAGTGCCGGGCACAGGGCGGTAGTGCCGGGCCTATCTAATTTAGTTTTAAGCTGTGATTTTTGACAGGCCTATTCACCCCCCCCCTCTAGGCCACACAGGTCCTTACAAGTGGTATCGGAGCCTGGTCTCTCAGCAGCACTTAACCGTGCGAGAGTATGGCCACTGACGGAGCGGGTGATGCTAGTGTTGTGCAACCCAAACCCTTTGAAGATCCGGATGTGCACACCACTAGCAGCAGCGAGAGTATCTCCACAGCTAGCGGAAGGACACTTCCACAATTGGTTGTGTCGGCCGGAGAGCTCGCAAGACGAAAGGAAGAAAGAAGGTTGAGAAGAGAAGCTAGAGCCAAAGCAAAAGAAGATGCAGCAGCTCTCAAAGCAAAGGAAGACAAGGCTCAAAGAAGAGAAGAAAGAAAGATTAGAAGAGAAGAAAGAGCCAAGAGAAGAGAAGAAAAGAAGAAGAAGGAAGAGCTCAAAGCTAAGAAGAGTGTGCACGTGAGTGAAGACTCAAGTAGCACCGAAGATGGTGATGATGACATCTCCTATCATCTCAAGGGTGACAAGAAGAAGAAGGAGGAGACCAAGAAGACATACGGAGCCGTATCCTACACTTATTCTTCTATGTCTAACCATGATTCTAGGCCTCTCATTAATGTACCCGCGGGCAAGTTGCCTCGTTTCGACGGGACCAACTTTGCCAAGTGGAAGCACATTATGAAGACCTATCTTATTGGTCTCCATCCAGGTATTTGGGAGATTGTGCACAATGGACTTGAAGCACCGGTTGATCCAAAGAACCCCACTCAAGATGAGTTCCGCAACATTCATCTCAATGCCCAAGCCACTAGTGTGCTACTTAGTGCCTTGGATGGTGATGAGTACAACAAGGTCATGGGAGTTGAGGTTGAAAAGGAGATTTGGGACAAATTGAATATTGATAATGAAGGGGTTGATAAAGTAAGGACAATCCAAGATTGATTTGTTGATGGATAAGATAAACCGGTTTGTGATTTGTGATGGTGAAGGTCCTCAAGAGATGTTTGATAGGTTGATGGTCATTGTTGGCAAGATTAGAGGGCTAGGTGGAAATGAAATCAATGATCACAAGGTTGTGAAGATTATGTTGGAAGCTTATTCACCAAGAAATGAGACCGTAGTGACATTGATTAGAGACAAGAAGAAGTTTGAGAAGTTCACACCTAGTGATGTGCTTGGGAGGATTATCACATTTGATATGCAAAGAGAGGAAGCTAATGAAAGAAGGAAGCTTGGAGAGTTGCAAGCAAGGCTAGATGGGATGAAGATCAAGGAAGTGGCACTCAAGGCAAGCAATCCAACAAAACAATCAACATCAAGCAAATCAAGTTCAAGCAAGCAAGCCTCTACAAGCAAGCCCAAGCAACAAAAGAAGAAAATAGAGGTTGAGGACAGCACATCATCCTCTTGCAAGAGTGAGAGTGATGGTGAAGAGTTTGAGAAGATTGATGATATAGCTCTATTCATGAGAAGATATCGCAAGGGGCTCAAGAAAGAAGGTTACAAATTTGTAAAGAGGAAGTTTCCTAACAAGAAAAAGAGAACTTGCTACAATTGTGGTAGCACCGAGCACTTCATTGCTCATTGCCCAAATGAGAAGAAAGACAACAAGGGCAAGAAAGATGACAAAGCCACTTACAAGAAGCACAACAAGAGATACATGGGAGAAGCTCACATCGGACATGAATGGGATTCAACCGCACAAACCTCTAGTGAAGAAGATGAGAAGATGGCAACCATTGCATTCCAAAAGTCATCTCCTTCACCAAGGCTATTCAACAACTTGTCCGATGATGATGAAGGCAACTCCCACACTTGTCTCATGGCCAAGAAAGAGAAGGTGAAAAAGACTCATACTCCTAAACCTTCTCTTCCACTTAGTGACATCTCTAGTAGTGAACTTAGTGACTCTTCTAGTGATGATAGCTCTAGTGATGAAGAGATAAACATGATAACAAGGAACTTAGATAAGAAAACCAAACTCTTTATCACTAAGCTAATGGAGGAACTAGAGGGTGTACAAGCCGAGCTAGCAATAAGTGAGGATGCTCTTATCAAACAAGAGGATCTCTATATTGCTTGCAAGGAAGCTCTTGCATTAGAGAGAAGTGAGTTGGATGTCTTGCATGAGGCCTTGGCCAAAGAGCAAGATGAACATGCTTCCCTAAAGAAGGCTCATGTTGAACTCAAGAAAAAGTATTGTGACTTAGATGTAAAGCACAAGGAACTTGAGCTGCAATATAACCTTCTTTGGGAAAGCAACTCAACTCTCCCTAAGGCAAATGTCACTCCTATTCCCTCCACTAGTGAAGGTTGTGGAAAATGCTATAATCTTGATTTGAATGTCTATTCCACTAACCTTGCAAACATGGAGGTCATGAGAAAAGAAATAGCAAGATTGACAAGTGTTATTGCAAGTGGTTGTGTCAAGGCTACTACAAGTGCAAGTGAGAAGACTCAAAGCAAGAACATGCCCAAGTTCAAGAACGGAAGACGTCCTTTCATAAAGGATGGGTTGGGGCATGTAAAGGGAGGCAAAACAAATGGAAGGAAGAAGGTGAATGGCTATGAGTGTGTGAGATTTGAGAAGAAGGGTTACATTGGTACAGTTCAGCCTGCACAGACCGCGGCAGTGCCGCGCCAGAAGCCGGCAGAGTGCCGGGCCCCGGCAGTGCCGCCCCAGGCCGGCAGTGCCGCGCCCAAGAAAGGGAAGGCTACCAGTTCCTCTTCTGCTCAGTCTCACACACAGCCCAAGCAGATGCCAAAATCAGAAGCAAGGGTCTCAGAAACCAAAGGAGTCTATTTGGGTAACCAAGAACAAGTTCATGCATCAACCCAAGATAGAAGCTCCAAGAATGAGCATGTCCTCTTGTTACTATTTAGGACACAACAACAGTGGTAAAGTTGTTGCAAAGTATGTTGGTAATGACAAGAGGGCAGCCGACAAGTTTATTTGGGTTCCTAAGATACTTGTGACTAACTTGCAAGGCCCCAATATCAATTGGGGACCTAAACCAAGGAACTAAACTTGTTTTGCAGGCATACTCCTCCGGTGGATCAAGTTGGGTGCTTGATAGCGGATGTACAAATCATATGACCGGAGAAAGGAGTATGTTTTCATCATATTCCCCAACTACAAATGCAAGTGAGAATATCATATTTGGTGATAACTCCAAGGGGGATGTGCTAGGTCTTGGTAAAGTTGCTATCACACTTGAACATTCAATTACTAATGTCTTACATGTTGATTCGTTAAGTTACAATTTGTTGTCCGTTTCGCAATTGTGTGGAATGGGTTTCAATTGTCTCTTTACGGATGAGGGTGTGGAAGTCTTTAGAGGGAGGATTCCTCTATTGTCTTTACGGGTCGTTTGAAAGGGAAGCTTTACTTAGTTGACTTCAACAAAAGTGAAGCTAAACTTGAGACTTGTTTAGTGGCAAAATCTAGCATGGGTTGGTTATGGCACCGCCGACTAGCTCATGTTGGGATGAGGAACTTGGCCAAACTTCAAAAAGACAACCACATCCTAGGACTAACCAATGTTCATTTTGAGAAAGACAGAGTATGTGGAGCTTGCCAAGCCGGAAAGCAAGTAGGCGTACCTCACCCACCAAAGAGCTACGACACGACTACTCATCCATTGGAGTTGATTCACATGGATCTCTTTGGACCGGTTGCCTACCTTAGCATCGGCGGTAACAAACATGGTCTTGTTATTGTTGATGACTATTCTCGTTTCACTTGGGTATTCTTTTTGCATGATAAAAGTGTAGTGCAAGAGAAGGTGAAGATGTTTGTACGAAGAGCTCAAAGGGAATTCGGTTTCAATATCAAGAAGGTTCGTAGTGACAACGGAACCGAAATCCGAAACACCCAAGTGGAAGAGTTACTTGATGAAGAGGGCATCAAGCATGAGTTCTCAGTGCCCTATACCCCTCAACAAAATGGTGTGGTGGAGAGAAGAATAGAACGCTCATTGACATGGCAAGGACAATGCTAGATGAGTACAAGACGCCGGACATCTTTTGGGCCGAAGCCGTCAACACCGCTTGCCATGCAATCAACCGCCTCTACCTCCACAAGAGAAGAAAGAAGACATCCTATGAGCTGCTCACCGTGGTACAAGCCAAAGGTGTCTTACTTTAGAGTATTTGGGTGCAAATGTTTCATCTTGAACAAGAAACCCAAAGCCTCTAAGTTTGCATCTAAAGTAGATGATGGTTTTCTTCTCGGTTATGGATCAAACGAGCATGCCTATCGTGTTTTCAACAAGGCCTCCGGCAAGGTTGAAATAGCGATAGACGTGACGTTTGATGATGAAACTAATGGCTCTCAAGTAGAGCAAGTTGTGATGAAGTTGTTGTAGGTAATGAGGAACCTCCTTGTGAAGCAATCAAGCAGCTAGCCATTGGTGATATAAGACCACAGGAACAGCAGGCTACAGATCAGGAAGGTCCTCAAGCTGAAGAAGCTTCTGCTGGGACTGATCAGATACAGTCCCCGGCAGTGCCGGGCCAGACCCCGGCAGTGCCGGACCCCGGCAGTGCCGCGCGGAGCCCAGCAGTGCCGGGCACACCCAGAGCAGCTGCAGCTACTCCACCTCATGGAGTGAACCTACAACCCATTTTCGAGCAAGATGAAGAAGAGGAAGCCGAAGATGAACCAGAACCCATCGATCATCCAAGACTCAAGCAAACTATTCAACGAGATCACCCCGTTGATAATATTCTTGGGAGTCTACGAAAGGGGGGGTAACGACACGCTCTCATTTGGCAAATTTCTGTCAATATTACTCGTTTGTCTCCTCTTTGGAACCTCTTAAGGTAGAAGAAGCACTGGATGATCCGGATTGGGTGATGGCCATGCAAGAAGAGCTCAACACTTCGAGCGCAATCAAGTATGGTCACTCGTGGAAAGACCAAATACCAATGTCATTGGAACCAAATGGGTCTTTCGCAACAAGCAAGATGAAGAAGGTGTGGTGACAAGGAACAAGGCAAGATTGGTAGCTCAAGGGTTCACACAAGTAGAGGGCCTGGACTTTGAAGAAAACATATGCACCGGTTGCAAGACTTGAAGCCATTCGGATTCTTCTAGCCTATGCAGCCCATCATGAATTCAAGCTATATCAAATGGATGTGAAGAGTGCGTTCCTCAATGGCCCTATACAAGAGTTGGTATATGTCGAGCAACCACCGGGCTTTGAAGATCCCACGTTCCCAACCACGTCTTCAAACTCCGAAAGGCGCTCTATGGGCTTAAGCAAGCACCTAGAGCATGGTATGAATGCCTTAAGGAATTCTTGCTCAAACAAGGCTTTGAAATAGGCAAAGCCGATCCTACTCTCTTCACTCATAAAGTCAATGGAGATATCTTTGTGTGCCAAATATATGTCGATGACATAATATTTGGTAGTACTAACAAATCCTTTTGTGATGAGTTTAGTAGGATCATGACTAAAAGATTTGAGATGTCTATGATGGGTGAGCTCAAGTTCTTCCTTGGGTTTCAAATCAAGCAATTGAAGGAAGGGACTTTTCTTTGCCAAACCAAGTACACCCATGATATGCTAAAGAAGTTTGACATGGTGAACGCTAAGCCTATCAAAACGCCCATGCCAACTAATGGACATCTTGATCTTGATAAGGAGGAAAAGCTGTGGACATCAAGGTATATCGTTCCATGATTGGCTCCCTCCTTTACTTATGCGCATCTAGGCCCGATATTATGTGCTTAGTGTGTGCATGTGTGCTAGATTTCAAGCTAACCCAAAAGAGTGTCACTTAGTGGCCGTTAAGAGAATCTTGAGATATCTAGTTCACACTCCAAACCTTGGCTTGTGGTATCCTAAGGGCTCCAAGTTTGATCTACTTGGCTATTCGGATTCCGATTACGCCGGTTGCAAGGTAGATCGAAAAAGCACTTCGGGGACATGTCAATTCCTTGGACGCTCCTTAGTGTCTTGGAGTTCTAAAAAGCAAAATTGTGTAGCCCTATCCACAGCTGAGGCCGAGTATGTTGCAGCAGGTGCATGTTGTGCGCAACTACTTTGGATGAGGCAAACCCTTCGTGATTTCGGATGTCAATTTACTCATATCCCACTCTTGTGTGACAATGAAAGTGCCATAAAACTTGCAAACAACCCAGTGAGTCACTCAAGAACCAAACACATAGACATCCGGCATCACTTCTTGAGAGATCATGAAGTCAAAGGAGATATCGCCATCAAACATGTGAGCACCGACAAACAACTAGCCGATATCTTCACTAAGCCTCTAGATGAGTCAAGGTTTTGTGCTTTAAGGAGTGAACTAAATATACTTGACTCTCGTAACTTAGTTTGAAACCTAGCATGCTTGATTGATCAACTAGTTTGACCTAGGTAAAACAAATTTCAAAACTTTCATATTGTGTTTCAAAATCTTTGTAAGAAACTTGCTTGGTATGACCATTGTTCTGTATTGATTACTTGTTGCTGGTCATATCATGCATGAGGTACTTGTCCACTCCAAGAATAAGTTGTAGTATCTTAGAGAATAACTCTCTCTGTAGGTAACTGTCCGGCAGTGCGGGGCCCGGCAGTGCCGCGCCCGGCGCGGTAGTGCCGCGACTTACTGATTCGGCTGAATCAGTCTGTTACCGAGTGGGGCCACTGGGGAAAACCTTCTTATTCTACCCGTGACCCCCTCTCTCTCTCTCTCTCCCTCATCCATTCACCGCTCCCGTGCTTTTTCTTTCCCTCTCTCTCTCGGGCGAAAAGGGCGACTGTTTGTTTCTCTCCTCACCGACCGCCGTCCCCGGCACTGCCGGCCACCGGAGGTGCTGCTCGGGATCGTCGTCGGTGCTGCTCGCTTTCCTCTTCACCAAGGGACTCCATCCCTCTTCTTCTTTCCCCAAGATGTCGGGAGGAAGCGATGAAGAGAGGAGGACCAAGAGGAGGTTGGACCCGCTCAGGGGGAGGAGCAAGCAGCCAGCCGTTCGTGGTGGTGCTCGCTCCCAAGGAGGCAGTTCAGCTAGGCAGCAGATACGAGACGAGATCCGTCTCCAGATGCAGGGTCGTCAGATCAGGGAAGACCTTTACCCTGCCACTCCAGAGCACCTAGCAGAGGTCAGCAGAGACCAATCCAGCCCTATGAGGAGGATGTTTTGAGAGGGCACCACAGGACACCAGGCCCAGACAGGTGGTGTCCTACCACCAGCAGTTCTCGTCAGTGAAGGCACAGCGTCAGCAAAATCCCTACAATGCTCCAAAGGACATGGGATTGACTACAGGTTCTGGAATGAATTTCATTCAGATTTCTACCGTTCAGTCCTGTTCAATGCCAAAAAGTCCAAGATTCTAAGTATGAGATATGTAGATTGGGAGCATCTTGAGGCCAAGACTGACAGTGAGATCAACAGGGTGATAGCTGCATGCAAGAGAAGAAATATGTATGATTTGATGGGTTTCCAGTACAACTGGAATGTGGAGATCATTTCTCAGTTTCATGCCACTCTATATGTTGATAATATGTTGGAGGAGATGCACTGGATGACCGAGGGTCGCCACTACAAGGTCACCTATGAGACCTTTAGTAGGATCCTTGGCTTGGGCAGCGATGACAGGCAGTTGGATAACCTGCATGATGAGAGAGGACGCTGACAGACAGTGAGATTGCCCACTTATACGATGATCCTCGCAAGGCTGATGGGTTGGTGAAGGGGCTGAAACCTTTCTATTACATGCTCAACAACCTTTTCAGACAGACGCTCAACCCAAAGAGTGGCTCGCACTCTAATTTATATGGATATGGCAGGAACATGTTGGCTAGGATGGCCCTCAGGCTACTCCCTTTTCCATATCCAGCTTTATTTGGACCGAGCTTCAGGTTGCAGCAGAGGATGCTAGGAAGGCGGTTCTTTATGCACCCTATATCATGTTTATGATTGAGATGGTCTCCGGACATTCTTTTGTTAAGGATGGGTTGCATGAGCCGTACAGGGCTGAGAAGAAGAAGGGGGGCAGCAGGAGGTTCAGCAGGGGCAGCAGCTAGTGACAGGCCTGAGAGCTCTCGCCCTTCCTATCAGAGGAAGAAGAAGAGCAAGCTAGTACGATGGATCAAGGCCATCTTTTCTACCTGCACCTACGCAGCCGAGACGGCACACCAGGCGCTTGTTGAGCAGCGCGCAGAGCGAGAGCGGGCGGGACGTTCGCCGTTACCTCCACCCCGCTCTCCACCTCGCTTTGACCTCCCCAGTCTTGACTCCGATGATTTTGATGATGATGATGATGAGGAGGAGCAGGAGGAGATAGTGCCAGTGCCACCTCGTCGGTCTTCACGTGCCTCCGCCTCAACCCGCTACACCAGTACCACCCACCGTCATGGCAAGGCCGTGGTCTCCGATGACGACGACGACGATGATGAGGAGGAGGAAGAAGAGGAAGAAGATGAGGTTGAGTGGGACAAGGTTGCATCGGATGATGATTGAGTGCTTGGACACTCTTCTCTTCTCTCTTTGCTCCTTTTGGTGACTTGTTGCCAAAGGGGGAGAAGTAGGTGAGAGAAGGGGGTACAACACTTTTTTCAGCTTTTCATGTCCCCATCTTTAGTTGTAGTTGTGAGATGAGAGAGTTGGACCGTTTAAAACTCTATTTCTGTAATATACTCTATCGTACTACTTCGTATGCTTGGATGTGGACATGTATCATTTACCTGCTTTATTTAGTTTGTGCTATCTTGTTTAGATTAGTTTGATATATGCTTTGTGGTTTTATATATTGTCCGCTGCGTTTGCTGACTGTTGCCTGAGCGGCAGTGCCGCTCCAGGGCCGGCAGTGCCGGGCCCCGGCAGTGCCGCGCCCAGAGCGGCAGTGCCGCTCTGGCAAAAGACAGCAAACACCTCTGATGTGCTTTAACTGTCATTCGCATCACCTTATATTATTGACACAGTTTAATTGCACCCCACAAAGCTATTAGATGGGAAACTGAACCTATATTCCACTTTAATATGTGAATGTTGGCCTTTTATGCCAATTTGAGAATTCAGCTCTCATTCACACATTTAGGGGGAGGTTTCACACCTAAGCTTCAAAATCTCAGTTTTATACCCTTCTCTTGTAAGCTCTAATTGTGTTGTCATCAATCACCAAAAAGGGGGAGATTGTAAGTGCAATCAAGCCCTAATTGTGGGTTTTGGTGATAATGACCACACGATTAGAGGACTAATGAGATTTACAAAGTTGATAAGCAGGTTATGTTAAGAAAGGATGGTGTATATGCGTTGGTGGACCCCTCACACTACATTTCGTCGGTTCCGAACTCAAAGCGCTTCAAGGATATTCTATTTTTGATTACTTGAGTCTAGGAAAGCCGTACTATAAAGGGGGAATGCAAATTCATTGATATGGCTGAATGATATGTGCTCAAACCAACCCAAACCATCCACATTTCCAACCAAAGACAGCTGCACTAACTCAGATTTATACCTGTCTGCTTGGTAGGCGCGGCAGTGCCGCTCTAGGCGCGGCAGTGCCGGGCCGCGGCACTGCCGGGCTGAGGCCGGCACTGCCGCGACTTAAACTGCCCGTTGGATGGCAGAGGGTATTTACATCACCCCTCTGCCCCCCAACGGTCATCCACGACCAGAACACTCCACCTACCTCCAGACAAGCTCCCTCTCTCCATTGAAGGCCCTCCAAGCTCCCAACCACCAAAATCTTCATCTGCGCGGCAGCAGTACCGCGCTGAGGCCGGCAGTGCGGGGAGCGGCAGTGCCGGGCACAGGGCGGTAGTGCCGGGCCTATCTAATTCAGTTTTAAGCTGTGATTTTTGACAGGCCTATTCACCCCCCCCCCTCTAGGCCATACAGGTCCTTACACTTAGTCTAGGTTAGTATAAGTAGTCCAGGGGGACACCCTCCTCCCAATCTCAGTTAGTGCCTTCATTTGCTAGGGTTTCCTGCTCTCCCGTCCCTGCTTTAGCTAGTTGAGATCCGCAGAGAGACTCCACTCTGTGTACTGTTGAGTGAGGAGGAAGTGAGGCCGTATCCTCACTTTGGAGCACAGATCGTTGGCTTGATTTGCGTCCTTGATTCGAACTCGTGGCTGTGATTTCCGTTGTGTTCGTGTTCTTCGCGGAATCCTTTTTTCCATGATCTTCCCGTCGCTTGATCTTTTTGCTCGGTTCATCTTTCGCAAATCCGTTTGAACCAAGTTGTTCTAGATCATGAGGCACTTCTTTCCACCGAAGGAATCATCCTCTAACCTCACGGTCTAGGAGATCAATCGATTTTTAGTTTCGGGTCACTTTTTCTCTTCACCTCCGAAATTCTTCGATTCACCGATTTGGAGATAGGTTCGAGCCATGATCTCCTTGAGATAGCTCACTATACTCTTTGTGACTCCACTCACCGAGTTTGATCCCTAGAGGATTCGTTTTGAGTGAGTTTGAGTCGAATCGGTGAAAGAACAGAGGGCTGTCGGGGTGACCGGACGCTGCTCGGGCCGACCGGACGCTCAGGTCGTGCGTCCGGTGTTTGAACACCACGGGGGTGTTTGCGTGTGACCGGACGCTCTGTTCATTCGACCGGACGCTCCCTTCGTGAGTCCGGTCAAGAACAGAGAGGGTCCAGATCGGTTTTTCAGCGACCGGACGTATCCGGTGTCAGCTGACGGACGCGCAGGATCCACTGTTCATCGCGCTTGTTCGTTTCTGACCGGACGCACTGCTCTCGACCGGACGCTCCGTACTCGTGAGTCCGGTCGCGAACAGTAAGGTTCCAGAGCCGATTTTTGTTGACGGACGCTGGCCAGAGTCCGGTCGATCCAGTCTCGCGCGTTTTCGTTCGCGGTTCGTTCGTTCTTGATCGGATTCGAGTTCCGTCTTTTGCGTTGGCTTTCTAGGGTTGTCTAGTGTCCCGCTGTGCTTCTAGGAAGCATCCACCCTATATCTAGGGTCGTGGACATTAGCAAGCTCTAGGGTTTGCTCTTGGGGTTGATTTTGGGACAGTGGCATCTAGTTTTCCGAAAGGAAATCTTTAAGCTCCCATTCACCCCCCCCCTCTGGTCGCTTTCGGTTAGCTTCTTGGTCCTTCAATTGGTATCGGAGCGGGTTAAGGATCTTCCACCTTAGCCGGTTCCAGATCCACCGAAGGCGACATGGATCGCGGCGTGGGCAAACCGCCGTTTTTCGATGGAACGAACTACGCGTACTGGAAGATACGCATGTCGGCCTATCTGCAGAGTTTGGGTGCTTCTATTTGGGATATTTGCAACTCTGCTGATTACGTGGTCTTGGCTGCTCGTGTTTCTCAGCAACAGATCGATGAGCACGATGCCAATAGCCGAGCCCGTAATGCTCTTTTTCTTGTCTGAGCATGGGTGAGTTTGATCGTGTTTCTCACCTCGCTACGGCTCGGGAGATCTGGGACACCCTCATGCGTTTCCATGAGGGCACCTCTCAAGTCAAAACCCGACTCTACGAGTCGTTCAAGCGAGAGTATGAGAACTTTAGACATCAACCTGGCGAGAGCATAGAGAGTTTATTCGCTCGCTTTCAGGTGATTGTCAACAGGATGAGGGCTAACAGAGAGCAGTTGCCATTTGACGATCATGAGCGTGCTTTGAAGCTTTTGCACACTCTTGACCGTTCGGTGTGGGACTCCAAGGTTCAGGCAATCATCGAATCGCCGAACTATGAGACCCTCACTTGCGACGAGCTCTTCAGTAAGCTCAAGTCCAGTGAGATTGATGCTATGGTGAGGGCTTCTTTTGAAAATCCTTCTCGCCCGTCCATGGCTCTTTGATTTCCGGCTCTTCCTCTAACCCCTCAGCTGGCTTTGCGCTCTCTTCTCTCTTTTCTGTGACAGAGGACCAGCTGGAGTCTTTGGGAGACGACGAGTTGGCTTTGCTTGCCAACCGGTTCTCGCGGTTCCACAACAACCGCATGAACCGTCGTCGAGGAGGAGGACGCACGGGATGCTACGAGTGCGGCGACCCCGACCACTTCATCGCCGACTGCCCCAAGAAAAAGAACAAGCACTCGGGCAAGGGCGAACATGGGCGCAAGCACGACTCCAAGTACAAGGGAGAAGCACGTTCCCCCAAGGCACAAGAAAGGGGCGGCTTCGACAAAGAGTACATCAAGAAGAAGTACTTGGAGAAGCAGCAAGCTGAGCAGCGTGCGTTCTTCGCCACGCCAGCGACGTCGACGGCTCGGATGACGACTCCGCTGGCTCCAGCGATGACGAGTCCGTGAAGAAGAAGCTGGAAGACAAGTTCAATGGCTTGTGCTTCTTCGCCGGCGACGGAGGCCTGTGCACCATGGCGCTCGGAGATGAGGTCGACGGCGAGCCGGAGCGTACCCTTCGGAACGACGACGACGACGACACCTCCCAGGTATCTCTCACCTACGACGAGCTTTCCTCCGAGGTTGAGAAGTTGACTGCTGCCCTCCTTAGCCAAGATAAGTTGCTTAGGCGTGCCGCTAGAGAGCGCAAGGAGTTTAGGCAGAAGTGGAGGACACGGTGAAGGAGCTTGAGTTCGCTCGGTCCACCGTGGTAGTGTCGGAGGAGGCGGAGTGCGAGTCGTGCACCGCGCAGATGACTGACCTTCTCACTCTGAGAGGTAAGTATGTTGCGTTGGTTGGAGAGGTGGATGAGCTCCGTGCTAGGCCGCAGTTGTTGGGTGCGTGCAAGACTTGTCCTGGTCTTGCAATCTGAGTTGGCAGAGAAAAATGCCAAGCTTGAGTCTTTAGAGAAGGCCAGCTCAGATAGCACTTGTGTCTCGAGGTGTGCTTTGTGTGAGGGCCTGGAGATGGAGATTGCCAATGTGAAGCATGGCAAGATGCAAACCGAGGAAGAAAACACATACCTTCGGTCCATCTTGTCATGGGTCTCCAGTAGTGAGCCGCAGCTCGGGATGATGATCTCCCAATTCAAGCGAGCTGTTGGTGCCCCTGGTGTAGGTTTTGCTCAGAGTGTTGATCACTCAGCTTTTGGGAAGATTGGAGAGTCTAGTGGTCTGAACCCATGTGAGAAGCCCAATTCCACCACTACCCCAAACTTGCAAAGCTTCCACTCAAAGAGCCAGCCAAGCCTATCACCAAAGATGGTGGGTTGAGGAACCCCCGAGAGCTCCTCCCAAGAACCCAGTTTGGGCACCCAAGCCAAACCACCTCAGAAAACAAGCTTGATGCTATGCCACCCATTAGAGAGGAGTGTTTGCCTCAGAAGGGCAAAGTGAACCACACCCACAGCCTGGTCACCAACAACCCCCTTTGCGTGCGGTGAGGTACCAGTGTGATTTCTGTGGGAGGGATGGTCACTTGATCGAGTTCTGTTTCCGGCGCAAGCGAGAGGCGCGCCGTGCTCGGGAGAATGGAGACCGGACATGTACTGTAACAGAACCGACCAATTTGCACCAGATTAACCACCGAATCGCTGCTTTCACAGAGATTACAAGTACTTAAGCTCGTACAAACCCGGTAGTCCGAAAATCTCGAAGGATTTCAAGTCATTCAACTTTAACCAAGATCGTAATAGATTAGCGTACATGCCCACAAGGTACATTCAGTTTGCACATAGTTCAAATACATCGGAGTTCGATAGTTATTACAAACCATAGTTTTGAATTCAAAGCGGAAGCAACATAGTTTTGAAACACAAGTCCTTAGTTCACAATACGGTGCCATATGCCTGATCTGTCCACAAAAGCATCAGGAAAGATAAGGATTGACATGCCCATGGTCTAGTCACTGCCCTCGACGGGATACAGACAGTTCTCGCAGTAGCCGAAGAAACATTGCCCATCTGCAACAACAAGGGATAACACCCTGAGTACGAGAAGGTACTCAGCTAGACTTACCCGTCATAAACCAGAAATAATTGACACCAAGGATTATGCAAGGCTGTATCTGAGGTTGGCCACACTTACCTTTTTGCATAAAAGCATTTTATTATTAAATAATCAACATTAGAGCATTAGCAGTCACTTTTATGTAATCAGCCTGATTATCTAGATTTGCACCTGATCTAGAGCAAACACTTGACTACTTATTCAAGCAAGAGTGACTATTTCATCAATAGCCTTTTAGATTCACCAACCATAACCATCATTAATTCCATATATTACTACGGTAACACATGCTCAGTCAAGTTACTCACTAACCAGGAGCGATGGCGATTATAATCGATTCCTACCAGCTGGGGATAAAATGTCGCACACTCGCCCGACACACCCTGCCAGGTGGCCGTTGGCGACCACTCAGGAGGTTCGAGAACCCAAATCGCGGGACGGCCATGGACCCTTCTACACCGAGGGTTATCTCAATGCCAGGTCGCTCAAGCTATTAACTGCCCACGGTCATGCCAGGTCGATCAGGCCCTGCCTGCCCTCGGACCATGCCAGGTCGATCAGAATAGTTGCCCACGGTACATATAAGGCCCTGGGTGTTAGGCGTCAACGTCTCCGTCACCGGCTCGAAACACCTTACTCGGCTTCACGGGAGGTACCCGCACCTGCTCCGTTAAGTGATTGACGCGTTCAAAATGACTGAGGTGTGCCTTCGTCGGGTCCTAATCGACACAGACGGGAGACTACTAGCACACAGAACCCATGTCCTGCTGCTCCTACATCCCGCCCGGTCTCAGATTAATTATCACATGGTTATTTCCATGATAGCACGAGGCTAAACATGTTTAGTATCCACCTATATGCGGGAGACAGGAAATCACCCGACTTTTACCGGTCTAAGCAGGGCTAAGCATGTAATCGAGCCTAGACCTAACAGGGATCACAAGATAATATTTGCAGGTGGACAAGGATAATTAATCAATGCAGCAACGGTATCACACAACTCCTATAACCTAATGCAACAATCATATCAGGTTAACTTGTAAACGGTAATTTGCAAACCGTAGGAGAAAAATGCTCCGGGGCTTGCCTCGCTCGAAGTCGGCGGGGCGGTGATCACGGCACTCCGGCAGGTCCTCAGCGTCTCCTTCCGGGATCCCCTCCTCGGTTGTCTCCTCCTGACGCTGCTCCTCCGGCGTGTCTTGGCTTCCACTACCGACCCTGCGTGATGCGGTACATGAATGAATAACATGAATGCACATGGGATGCACGGTGATGCAACATGGAGTAACAATTCAGGAGATAAGCACATGTCATCTACTGCTACTCTTCAACAAGGTAGTCAACATCATCCCAACTATTTAACCGATCAAGATCAACTTGTTAAGCGATGTTGCCACCACATCAAAGTCTACTTAACGAGCTTATTACCCTCTAATTACTTGCTGAAATAAATCTATTTACACATGCTTTAAACAGCAACCTAACCTAGACAGCTTCAGAAAAATCTACAGAAATTACTGGAAGTTATCAACACCTAATCTAGCTCCCTGTCCAAATTTCAACTCATTTGGACTTAAACTCCATCCTCTATGAAAAGACAAATTCTATCATGGAAAGGTCCTTTGAACTACACACCCTAGCAAAAAGTGTCAAACAACAGATTTCTTATTTTTCTGCTGTGCTTCCTAGTACAAGAGCAGGGTGCTTAAATTCTCAGGTTCATATTCCTCATATTTTATTTACTACAAAATAAACAAGGAAACGACATTAACCATTTTAAAAGCTACTGTCAAATTAATTCACAGAATAACCTCATATTATTTTTTCTCTGAAACTACACATTCATACAAACCTAACAAAACTGGAATCACATTTTTCTGACTGATATATAATTAGTTATGCATTTTCCAAGATATCAGCACTTTTCTAATGTAAATAAAGCTACCCATAAAAATATTACCAAGAATGCATTCAACAAACTTTACTGATAGATCTAAACATGTTTGACCTAACAAATTTGTTTCACAGGAGTTGGATTTAAAATGAGCCTTGTAGGAATTTTTGAAGCCTTTACATGGATTCTGCAAAACATATTTTAAAGAGAACTCAATCCTAACGCACGGACTTCGGCTGAGGCACAAGGCACGGCTTCGGCACACCCGGCGCGACTCGTCCGAGGCTTCGAGGCGAAGGCTTCGGCACACTCGGCGCGACTCGTCCGAGGCTTCGACGTATTTTACCGATTCGGCCGAGGCTCAGACACCTTTCTCCGATTCGGCCGAGGCACACTGACAGCCGAGGCTAACCTATTCAACCGAGGCTACTGACTCAACCGAGACTAACTGACTCAACCGAGACTTGACTTGGCTCGTCTCGACCGAGGCTTACACAACCGACCCGATCGAGGCTCGAGGCGAAGGCTCGGCGCATCCGACTTACCGAGGCCTTCAGCACTCAAGCTCTTCCCTTTCTCTCTTCCTTACTGCCAGTCGGGGCCCGCTGGTCAGGGTGACCAAACTTCCGAGGCCAAGCTCGGCACGTAACCGCGCGAGGCCAGGCTCGGCGGTCAACGGCGGAGTTTTGCGCCGTGGTCGTTGACCGGCCCTAGCTCGTCAACGGCGACACTTCTGGCGACACTGAGACCATCATTGGGTGCGGGTTTGCGAGGCGAACACAACTAACCGACTCGCTAAGCCAGAGGGATACCGGAGCAAGCTCGACGGCGGCCATGGCGGAGCGGCGGCTCTGCGACTCGGCGGCGGAACTCTTCCCGGCGGCTTGCGACTCGGCGAGGTTAGCACTAGCCCAAGCAAGACCTAAGCGACCTATTGGAGCAACTCTCGGGCTTCGGCATCCCCGGCATTGTCCGGCGCGATGCACGGCGGCGGTCCATGGCGGACACGGCGGCGACACGGCTCGGTTCCGGCTGAAACACGGCGAAAGAGAGGTCTCTAATTAACTCTAAGCTACCGAGGAGGTAAAGAAGACTAGAACAGGGCTCAGCTCAGGGTAGCATGGCCGGAGATGACCGGTCCACGTGAAGGTCACGGTGGCGGCCATGGCGGAAGCTTGCGGATGGCGTCCGCTGTTCCGGCAGCTAGAGAGGAAGAGAGGGGAAACCAACCCTTACCGGAGAAAGAGGAGACCGAGACGGAGAGACTGGCGAAAGGAATCGAACGGCGGTGAGCGGGGAGCGAGTAATCGCTCGCCAGAGTTCGGCGGCAATGGCGGTTCGGGCTAACTGGAGAAGATGGTGGAGTGGCTGGCGCGCTGGTGAGCGAATGCTCTCTGGCTTGCAAGCGCAAGGCGGACGAAGGCAAAAGGAACAAGTGCCTGGGTGCATTGCACCTGGCCAGTTCCCGTCGGGGGAGCTCCCGACCGGGCGCGGCGGCGTCAGGTGTCGCGCTCCACGCGGCGAGCATGCCCCGAGCTCCTGGGCGACGTGGCGAGTTCGGGCGCAAACCACGGGCGGTGATGACGGTGGTTTGGCCGGCCAACGAGGCGGTCTCGCGGGCGAGGCGGGTTCGGTCGGCGCGGAGGAGCGGCGTCCGCGAAGGAGAAGAAGGAGAGACTGACAGGCGGGGTCCACTGGGATTAAACTAAAGAAGTTTTGTTTCAAACTTTGATGCTCCATAACTTCTAAACTAGACCGAACTAGGAAAAGGTCCCAACAGCAAAGTTGCTTAGAATTTTGTAAGGAACAAATCATCCTTAAGGCTCCAGTCCAAATTCTGTTGTTTAAAAGAAATTTAGTGCTAAACCATTTTTCTAATGCAAGAAATCCTAACTCAAAAGCTTTTTCTGAGAAAGTGCTTTAAAGCAAAGTTGTTCCCTTCATCAAGATCTACAACTTTGTTATAAGGCACTTGGTCAGAAACAGAAAGCATAACAAGGTTACACTAGAGACCAAACAAGGACTTAAGCATTCACAAACATATGCACATGAAATGATGAGATGCTATGCTTATGCCATGCCAAATTGTGCAATTAGGGATTGCTTAACACCGGGGTGTTACATGTACCATCCAGCTCATGGTGGACATGTGCCAAAGGCTCAGGGGAGAGCTGCTAGGTCCGGACGTCAAGGTCCCCGGCCTAGGCAGGAGATGAGAGCCCCTAGGAGGGAGACTAGGCCTAAAGGTCTAGCACCTCAGTTGTTAGGCCTAGGCAGGAGAGAGCTCCGAGGAGAGACGCTAGGGCAGTTGAGCCCTAGGCTCCTAGGCGTAGATCTCGTAGAGAGTGTGCCCGACGGGGTCCTGCTTTTGCAGGTAATGGACCCCGTGGCGGAGGCCTTGTTGAGCGCTTTCCCCACCGCAGTGTGAGTACCGCGGTGAGCGCTTCTTCCCCAGCGGACCACGTTTTCTTGTACGTGGTGATCGCTACCCCCGTAGACAGGCTAGGAATAGTTTTTACACTGACCGTTCTTTTGAGCAGCCGGCCCAACACTGGTATTCTCCTTACTTCACTACCCCAGTGTTGGACCGTATGCTCACCCTATGTCTTTTTATTGATGTAGGTGAGACGGTTGGAGGACATTTGGTTGGTGGATTCTGGTTGCTCGAGGCACATGACCGGAAACGCCAAGTGGTTCTCCAGCCTTAATCCGGTCGCTGGAAAGGAGTACATAACCTTCGGCGACAATAGTAAAGGTAAGGTATTGTCTCGTGGGACGGTGCGGGTTAATGAGCACTTTGTGTTGCGCGATGTTGCTCTTGTTTCTAACCTGCATTTTAACTTGCTTTCTGTTTCGCAACTTTTTGATGATGACTATGAGATTCGTTTCAAACCGAACCTTAGTCGCATCTTAGATCCTCAGGGCGATCTTGTATGTCTGATTTCGCCCTTTGGGAAAGTCTTTCGCGCGAATTTTTCGGAGTCGTTTGGTTCTTCTCGCTGTCTTTTGGCTAGTCCTTCTTCTCCGATCTTTGGAAGTGGCATAGGAGGCTCGGTCATTTAAGCTTCGACTTGCTTGCAAGACTTAGCTCACTTGGCCTAATCCGAGGATTGCCCAAGCTTTCGATGGAGAAGGATCTAGTTTGCCATTCTTGCAGACATGGGAAGATGGTTGCCGCTCCCCACCATCCAGTGACTAAGGTCATGACCTCGCACCCCGGAGAGCTTTTACACATGGACCTTGTTGGTCCGGCTCGGGTGAGCTCGGTTGGTGGCAAGTGGTATGTTTTGGTTGTTGTTGACGACTTTTCGAGATATTCGTGGGTCTTCTTTTACTGAGAAGACTGAGACTTTCTCCTTCGCTCGCAATCTGATTTTGCGTCTTCAGAACGAGTTCCCTTTGAACTCGATGCGAGCTATTAGAAGTGATAATGGTTCCGAATTCAAAAATTCGGATTTTGAGAAGTTTTGTAACCGCCTTGGCTTGGAGCATCAGTTTTCTTCCCCCTACACACCGCCCCAAAATGGTGTTGTAGAGAGGAAGAATCGGACCCTTGTTGAGATGGCCAGGACGATGCTTGATGAGCATAGGACTCCTAGGCGCTATTGGGCCGAAGCTATGAACACTGCATGCTATATTTCCAATCGCATTTTTCTGAGAGCTTTCTTGAAAAAGACTTCTTATGAGTTGCGTTTTGGCAAAACTGCCCAAGGTGAGTTATTTTCGAGTTTTTGGTTGCCATTGTTTTATACTCAAAAAGGGCAACTTGGACAAATTTGAATCTCGTTCTTCTGACGGTGTGTTTTTGGGTTATGGCACTCACACTCGAGCTTATCGTGTACTTAACCTTGACACTAACCGAGTCATGGAGACATCCGATGTCACCTTCGACGAGACCATGGTTTGTCCTTCTTCTCGTTTTGAGCGTGCAGGTGATCATGAGGTTGGTGAGCCTCTTTTTGATGACGAGGACGAGGGTGCTGAAGGTATGGATGATCCAGCACCCCCTCCACCTGCCGCGCCGCAAAGAGCGGCCTCGACGACGACTCACGGCCCCGACACCTCTTCTTCCTGGGGGCCGTGGGATCCGCCACCCCGAGCGGTACCATTTGTACCCGGGGAGGCACCAGCTGCTGTTGAGGGGGAGGCTACTTCAGCTCGGGAGGCGCCACGACATATCCAGCGCCAGCACCCGCCTCAGCAGATGATCGGCAACATCGACGAACGGGTCACTCGGTCCAGGTCACAGCAAATCTCGCACTTCGCTCATTCTGCTTTTGTTGCTAATTTTGAGCCCCGAGATGTTGGACACGCTTTGACGGATCCGGATTGGGTCAATGCCATGCATGAGGAGTTAGAAAATTTGAGCGAAATCGGGTTTGGGTTCTAGTTCCACCTCCACCTGACTGTAAGCCTATTGGGACAAAATGGGTTTTCAAAAACAAGCAAGGAGAGGATGGCCACGTTGTTAGAAACAAGGCCCGGCTTGTAGCGAAAGGCTATAGTCAGAAGGAGGGGATAGATTATGAGGAGACGTTTGCTCCTGTAGCTCGTTTGGAGGCTATTAGGATACTCTTGGCTTTTGCTGCATCCAAAGGTTTCAAACTTTTTCAAATGGATGTCAAGAGTGCCTTCTTAAACGGCTACATAGAAGAGGAAGTTTATGTTGAAAACCCCCGGTTTTGAAAATCCCAAGTTTCCAAACCATGTCTTTAAACTTCACAAAGCTTTATATGGTTTGAAACAAGCCCCTAGAGCCTGGTATGATAGGTTGAAAACCTTTTGCTTGCTAAGGGTTTTAAAATGGGATGTGTAGATAAAACGCTCTTTCTCCTCCGGCAAGGCAAAGACACGCTCTTGGTCCAGATTTACGTGGATGATATCATTTTCGGTGGTTCTTCTCACGCTTTGGTTGCCAAGTTTGCAGATACTATGAGCAGGGAGTTCGAGATGAGCATGATGGGCGAGCTGACATTCTTTCTCGGTTGCAAATCAAGCAATCCCGAGAGGGGACGTTTGTGCACCAGGGCAAGTACACCAAGGACTTGCTGAAGCGGTTCGATATGGGTGAGGCCAAGCCTCTTCCAACACCATGTCGACGACGACTGCCCTGGATGCAGATGTGGATGGAGAAGCAGTGGACCAGAAGGAGTACCGCAGCATGATCGGGTCGCTCCTCTACCTGACGGCGACACGCCCGGACATCAGTTCGCGGTGTGTCTGTGTGCGCGCTTTCAGGCGTCGCCGCGCACCTCTCACCGTCAGGCGGTGAAGCGGATTTTCAGGTACCTTCGTTTCACCCTGAGTTTGGGATTTGGTATTCTGCTTCCTCCACCCTCTCGCTTTGCGGTTATTCCGATGCCGATTTTGCTGGTTGTCGCATTGAGCGCAAGTCCACTTCTGGGACTTGCCAATTTATTGGATCTTCTCTTGTATCGTGGTCTTCTCGCAAGCAGTCTAGTGTCGCCCAGTCTACCACGGAGGCTGAGTATGTTGCTGCGGCTAGCTGCTGTTCCCAGTTACTCTGGATGATGGCCACTTTGCGTGATTTTGGTTGAGCTTTTCTCGCGTGCCTTTGCTTTGTGACAGCACGAGTGCCATTAGCGTTGCTAAGAACCCGTGCTTCACTCGAAGACCAAACACATTGATGTGCGCTTTCATTTTCTGCGAGACCACCAGGAGAAGGGTGATATCGACCTTCGCCATGTCGATACTCATCATCAACTGGCTGATATTTTCACCAAGCCTTTAGACGAATCAACCTTTAATCGGTTGAGGGGTGAGCTTGGTGTGTGTTTCCCCTTTTAGATGGGGGAAACATTTTGGATCTTGTATATATTGACTGACTCTTTTGTCTTTCTTTTCTTTTGCATTTTAGCATACGCATTTACATTCTGAGCTTCATGTTTATAATCACTAGAATGTAAATATGCTCTACTTAGTATGCTCCGATGCTTATATGATGCTTGTAGCTTATGCTCTTCCTGATCACTAGTACATGTTATGAGCTGAGCTATTTTGGAATGGTGAATTTACTTAATAACTTACAATCTGAAAATGTTCACCATTGAGATATGCAACTAGCATGTGTAGGATATGTTGAGTTCACTCGTGCTTTTCATATATGCTAGGTTGCTATGTCTCTAGTTATGAGTCATTCACTTGCTTGGTCTGTTCATATCATGTATAAAATTTGAACCAAGTTTTAGTGAATTGAAAAGATCGAGATGGGATTGCTTGTCAACACCTCATGGTATCGAGACTGTTTCTCATTGCACTTTGAGTTAAACTTGAGCCGTGTAGTGTATGACCGAAACCGTAGCTTCAAGCTTCTGATTGCTTCGGTATAGGCTTCGCTCGGTTGAAAAGTTAGGCAAAGACAAGCTTTCAACCTCTCGCAATCACATGCTAAATAATTGAACTTGTGAAGTCTTCACCGCTGCAACTCCAATATAAAAATGAAATCACAAGTATATGCTTCATTCCTATGCATGATGATTGAACTTTGCTAGGGGTAGTTCACCTTGTATACATGTTTAGCACTTGTCTGGATTCCTATCTATACATGTGTAGTGCTATTCTGATGGTGACTATCTTTTTGGCTAAAAACTGCTCATATGCTTCATATTTCGTATGTGTGATCAGTTTGAGCCTTCGCTATTTGTCGGGGGTACGAAAAAGGGGTACCCCCAATCAACGCAAACACGCGAGCGCTCCATCTCCGACTCGCCCGAGCCCTCCCAGCCAGGCCTCGGGCGAACGCTCTGTCTCCGTCTCGCCCGAGCCCTCCAGCCAGGCCTCGGGCAAACGCTCCATCTCCGTCTCGCCCGAGCCCTCCCAGCCAGGCCTCGGCGAACGCTCTGTCTCCGTCTCGCCCGAGCCCTCCCAGCCAGGCCTCGGGCGAACGCTCTGTCTCCGTCTCGCCCGAGCCCTCCCAGCCAGGCCTCGGGCGAACGCTCTCTCTCCGTCTCGCCCGAGCCCTCCCAGCCAGGCCTCGGGCGAACGCTCTCTCTCCGTCTCGCCCAAGCCCTCCCAGCCAGGCCTCGGGCAACGCGCTCCCACACCTCGAGCCTTAACGCACGGACCTCGAGCTATACAGACAGCTGTACCAGCCCATACCACGCATTTAATGCCTTCACCTACTCCGGTCATGTCCACTAGTGCACGGCATGTGCCACAGTAACCCGGTGTAAAGGTCAAGTCACGTTTTCACCACAAGCATGGGCAAAAAGGCACCAGTACTGCACTGTTCGGCCAAGCCAGGCACTGTAATCCCTCGAGGCCGGCAACACGCCCCTCGAGCCCTGCACTGTAACATCTCGAGGCCGGCTCCGCGCCCCTCGAGCCCCCGTGGCACTACCTCGAAGCCGGCTACGCGCCCTTCGAGCCCTAACTACTTTCGTGCTATTGGAGGACAGGTACCCCAAGACCCGGAGGGACCTCACCGCGTACTGTACATTCCGGGATGGGTGCTGTACGGCTCCCGCCTTGTCGCGCCCTCACGTCCGCGCCCAAGATGGAAGCCACGACCCAAGGACGCCTCAACAGCGACGATCACATCAGCTCCAGTGGTCCCGACAAGACAGGGTTCCTACCCTTCTCCGTATGGGGCACCATACGTCCCGACACTTGTAATACTTTCATGTAACCCTGGCCTCCTTGCTCTATAAAAGGGGACGCTAGGGCCCTCATTCGGGACGACGAACAGAACACACGAGTCCACGCACAGACACGAGTCCGGACTCCGGTCCACGCTCACACAGAGCTTGTATTCTCCCCTGTGCAAGCACTTAGGTGCAAGTAATACAAGAACACCTCCCCCCCGCTGGACGTAGGGCCTTCTTTGCCCGAACCAGGATAAATCCTTGTGTCCCCTTGCATCACCATCCAGGAAGAGAAGCACGCGATCATATTACTCGTTGGTGTGATACCCCCGGGTACGAAACACCGACAGTTGGCGCGCCAGATAGGGGACTTCGCGTGTCCGAGCCGATTTCTCGTTGACTCCTGGATGGCTTCATCCCCTCTTCCGTTCTCGGCTGGTGCCGTCGTCTGGTTCGGGAGCCTCGAGTTCCTGGCCACAGGCAACAGCAACGAGCTGACTCTGCTCTCCACGGAGGGCCTGGCGGAGTGCGTGTCACGTCACCCCGCGCGGGGGGCGTGACGCGTCGCCCGCACCACCACACGTCGCCACATCGCGAGCGGCGCCATCGTCACCGTCGTCGTCGGGCGCAGGCGGTGCCCGCGGCAAACTACGCCCCCGTAGCCGGTGCAGGGGCCCCAAGGGGAAACCCGCCCGGCGCGCGGCCGGAGACCTCCAGGGCGCACTCACGCCCGCCCTAGCGACTTCGCGTTCATCATGCGTACGAACCAGGAGCCAGGCAGAGGCCTCCAAGCCGTGCGCCGTCGACACAACTCAGCCTCCTCCCGCGCGGGTCGCGCTGCGCTCGACGCCAGGCGGCTTCCCGATCGGCCTCGAACAACTTCTGCGGCTGTTTTTGCCCACCGCCTCGACGAGCATAGCGCCATCAGGACCAGACGGAGGTGGACTCGGGGAAGCAGCGTCCGGGCGCGCTTGCTGCTGCGGGGGCCATGGCCAGCCTTGGGAAATCGTTCCACCCCGCGCCATAGGTATGCGTCCACGCGAACTTCTTGCGACCCCTTCGAGCCACCCGACGAGCCACCGTCGGAGAATGGTACCCGAGCTGCGATAGGTCCAGCATCGGCCAAGGCGGCGTGCCCTCAACAGCTACCGAACTCCGCAATACGACTACCACGACCCCGACCTTGACGCCACCAGGGAGTGCTCCCAACTCGAGGGAGGTATGCGCAGATTACCTCGAACGAAATGGCGTTAAGGGGACGACAGCCGGCTCTCACCTAGAGGGACGGCTAGCGACGTAAGGCCGCGGCAGGCGGATCACGCGTTCTGGGAAGAGACGAACCTCGAGCACCGGCTGTACCGCCTAAGCACGACGATGGCCGGCGGCACAACTCGCACAAGTGCAAGAGGCAATCACCAAAGCCGAGGAAGGAACGGCGACACCTGCTGCAGCTCCGGCAAACCCTGATGCAGGAACCACCCCAGCCCCGAGGAGCCGGAGCTCGAGGCCGGGCTCGAGAGGTCAACCAACGGATCCTCGAGGACGGGGCACCAGCACGCCCTGAGGTATGTTTCCCGCGAGCTGGGCATAACGTGGTGGCGGCGGCCATGATGCTCCGGGACCTGCCCACCGTCTCCAACCCCCGATGCCGGCGCATGCTCGGAGAAATGAAAAACCTCCTCGAGACAGCCGCGGTACCAGCAGGCTGAGAGCTCGCGTCACGCCGACGCGGGGCAGCCTCGGGGAAACCGGCGGACAAGCCCACGAAGCTCGTGAGGCATCCGTCCACCAGCCGGACGCCTCTCGGCTAGGCCAGTCCGCGAACGGATAGTCGACAACCGGCCGCCTCGAGACCCAACGACGCCGCAACGACATCAACCGACGAAGCAAGGACAAGGGGGCCCAAGAGCGTGGCTATAGCGCCCATCGAGGGGGGCGCTACGACAGCGACGAGGACCGGCAGGTCCTCGAGCCCCCCGGGCCCCCGAGTCTTCAGCCGGGCCATCCGCAGCTCGACCCTCCCTGACCGCTTCCGACCGCCAACCAACATAGTTAAGTATGACGGGGAGGTCGAGCCCAAGCTCTGGCTCTCGGACTTCCGCCTTGCTGCAACTAGGCGGAGCGAAGAACGACGACCGCGTGATCATACGACAGCTCCCACTTTACCTCTCGGACACCGCCCGTCGGTGGCTCGAGGGGCTCCCGCCGGATCGGATCCATGACTGGGCCGACTAGTCAGGGTCTCGACGGAAATTTTAAAGGGGACCTGCGTGCGTCCAGGCAACCCCTGGGACCTGCGGCGTTGCAGGCAGGCGGCGGACGAGCCCCTCCGTGACTTCGCTCGATGGTTCTCGAAGCAGCGTCTCGAGCTCCCCCACTGCCGGACGAGGACGTCATCTCAGCTTCCTCGCAGGCACAACATGCCAAGAGCTTGTTCATGAGCTAGGACGCTACCGTCCCGGGACGGTCGAGGACCTGATGGATCGCGTCACCAGCTTTGCTTCGGGCGATGAAGCAGAGTGGGGGCCTTCTTGGCCGTACCACGGACAAAGGCAAGGCGGTGAATCGCGCCGGAGGGCTCCAGCAAGGGTAACGACGCCAAGAACGACAACAATGATGGCAACAAAAGGAAGAAAAACAAACGAAAGGGCCAGAAGGCGAAGCGTGGCACCGATGATGACGACGACAAAGAGGTGCTTGCGGGCGCCCTCGAGCCTAAGAAGCCTCGAGGCCCCCCCGATGGGGCTGTTTTCGACCAGATGCTCGAGGATCCCTGTACCTATCACCGGGGCCACCGTAAACCACAAGTTGAAAGACTGCCGACTGTTGAAGGGCTACTACTCCAAGCTTGGCGAAAAGAGGGAAGACACGCCTAAGGGAAAAAGATATACCGATCGACGCGGCGGCAGAAACACAGATGGCGACTTCCCCCCGGTGCGCGACTGCTACATGATTTACGGAGGGCCGACCGTCGGGCTCTCAGCTCGAGAAAGAAAGAAGGAGCGCCGGGAAATCTTTTCCCTCGACCACGACGCCCCCCGGTATCTTGACTGGTCCGATGCGCCAATCACGTTCGACCGTGACGACCATCCGGACCGTGTCATAAACCCGGGGGCTTACCCCCCTCGTCGTCGACCCCGTCATAGTCGACGTTCGGTTCTCCAAGGTGTTGATGGATGGGGGCTCGAGCCTCAACATCATATACCTCGAGACCCTCGACCTCCTGGGGATTTCAGAAGGACAGCTCCGACCCAGTGTCGGGGGGGTTCCACGGAGTAGTACCAGGAAAGAAGGCCCCCCCCCTCTGGGCGCATCGACCTGCCGGTCTGCTCGGCAAGCCGGCAAACTTCCGACAGGAAACGCTCACCTTCGAGGTGGTCGGCTTCCAAGGGACCTACCACGCCATCATCGGCCGGCCGGGGCTACGCCAAGTTCATGGCGATTCCTAACTACACGTACTTAAAGCTCAAAATGCCGGGGCCGAAAGGGGTCATCACCGTTGACACCTCCTACGAGCACGCATACCACTGCGACGTGGAGTGCGTCGAGCGGGGGGAGGCCAACGTCCACCTCGACTCGCTCGAGGCCTTGGCAGCTCTGGCCACCGAGGGGGCCCCAGAAGCAAAGCGTCACGCCGGCACCTTCGAGCCGGCCGAGCACACCAAGCAAATACCCGTCGACCCGACCCTCGGCCAACGGCAAGATGCTGACCATCAGTACCAGCCTCGAGCCCAAATAGGAAGCAGTGCTCGTCGACTTTCTCCGCGCGAACATCGACATGTTTGCGTGGAACCCCTCGGACATGCCGGGCATACCGAGGGAAGTCGCCGAGCACGCCTTGGAGATCCAGGCCGGGTCCAGACCGGTGAAGCAACGCCTGCGCCGCTTCGACGAGGAAAAGCGCAGGATCATCGGCGAGGAGGGTGCACAAGCTTTGGCGGCCGGATTCATCAAGGAGGTACTTTACCCAGAGTGGCTAGCTAACCCTGTACTAGTTAGGAAAAAGAATGGAAAAATGCGGATGTGTGTAGATTACACTGGTCTGAATAAAGCATGTCCAAAAGTTCCATTTCCTTTACCTAGAATTGATCAGATCGTCGATTCCACCGCTGGGTGCGAAGTGCTTTCGTTCCTTGATGCGTATTCCGGCTACCACCAAATTAGGATGAGAAAATCCGATGAGCTCGCGACCTCTTTATCACGCCATTTGGTATGTACTGCTATGTTACGATGCCCTTCGGCCTTCGAAATGCCGGGGCAACGTACCAACGATGTATGCAGCACATCTTTGGCGAGCACATAGGCAAGACCGTCGAGGCCTACGTCGATGACATCGTGGTTAAAACCAAAAAAGTAGGGAACCTCATCAGCAACCTCGAGACCACGTTCGAGTGCCTCCGGGCCAAGAATGTGAAGCTCAACCCCGAGAAGTGTGTCTTTGGTGTGCCTCGAGGCATGCTACTTGGCTACATCGTCTCGCAACGGGGGAATCGAGGCAAACCCTGAAAAATCTCAGCAGTCACGAGGATGGGCCCGATTCGTGACCTCAAGGGCGTACAGAAGGTAACAGGCTGCCTAGCCGCTCTCAGCAGATTCATCTCGAGGCTGGGAGAAAAAGCACTACCCCTCTACCGCCTACTAAAAAGACGGAACACTTTGCGTGGACCGCCGAAGCCGAGGAGGCCTTAACCAAGTTGAAGGGGCTGCTGACGTGCCGCACCAATTCTCGTGCCCCACGACCAGCCGAAGGTGACGGTTTCCCCCGAGCCCCTCCTCCTCTATGTGGCCGCAACCACTCAGGTGGTTAGCGCGGTCATAGCCGTCGAGAGGCACGAGGAGGGTCATACGTTGCCGGTCCAGCGGCCGGTATACTTCACCAGTGAGGTACTCTCCGAGGCCAAGGTCCGGTACCCGCACATCCAAAAGCTGCTCTACGGCATCATCGTCACCAGGCGCAAGCTCCAGCACTACTTCCTCGCTCATCCCGTAACGGTGGTGTCATCCTTCCCCCTCGGAGAAATCGTCAACAATCGGGAGGCCACGGGGCGCATCGCCAAGTGGTCCACCGAACTGATGGGGGAGACCATCACCTATGCCCCGCGAAAGGCCATCAAGTCGCAAGCGTTGGCGGACTTCGTTGCTGAATGGACCGACACTCAGCTCCCGCCGGCGCAGATTCAGGCCGAACTCTGGACCATGTACTTCGATGGATCCCTCACGAAGACGGGGGCGGGGAGCAGGCCTGCTCTTCATCTCGCCCCTCGGAGTACACATGCGCTACCTGCTACGCTTGCACTTCCCCGCCTCCAACAACGTCGCCGAGTATGAGGCCCTCGTCAATGGGCTGCGCATCGCCCTCGAGCTCGGGGTCCGACGCCTCGACGCCCGAGGAGACTCGCAGCTCGTCGTCAACCAGGTTATGAAGGCTTCAAGCTGCATCGATCCCAAGATGGAGGCATACTGCGGGGAGGTACGCAAGCTGGAAGACAAGTTTACGGCCTCGAGCTCAATCACATAGCTCGGAAGTACAACGAGGCCGCAGACGAGCTGGCAAAGTTGGCGTCCACGCGTGGCACGGGTACCACCAGACGTCTTCTCGAGGGACGTCTTCGAGCCATCCGTCGAAATCGACCCGGGGGCTGGCCCCTCGACGCCACCCCTCGAGCAGGACACGGGGGCTCGTCTCTCAACGCCACCCCTCGAGAAGGACCCCTCGACGTCCGCAGAGGCGATGCAGGTCGACGCACACGCCCCTTCGTCATCACGGCCCCTCGACTGGCGGACGCCCTACCTCGACTACCTGACGCGAGGCGAGCTACCAGAGGACAAGACGGAGGCCCGACGCATCGCTCGAAGGGCCAAGACCTACGTCGTCTACGGCGACGAACGGGAGCTATACCGACGAAGTCCGACTGGGATCCTCCAACGCTGCATCCCACTCGAGGAAGGGCGCAAGCTCCTCGACGATATGCACTCGGGGGCTTGCGGCCACCACGCGGCGCCGAGGGCCCTGGTTGGCAACGCCTTCCGACAAGGCTTCTATTGGCCGACCGCCATTGGGGATGCCAAGCGTTTGGTCCAAGCATGCCATGGGTGTCAATTCTACGCCAAGCAAACGCACCAGCCCGCACACGCCCTGCAGATGATCCCAATCACTTGGCCATTTGCCGTTTGGGGGCTCGACCTCGTGGGTCCCCTCAGAAGGACAAGTGGAGGGTACACACACATGCTCGTGGCCGTCGACAAGTTCACCAAGTGGATCGAGGCTAAGCCGATAGGAGACCCCACCTCAGAGAAGGCTGTCGAGTTCATCGCCAACATCATGTACCGGTTCGGGGTGCCAAATGTCATCATCACCGACAATGGCACCCAATTCACGGGCAAAAAGTTCACCAACTTCTGCGACGACAACAACATTCGCGTAACCTGGGCCTCGGTCGCATACCCCCAATGCAACGGGCAGGTCGAGCGCGCCAACGGCATGATACTCCATGGGCTGAAGCCGAGGCTGTTCAAAACCCTCAAGAATTTCGGAAAGGGGTGGGCTACAGAACTCCCCTCGGTGCTGTGGGGCCTCAGGACTACGCCGAGTCGAGCCACCGGGTTCACTCCGTTTTTTCCTAACCTACGGCGCGAGGCCGTCTTACCTACGGACCTCGAGTACGGCTCACCTCGACTTCGAGCCTACAACGAGCAAATCAGTGACGAAAGGCTCGCCAACGCCAAGGACCAGCTCGAGGAGGCTCGAGACGTGGCGCTCATCAACTCTGCACGCTACCAGCAAACACTTCGATGCTACCACGACAAGCACGTGCGCAAAAGGGACCTGGCGGTGGGGGGCCTCGTGCTTCGACGGCTGCAAGATAATCGAGGGCGCCATAAACTCACCCCTCCGTGGGAAGGCCCATACACCGTGGCTGAAGTACTCAAGCCAGGCACATACAAGCTCTACGACGACCAAGGCAGGATCCTGGCGAACGCGTGGAACATATCTCAGCTACGTCGCTTCTACCCTTAAGGGCCTCGAGGCCCTGTTCATTTCACTGCTTTGTACAAACACGTTGAATATGAATGGACCAACTCGTGCTCCATCTTTCATGTTCTTTAGCAACTCAAGGTAGTCTCGACCCTGCCTAGCTCAAGGTCGAGCCTCCCTCGGGGGCTGACAAGGGGGTAAACGCCCCCCAGACTCCGGAAAAAACGCGTGTTTTCTTTCAAAAATTTGACCCTCGTCTCGACTCGCGCCTCGAACGAACTAGCGACGTCTAAATCCTTTAGCACCTCGAGCCCCAAGGTCGGGGGGCGTCGACGTAGACGGCCGCCTACGCCCCCGGGCTACGGTACCCTACCTACGCCTCCCCTCGAGGGGCTCGCGACGTACTAAAGGAACACAGACTAAGTTAGCAGAAACTCGAGCTCACGACAAAGAGAAGCGGTCAAACGCATTTGAAAAGAAAACAACTCTTGCCATAAACAAATCACATATACATTCGGGTCTCGACGTACCCTCATTTATCTCACAGAATTCTTACAAGGGCCTCGACGCCCAAATTTGGCACGCAGGCCTCAATCCTCGTCGGTACGGTACTCCTCCCCAAGGTCCGCGAGGGCAGGCTCGACCTCGACGCCCGAGCTCGAGGGAGGAGGGCTCCCGACACCGCTGCTGGCGTCAGGAGGCAGCACGTCCTCCTCGAAGATCTTCGCAAGCGACGTCCCCGGCCTCTCCATCTTCTCCAAAATCTTGTCAACTCGGCGGTTGTTCCATTCCTCATCCTTCCCCTCGATCTCGATGAAGCCATTCGCGACAACATGGACCGGGAAGCGGAAACCAGAGCGAACAACCGCGAGTGTCTGCTTGACGCCGTGATGGAGAGCTTGCCGGACACGGTCCCGAGCGGCTGCGTTGAAGAAGCACAAGGCGTCGACCAAGGCATCGCCCCGAGCCATCGCACTCTCCGCCGCGGCAACAGGAGGAGCACCCCACATAGGGCCGAGCCGGTCGAGAGAAGAGCGAGCACGCTCTGCCACCATCGTCTCATCTTGGAGCTGGTCCAAGAGAGCCTAGTTCGTCTCACGGAGCTCCTCGACCGTCTTCTCGACCCCTGCGCAATAAACAAGGAAGAGTGAGACGGCGGCATAACAAAAAACTTCGAGACCCAAACAAAAACAAGGTGTAAGCCTCACCGTCGCAGTGTTGCCCCAGTGCGGCGAGGTCGCTGGTCAAGCCCTCAGCACGCTGCTCCAGCCTGCGCTTCTCGGCCAGCGTAAGGAGCTTCTCGGACCTAAGGTCCTCGATCAGCCGGCCCGCCTCCACCAGGGCCAGATCCTTGCGGATCACCTCCTGCCGCGCCGCCCCCCTCGGCAGCTCGGGCGGTTGGCGGCGCCACTCACGGCGTCTTCGGCCTCTTTTCTTGCCGCCTCCGCTGCGGTCCGGGCGGCGGCGGCCTCGCCACGGGCGTCAGCAGCCTCCTGCTTCGCCGCCTCGGCTTCAGCCCGGGCAGAGGTGGCCTCGCTTCGAGCATCCGCGGCCTCCTTCCTCGACGCTTCGAGAGCGGCGGCGGCCTCCTCCTTGGATCGGGCGACCTCGCCTCGAGCCACCCGGACCTCCGCCTCCGCCTCGTTAAGCCGGCTCGCCATCTGGGCGTTCCGGCTCAGCTCCGCGCGGAGATCTCGAAGCTCTGCCTCGGCCCGCTCGAGGGCGGCTGACACCTGTGCGGATCGGCCCCGCCTCCTCGGAGCAGGACCGCTCCGCCTCCGCCACAAGCACGGCCACCTCCCGGAAGATGGACCGCACCTCGCGCGGGGCCCCCCGCTGGGCCGGCTGCTCGATGGGGACCACGGCAAGGGGCGGGCTCAGTGGGACGGGGAACGGCCATATCGGCCGGTCGAGCTCAATGTCGGGCAGACCCTCCTCCGCCTCGAGCTGCCCCGACAGCGACCCGCCGCTCGACGGCACGGGCCCCGACTCCCTCCGTCCCTCCGCCGGCGCCTCCTGTTGCGGATCGGTCGAGGGAAGGCTCGACCCTGGGCCCTCTTCCCTGGCCGGGCTCTCCGGCGCCTTGTCGGCGCTAGCCGGCACCTCGGGCGCCGCCGCCATCGTCGAGCCCGCAGCGAGGAGCGGCCCCTGCTCCAGCTCGTTCAGGAGGTCCTCCACCGTCGGCTCCTTCTCCGCCGACGCCTCTTCCCCCCTTCCCCCCTTCGCAGCATGGCCCGTGCTGGTCGGAGCCACAAGGGGCGCAGTCCCCTCAGCCCCAGACACCGGCGGGGTCGTGCTCGCCCCAGGCGCTTCCTCCGGAGCACCTGTCGTGGTGAAGGGAAGGATGGCGCTCCCAGTCGGCACCATCGTGGGAGGAGGAGGAGGGGGAGGAGGCAACGCTTCGGCGGGTACGGTGGTGGCAGGCTCGATGCCATGAGCTGAGGCCCCTGCAATACGAGACGACAGAGAAGTCAGAACCAAGAAGAGTACCTCGACCCCAATGGTCGATGACGACGGCCTCACCAAAATTTGCGACGATCATCCGGCCCCCTCGAGCCATGGCAGCTCGGGCCTTCTCCAGCCAAGCGGCCTCTCTAGCGGAGGAAGGTGCCATACCTCGAGGTGCCTGTGCCTCGACGGGGCTCGAGGCCTTGGCCCGCTTGGACGAAGCGAGGTCCACCTCCTGGTAGGAGCGCTTCCCCCTGAGAAGATGGAGATGGCACGCGTCATTAAAAGCAAAGAAGTGAAGCCTCACTACCGACGAGACCCAAAGAAACTACTCACCCGAAGCGGCGGCTGGGCTTCTTCCCGGAGTCGCCGGACCCACTCGGGGGCTTCGAGCCCACCCCGCGGCTCGAGCCCTGCGCCTGGGCCGTCTCCGCAGGGCTGGGATGGGGGGAGGTCTCTGTGGCGGAACCGTCCTGATTATAAGAGCTCAAGTATTATCTTAGTCAAATCCGTCTGACTTCGACCCACACTTGAACCCATATAACCCCGGTAGTCCGGAAATCTCGAAGGATTTCTTACACCAGAACATACAGGATCGCATCGTTCAAAGTTACATTCGTAAAGATACATCACAGCGAAACAAAATCGAATTTAAAACATCAGAGTGCGGAATTTAAAACAGAGTTATTACAATATTGAGTTAAAAGTGCGGAAGCTTGAATAAGTTTAAAACACGACCACAACAAACGTGGTCCAAATAAAACATTGTTTGATAAACCAACTCAACACAAGTCATTCCTCCTTTTTAAGATAGTGTGCCACCAGTAGTCTTAGTCCGGCAAAAGAAAGAGGAAAGCTTCTTGACGACCCTGCCCTGGGCCTACTCCTCATCACCTTCCACTGGGTAGAGGCAGTGCTTACAATAGCCAAAGTAGACCTGGCCATCTGCAACAAACGGGATAAACCCTGAGTACGGGAATGTACTCAGCTAGACTTACCCGTCTAACTGAAAATAAAAGACTCCAAGGGTATGCAAGGCTTTTGAGGTAGAGCTGGGATCTTTTAGTTGCGAAAGGCTCAAATCCAGATAAGGGATAATTAATGATTATGATGAGCTGTTACTTTTAAGCCTATTCCTTAGTTCTAGGTTATTACCTGTACTAGAGCACTCACTTGAATCTAACAAACAATAATATAACCATATCCAGTTGACTTATCCACATTTTAGTTGAACCTTTAAACATCACATGGAGTTGTATCGTGGTGAAGCTCGCCATAGTTTCCCACTAACCGGGGGAGACGGCGACTCGAATCGAATTCCAAATCAGCTGATGAAAGACCTTTGATACCAGCCCACACTTTCCCCGTCGGGTCCATGCATTGGGCAACCGCTCGACGCTTGTTCGTGGTGGTAATCGTCGCGGCTCAAGCACGGACCGCCCAATCAGAGTCTGGCGATGGCCTCACGTCGGCAGATCGCAACTTCTGTACTAGAGGGCACGACACGGGTTGAAACCGGCCCGAACAGCTTCTAACCGGCTTTGGGGTCGATGATTACGGCACCGACATATCCCTAAGTAAAAGGGCGCGTTCAAAAATGAACGAGGGCCAACATCGATACAAACCTACACGATCCAACGGACGGACTGCCCCAAGTTTCCAAAACTTGTGCTTTGCCTTCCAGTTGACCGTATTCATTCTACTTAGGTTCTTTTCCACGATAGCAAATATAGCCAACCGTGATCCGGTAAATACCCCCATCGGGTATTACGGAAACATCCTTAACTACTACTTTTATTAAGCAGGCTAAGCAATTCTATCTACATTATAAAGCAGTAACAGGGTAACAAGGCAGGTAATATCAATAATCAAGGAAGGGTAATGCAACAACTAGGATTCAAAATCAACTCCTATACCTAATGCATCACAATATAAAAGGACTCAAGTAAATTAATTGCAAAAACTGGGAGACTTAGAATGCTCCGGGGCTTGCCTTGAGTGAAAACCGAGGCCTCGTGGGAGGGGCACTCGGCAGGTTAGTATCGCGCGCGGGGTCTGCTTCTGACTTCCGCTCCGACTGCTGGCTGAGCCCTGGATCTCCGGCTCGACGCTTGGCTCCTGCTCTTGGTGGGGCTCCGGAGTGTCGATCCTATTGCATGTGATAAATTTAATAAATAACTAATGCGGTGCAAGATGAAGTGGCATGAAAGAATAACTCTTGCAAACCAACAAAGCCAACTTGTTGAACCACTTTTAACATTGGGGCAAAATCGCATTTATTTCATAAAACAAATCTGATTATTCAACTCTTTCTTAATTAAAATACATCAAAGGAAACTCAAGATTTGAACTGCAAGTGTATTTTTTCTGGGCTCAGAAAAATCCACAAAAATTCCAGAGGTAAACCACACTTTGCTGGACTCTACTGAAACAAGTTTCAGCCAAAGATAAAATACAGAGCTGCAGATACAAAAAATGACAAGCAAAACTGCCGAAAAGGTACTTTGAACTACAACCCTACTGTAAAGAGTGCATAGCTCTATTTCCTATTTTTTCCCAGATTCTACTTCACATTTCATATTTATCCAGGAAGTTCCACGACCAGAACCATATATTTTTCTTACATGAATTTCTAAAGATCTATACAGAAAAGCACAGTTGTAAAGCAACTACAAATTTTTCCATAAAACAGATCAAGTTCATGCTTTTTCTTAGATTCTACAAGGCATACAGAGACTGTACAAATTTTCCCATATTTATTTCAACATATAAAACACCTTAACATTTATTCTAAGAAATCAGCAAAAGAGACTTTTAACTATAACCGTAACTTTTTCTACATAAACAGTGCATCATATTTTTTCACAGGTGGCCAACAGTATAATAAACTTACACAAAATTTTCCAGGAATTATCTCAACCAGAAACACTTATATCATTTATATCTAAACAAAAGCATATAAACTGAAATAAACGAAAACAGTAAAATAAACTGCTATCAAAAATACATTCATATTTTCCCATGATAGATCTATTCATCAGAAAGCTAATAAAACTGGAAGCACTTCAATTTGGATTTATAAAACAGGCTACACAAAAATAACAAGCATCTCGGGAAATTAAACCGAAAAGAAAAACATTTAACTTCTCCCGGCTGGCTTGCGAGAACTCGGTCTATAGCCGGTAAGGGGCTGACACGCGGGACCCGTGGGTCAGCAGACCCATTCGGGATCTCGGGCGCACGGCGGAAAGCGAATCGGCCGAGGCCTGGCTCGAACGAGAACCGACCCGAGGTTTCGTTCGAGGCCGAGCTCGAGGCCGAGGCCTGGCTCGAGGGCTCGGTCGAGACGGAAAAAAACATTAGCCCGTCCGAGACCTGGCTCGAGGCTGAGGCCTGGCTCGAGGGCTCGGGCGAGACGGAACCATACCGCCCGTCCGAGGCCTGGCTCGCGGGCTCGGGCGAGACGGAACACGCCACGCTCGTCCGAGGCCTGGCTCGCGGGCTCGGGCGAATCGGAAAACAGGCGCGCTCGTCTTCCCTGAGTTCGGACTCGGGGGCTCGGACGAGACGGAAATAGGGGAGGGATTGGTCCGGCGATTTCTCGCCGTCGGTGAGGTCGCCGGCGGGGAGGCTGGGCCCTGCGGACTCGTCTCGACGAGGCGCATCCCGGCGGTACTGGTGGATTTGGCCAGCGCACGGCCGTAGCGTGCCGGCGGCGAGCGGCAGCGCACGGCGGCGACGGCATCGCGCGGCTACGCCGTTTCCGGCGGTCGCCGGCTAAACTGGCGGGCGTGTGAGACTCAGTGAACCTAGAGGGGAGTCCTAGGGTGATGTTTTGGCGGAGGTGCGCTGGTGCGTGCTGGCCATGTGTGAGGTCCGCGATGGCGGCAATGGCGCTCGGCCGTGGTGAACAGAGGGATGGGGAACGATAGCGATAGGGGCTAGTTGGTGTTCTCACCTTGCCTGGCTTGGCGAAGCTGAGGAGGAAGAAGGGAGGCGGTGGAGCTCGGGTCGGGGACGAACGGTTCCTTCCGGGCTCCGAGCGGCGCTGAAAGCTTCCGCGGCGGGGCTCTTCGGACTTCGGCGTCGGTGGAGCTCGGCGGATGGCGCGGGGGTGCGCACGTGTGTCCGAGACGAAGGCGGGGCAGTGGCCGGGGTTAATCGGCCGGTGATGGAGGTGGTGACTGGAATTTGGGAAGGGGCCTTGCGGCGGTGGTTGCAGCGAGCGGAGTGTGCTCAGTTCGCTTCGTGCGCGGGGTGAGAGTGGGGAGTGAGAGCGAGAGTGAGTGTGCGAGTGAGTGAGGGCGTGGGAGAGGCGCTCGGGCTTTTGCCCGGCGGAGCGGAGGGCGCGGCCGGTCGTGGCGGGGGGCCACGGCGGCTCGGTCAGCGAGGCGGCGGCAGGCGGCTCGGCAGACGAGGATGCGCGGGAGTGGCCGGCGAAGATCGCTGGCGTGCTCCGGTGGGAGAAGATCGGAGGGGGAGTGGTCAGCGTGGATTTGGCGCAGAGAAGGGGCGCCACGCGGCAAGCCGGCCGGCGTACGGCGCGGCCGTGTCGGTGTGCCGGCGCGCGGTGCGCGGGCTTCGCGCGCGCGGGGCGAGGCGCGGCAAACGCTGGGCCGAGGCGGGGAAGTGGGCCGAAAGGCCGGATGGGCGAAAGGTTGGCGCCGAGAAAGAAAATTACTCTTTTTCTTTTTCCAGAAATTTCCAAAGTTTGACTTCTCAAAAACAGTTTGAAAAACTCCAAACCAGGCTTTGACCCAAAAATAAAAGTTGCTCAAAATATTTTTTCTCTACAACTTTCATATAGAACACTTTTTCTGAAAACCATTTTTAAATCCTCTCCTCAAGAATAAAGCCAAAATCAAGCATCAAGTCAAATAGAAATCCAATTTCAAATAAACAACAAAAGATCAAGGCATACTTTATACACATGAAATGATGCAATGCATTGCCTATGCTTTCTTAGTGGCTAATTGCAGTGCCTAATGCAGTGCTTGACACTAGGGTGTCACAGTCTCCCGACGCCTCCCTGGCTCGACTCGGGAGAGCCCTCCTTCCGCCCCGCATCGCGGGAGGGCGACCGCACCGCCCTCGTGCTGACGTCGTGGCGCTCGCCCCGGCGCGGGCTCCGGGACCTGCTCCGGCGCCCACGCTGGTGGTCGCGCCCTCCGGCGTCCGCCCCCGCGTCCCGACGGCGGTGCGGCGATGGACTCCGGGGACGCTCGCGCCCCTGGTCACGAGATGCTCGGGGGCTCCCTCCCCGACGCTCTTGATGGCGCGGGCTCGACGCCTCTTCTTGGCGCCCACTCCTCCTCGCGGGCTCGACGGCGCCCTTGACGGCTCGCGGGGTCGGCCCGGAACCCTTCTCGACCTGTCGGCCGCCTCTCGAGGCCCGACCCCTCTCGAGACCCCCCGTCTGAGCTGATGCGGGGGCGGCCTCTGTTGGCGCTGTGGCCGAGGCGCTCCGGGTCCGGGGCTTCCTTGCGACTGGGGGCACGTCCGGCGCGGAGCTCGACGGACCTCGGGCCCCCGACGAGGCAGGATCGGCGCCGCCCTCGATGCTCTTAGCGTCCCGCGCCCCCCTTTTGTCGGTGGGACCCCAGTGTACCCTCCTGCACAGAGGAGCGGTCAGCCCTGTCATCGACGAGCCCGCGCGCATCAAGCGCGCATCCTCCATCGTCGTCGTCCTCCTCCTCCTCGTCACTACTCTCCTCCTCCGAGCTCGAGGAGCTCAGCTCGGGGGACCCGTCCCCAGGCTGACGTTACGACGGGCCCTCGCCAGTCGCTCTGCTCCCGAGCTAAGCGACGCAAGTTTTTATTCTTCTCTCTTTCTCTTTTTGCATCTTGCTCTCCTTGTCCTTTTGAGCAGAGAGGCGCCTCACCTGAGCGTCCGCTCGTCTTCCCTCACCGGGGGCCTCGACGCGCGGCAAGTAAATGCCCCCTGAAGAAAGGAGAAGCATGATGAGACAAACCACAAGACGGATGCAAACGGATCGAAGGAGGAAAGGGGGAGGAGGCTCGAGATAGCTCGACTCAAGGGAGGCCTACCAGGTCAAGACAACCCTCGTCGGGTGCCATCGCAACCAGGTTGGAGAGTTCAGGGACGAACGGCCCCTGGATCGTGATTGACACCCGGGAGACGCCTCGTTCCGGGACAGCCTCTCTTCGGCCATCCTCGAGCGGTTGAGCGCCTCGAGCTGAGCCTGCGGGCCCATCTCGTGCATAAGAAGGGGGCGGTCCGCAGCGGAAGAACTCTTCGCTGGTGGAACGCCCAAATGACCACCGCTTGCACGGTCAGCTTCTTCTCATCCACCAGCGTCTTCATCATCTCCATCAGCGGGGCCAGGTGGCGTTGCCTGTCCGCCGCGACCCCCAGGTCCACTTCTCCGGGGTCGAGTAAGGACCCTGCCGGTGTACTGGCGGGAGGAGGCCACCTTCGTTCCGCAGATAGAACCAATGGTCGTCCCACCCGCCTGGTTGGTGGAAGCTTGTATCGCAGGTACTCCGGGGGACGTTGGCCGACGAGGTCCCCGCCCTCGCGGTGATGGCGAGGGAGCCATGCGTACGGGCCGCCTCCCGCTGGGCTTCAGGGACTTGATGAAGAGCTCGCCCCGGAAGAGATGGACGAAATCTCCCAGTGCGGCTCCATCCTCAGGTACCCCTCGCACACCGCGGCGAAAATGGCGGCGTGCGAGATGGAGTTGGGGAGAAGTGTTGCAGCTCCAGCTCGAAATGGTGGGCCAGCCCTCGCAGAAAGCGGCTCGGAGGGACGCCGAGCCCCATTCGGTGGTAGCGCGTGAAGCTCACCACGTACCCCTCCGGCGGGTGCGGCTCCCGGTGCTCCGCCGACGGGATAACCCACCATGCGGGCCCCTCCTCCAGGTTGGGGCGCAGAAGCCCCTGGGCCACCAGCGAGTCCATCTCGCTCTGCGTCACCTTCGACGGCTCCAGTCCTCGGCCGGCAGCATCTGTGTCTGGGCGGCCATGACGGTGGCGGCGGCGCGGATCCGAGCAGCGGACGGGCCGGCGACTAGCTCGAAGGAGAGGGCGCGTAAAGGCTACGACGGCGGCGAAGGCAAAGGCAAAGTAAAGGGTTCTCTTTCCCCTCTTTCGATATTTATAGGGAGAAATCCAAACGGGCGGGATCTCCCACGACGTAAAAAGGTAACAGAATGCATTCAATGTGCCTACCTAACCGCGTCTCGAGCCGGGTGCAGGTTACACGCGTTACCTCTCCATCTCCATTCGCTCCACTACCCGGGCCCGCCACGACCGTCGCTCCGGCTTCGCGCCCGTCGCTCTTCCCGACAGTTTTCGCCTAAAAAGGCCGCGCCCAACGGGCAGAAGGATTCCAAGACGACGGAGGCTTCTTCATAAGGTAAAAACGGGCCCCGGCCCTAAGTCTCGAAGCAGCGAAGGCTGGCCCTCGAAAAAGGTTCGACAGCCGGCTTCGAGCACCCGAGTTAGGGACACCAAGGGGCGCCACTCGCGGCATTACTTGAGGGCCGAACCCTCGAGGCCCCTCACGTGTATCCAAGGCAGGGAGCTCGACGTGCAGTGAGATCCCCTCGGAGGGAGGCATCGAGCCACCGGGGCCTATCGAATGGACCCGGCACTCCTGCAGACTGAGCACCCATGCTTTATGAGACCGCCTCCTGGCCACAGTCGACCCCTAACGAACGGGGCACGAGCTCTCACTTGGATTCCCCGTTACCAGCTCACCGGGAACCCGATACTCGCCCCACTCGGGTTTACGAGGCATCCCCCCTCGCATCCGATCGAAAGGACTCGCGGGATGACAAGCCCGGGGCAATCGGCATGCCGGACATCTCGAGGAGCCGGCCATTCGGTTCAGCCCGGCACCCCTCGACGAAAGAGGGTCTATAAACTCGGACAGTTGCGACTAATCTCTTTTCTTGTATGAGCGTGAGATTTTCAGGCTCGGGTGAAAGCTCGCCCCCATCTCACCTGAGCCCTCGAGACCAGGCCCAGGACAAACGCTCGTTCTCTTCGCCTCGTCCGGGCCCTCCGAGCCAAGCCTCGAACGAAGTCCTCCCACGGCAAAGGAAAGGTTACCGCGAATATTTAATATTACTACCAACCACAGTTCGAGCCTGTTGACAGGTGCACACGGCGCCGCGATCTCCGCTCCCTGACGATATCCGCCTAAAAAGGCGCGCCCACTGGGCAGAAGGCTCCCAACCGACGGAGGATTCTTCGGGAAGTCCACGAGGGAGTTCTAATCACTCCCCCCATGGCCTCGGGGGCTACACCCGCGGGTGTCGCTCGCACTACACCCACGGAATCAAATCGACAAGACCCTCGAGACCAGTTAGCTACCCCCATCGAGATCCCAACCTGGAGCCCCTGCTCGAGTGCAAGCACTCAAACAAGGGCTCGGGGCTACTGTCGGGGGTACGAAAAAGGGGTACCCCAATCAACGCAAACACGCGAGCGCTCCATCTCCGACTCCTCCCCGAGCCTCCCAGCCAGGCCTCGGGCGAACGCTCTGTCTCCGTCTCGCCCGAGCCCTCCCAGCAGGCCTCGGGCAAACGCTCATCTCCGTCTCGCCCGAGCCCTCCCAGCCAGGCCTCGGGCGAACGCTCTGTCTCCGTCTCGCCCGAGCCCTCCCAGCCAGGCCTCGGGCGAATGCTCTGTCTCCGTCTCGCCCGAGCCCGCCCTCCCAGCCAGGCCTCGGGCGAACGCTCTGTCTCCGTCTCGCCCGAGCCCTCCCAGCCAGGCCTCGGGCGAACGCTCTCTCTCCGTCTCGCCCGAGCCCTCCCAGCCAGGCCTCGGCAACGCGCTCCCCACACTCGAGCCTTAAAGCCACTCGGACCTCGAGCTATACAGACAGCTGTACCAGCCCATACCACGCATTTAATGCCTTCACCTACTCCGGTCATGTCCACTAGTGCACGGCATGTGCCACAGTAACCCGGTGTAAAGGTCAAGTCACGTTTTCACCACAAGCATGGGCAAAAAGGCACCAGTACTGCACTGTTCGGCGGCCAAGCCAGGCACTGTAATCCCTCGAGGCCGGCAACACGCCCCTCGAGCCCTGCACTGTAACATCTCGAGGCCGGCTCCGCGCCCCTCGAGCCCCCGTGGCACTACCTCGAAGCCGGCTACGCGCCCTTCGAGCCCTAACTACTTTCGTGCTATTGGAGGACAGGTACCCCAAGACCCGGAGGGACCTCACCGCGTACTGTACATTCCGGGATGGGGCTGTACGGCTCCCGCCTTGTCGCGCCCTCACGTCCGCGCCCAAGATGGAAGCCACGACCCAAGGACGCCTCAACAGCGACGATCACATCAGCTCCAGTGGTCCCGACAAGACAGGGTTCCTACCCTTCTCCGTATGGGGCACCATACGTCCCGACACTTGTAATACTTTCATGTAACCCTGGCCTCCCCTTGCTCTATAAAGGGGACGCTAGGGCCCTCATTCGGGACGACGAACAGAACACACGAGTCCACGCACAGACACGAGTCCGGACTCCGGTCCACGCTCACAGAGCTTGTATTCTCCCCTGTGCAAGCACTTAGGTGCAAGTAATACAAGAACACCTCCCCCCGCTGGACGTAGGCCTTCTTTGCCCGAACCAGGATAAATCCTTGTGTCCCCTTGCATCACCATCCAGGAAGAGAAGCACGCGATCATATTACTCGTTGGTGTGATACCCCCGGGTACGAAACACCGACACTATTTGAGTGCTTAGTTGTGGCCATTGGAGCTATACCGATTAGAGCATTTTTGCACTCTTTTGATTATATGCCTGAAGCTGCTAATTTGCATTTCTGACTTCATATGCATTTTAGAAGGGGGAGTTTTGTTGGCTCAAGGGAAGAGTTTGTGCTTGATAAGTGCATTTTCAACTAAGGGGGAGAGTTTTTGCAAATCATATGTCTCCTGGCGTTCAATTAAGGCGGAGTTTTTGCTAGGGGGAGATTTTCAGATCCTTATGCTCTTCTCTTGTTGGACCTAAGGGGGAGTCCCGGGTGCTTGCACTTGTCGAGGGGAGTTTGCTAGTTGTGTTGAGCCGTTGCCTCTATCTTGAGGGACTAGCAAACATTTTTCATTTGGCATCGAGTTTGATTTCGATTGGTTCGAAGACTTTTCAATTGTTTTTCATTGGTTCGGAGTGGTTTTTCGTACTAGTTGTGTTGAGCCTCTTTGCCTCTATCTTGAGGGACTAGCACTTTGCCATTTTTTTAGCTCGATTTTCAATTGGTTTTCTGCTAGCGGTGTTGAGCCTGTTCTACCTCTTCTTGAGGGCTAGCTTTGCCTTGCTTGGTCGCGTCGAGCCCTTGCCCATGTCTTTGGGGACCAAGTTCTCGCTTCTTCCACTTGACCTCTTCGGCTTTGCTATGCTTTTGGGTCATTTGGTTGGGTTCTCTTCCTCCTTCCTCCTACCTTCTCTTTCATTTTATGATTTGTGTGTGTAGTTGACAATGCACTCATCAAGGGGGAGATTGCGGATACATGGGTGTATGCCGAGTCTCTGAGTGATGAGTGATTGTCAACGGGTTTGATGCGCATGTTCTTTGGCTTGTGTTGTGCAGGTGTCGAGCACGGAGACAGTGATCGAGGGCAAGGTGAAGGTCAAGTTGAGACGTGCCGTGCCGACGGACTGGGTGCGATGAAGGATGGGTGTGCCGTGCGGCGGACGTGCCATGCCGATGTATCGAGCAGTGAAGGCGGACGTGAGGCTTGGACTGAGGGACCGGAGTGCCTGAGGATCAGCTGTGGTGGCTGGCAGCCTGGGACAGCCGACGAGCAGAGACTTGCGGGGCACGGTGTTGCTCGGGTCGAGGACCTGGGGACACGTGTCGGTGGATGGGGTGCACGGGAGGTGCATCCCCTCTACAGCTCCGGTTTGGTGGTTGAGCCAGGGAAAAACCACCGGGTGCTCGGTTTCCAGGTTGAGCCACAAAACCTGGGCGCGGATGGTTTTCCGAGTTTGGCCACAAAACTCGGGTGATGGGCCGGTTTCCGAGTTTGGGCCTCAAAACTCGGGCGCTGCGGGTTTCTGAGTTTGGGCCACAAAACTCAGGCTGGAGGCTGGTTTCCCCGGTTTGGGCCTCAAAACCGGGGGTTGCTGGAAAAGGCTGGTTTCCCGGTTTGGGCCACAAAACCGGGGGTGCAGAGCAAGGGCGGCACGTGGCGGCGATCCAGAGGTTGCGTCGAGGCAACGCTTCGGTTCGAGCGGGCGTGGCCGTCGGATCTACCTACCACCGCGGGTTGGACCAGAATAGCCTTAGGGTTTTAGCTGGTTCGCTCTGTAATTAGTTTAGGAGGGGTAGGGTAGGAAATAGGCTTAGTCTAGGTTAGTATAAGTAGTCCAGGGGAGACACCCTCCTCCCAATCTCAGTTAGTGCCTTCATTTGCTAGGGTTTCCTGCTCTCCCGTCCCTGCTTTAGCTAGTGAGATCCGCAGAGAGACTCCACTCTGTGTACTGTTGAGTTGAGGAAGTGAGGCCGTATCCTCACTTTGGAGCACAGATCGTTGGCTTGATTTGCGTCCTTGATTCGAACTCGTGGCTGTGATTTCCGTTGTGTTCGTGTTCTTCGCGGAATCCTTTTTTCCATGATCTTCCCGTCGCTTGATCTTTTTGCTCGTTCATCTTTCGCAATCCGTTTGAACCAAGTTGTTCTAGATCATGAGGCACTTCTTTCCACCGAAGGAATCATCCTCTAACCTCACGGTCTAGGAGATCAATCGATTTTTAGTTTCGGGTCACTTTTTCTCTTCACCCCCGAAATTCTTCGATTCACCCGATTTGGAGATAGGTTCGAGCCATGATCTCCTGAGATAGCTCACTATACTCTTTGTGACTCCACTCACCGAGTTTGATCCCTAGAGGATTCGTTTTTGAGTGAGTTTGAGTCGAATCGGTGAAAGAACAGAGGGCTGTCGGGGTGACCGGACGCTGCTCGGGCCGACCGGACGCTCAGGTCGTGCGTCCGGTGTTTGAACACCACGGTGGTTGTTTGCGTGTGACCGGACGCTCTGTTCATTCGACCGTACGCTCCCTTCCGTGAGTCCGGTCAAGAACAGAGAGGGTCCAGATCGATTTTTTCAGCGACGCACCGGACGCATCCGGTGTCAGCTGACCGGACGCGCAGGATCCACTGTTCATCGCGCTTGTTCGTTTCTTGACCGGACGCACTGCTCTCGACCGGACGCTCCGTACTCGTGAGTCCGGTCGCGAACAGTAAGGTTCCAGAGCCGATTTTTGTTGACCGGACGCGTCGGTCCCTGCTGACCGGACGCTGGCCAGAGTCCGGTCGATCCAGTCTCGCGCGTTTTCGTTCGCGGTTCGTTCGTTCTTGATCGAATTCGAGTTCCGTCTTTTGCGTTGGCTTTCTAGGGTTGTCTAGTGTCCCCGCTGTGCTTCTAGGAAGCATCCACCCTATATCTAGGGTCGTGGACATTAGCAAGCTCTAGGGTTTTGCTCTTGGGGTTGATTTTGGGACAGTGGCATCTAGTTTCGAAAGGAAATCTTTAAGCTCTCATTTCACCCCCCTCTGGTCGCTTTCGGTTGCTTAGCTTCTCGGTCCTTCAGAAATCAAGCACGAGTCCAACCTGTGTCATGGATGGCCACCACGCTCGTCGGTCCCGTGCAGCCAGTGGCCACCGCAAATGGTGAGAGGGGCAGGAGGCGGGGTCGCGGGGTTGACAACAGCTGTGGCGGAGGCGGGAGGCGGATGAAACGGCCGCCACACTTTTGCTGAGAAAAGTTGTGGCGAGATGATTTTTTTGCGGTGGCGAGCCATATCTGTGCGCTAAACCAAACGGCTAGCAAGTATGTGTGGCGAGCCTAACGTTAGTCGTGGCGACTTGTGGCGTGCATCCAAACATCCCCTAATTGCATAAAGCACTGTCATTGATCTCGCAGTCGCAGCTTGGGCTAAAAATTACTATTTATCTAATCTAAATCTAATAAACATACGTAGTACTCTCGGTGAGAACGGTTCCAAAATCTTGTTTCGGAATGGAAGTTGAGGTGGTAGCAAATGATAATAGTAATAAATAAATTCTAAATAAAAAAAGCAAAAGAAAAGAAAGGGATCCGGACTAGTAGGTACACGTAGCCAGCCTACCCAGTTGGGCTTGACCTGATTGATGCTTTTCCCTGGCGAGGCGAGGCGAGGCCAGAGGAATCGCCTCGTTGCTTGGGAAGGAGGGCGACTGGGGAGCTCGTCTCCCGAAACAAGAGAAACCGCACCGCGTCCCGATGGAGGATCGCAATCGCATGCCTCTGGGGTTTTTTTAAAGACCTGCACATGCCGCAGGCCAAGTTGGGGCGGAAGGAATCTCCCCCGGGGCCCTTTGCGTGCTTTCCGCCGAGTTTTTTAGGACCCCCGGGGAGGATGGACGTGGTGTGCTCAGCTGTGATGTTTTCCCGCCCCCACTGGGTCTTAGTTAAAACTGACCCCCCGTTGGATCGCCGGACCATCATCTATCATGCCCACTCCTGCTAGTTTCTTTGTTTATACTAGAGCAAGTATAATGGTGGGCTGCAAGAAGGCTAAATGCTGATGTGGAGGATAGAAGAAACGAGAGAAGAGAAGTGGGCTAAATTTACAGCCCGCTTGGACACAAAAACCAATGCAATTTGTGAGAGAGACAAATGAGGTCATATAGCTATAACAAAGGCTTAACCATTGTATGAGTGGGCTGAAAGATGGATTGCAAAGAGCCTTACAGCCAGCAGCAGGCTGAATTATTAAACTTGCTCTTAGGCGCGGGCGTAATCCTGCAGTTGGAGGCCGACCCACCCACAATTGCGAATTGCTGCCGACGCGATATAACTCAATGTCACTCTAGTTTTATGACGTTATTTCAAAAAGTATCAGATAAAATGGAACTTAAATAAAAGATCCTCCTTTAATATAAAATTTTATTCTAGAGTTTTATAGATATTTTATTATATGACTTATAGAGAGGTAAGTTATCCTTTTCCTCTCTTCTTAATTACTTCATCCGTCCGTAAATAAGTGTCGTTCTCGCTTTCCGAGAAAAAGCTACCGGCAATTATATATTAAAATATACTAATATTTATATTAAGTAATTAGTATCATTGGAAAGATCTTTACATCTAGTTTTTTAACAAAATTATTTGGAGATATAAATATTACACATATTTTCTACAAATTGAGTCAAACATGTGGCACGCACACCAACGGCGACACTTATTTAGGACGGAGGGATTACGTTGATATGAAAATACCTATATGATAACATGTTTAATATAAATAAAATTTAGATAAAACTTCTGCTGAGACGAATCTAGGTGTACGGCATCCCTCTCTTGCTTTGGCTGCTCTCTAATGTAGCGGTTGATATGCCGTCGACGCGTGGATTAAGCGGCGTCGTCAACGGCGCGGTAAACTATATTTTTTTTTTCTGAGACGTGGGAAGAGCGGTAAAGAAAGAAGGCGGATGGGTGAAAGGAAATTTCGAGAGGAACGCACATCCATATTACTATTATTATTTTGTCAGGCGAAAATGACAGCCACGAATTAACTAATTAACCAATCGAAAACTGATGGGTGCACATGAAAACCATAACTCCCGGGGCCGTCGGGGGCCAGCAAAGTCAGAAACGCTAAACCAGAGGGGACAAGCTAACTGGCACGGGATGACTTAGAGCATCCGCACACAATAAGAGCCAGTATCTAGTTCTAAGCACTCTAAGAGACAACCCTTCAAATGACCTATCTCTTAGCACATAGCTCTTAATATAAATGACTCCGCTTATCATTCTCACATAATCTCGAAGTGTGTGTATAAGACTATCTCTTAGACAAGAGATAGCTCTCTTCTCTCTCCTATTAAAATATGAGAAAATATTCTATAAGCTAGCCAAGAGCTAATCACTGGAGACGCCCTTAGTTTATTGCAGCTCGTCACTGAATAAGACTCTCCGTTTAGCTAGCAAGCAGATAGCTCTGACTTTCTACCCCCCAAGGCCCCAAGCAAGCATGCAACAAAACAGGTCCGCATTTGATTATCCGGCGGAGCGGTTAGTCCTACACTTGTCTACGACTCTACCCTTACCTTGAGATTTACTACTACTACTATGCTCCCTCCGTCAAAAAAAAAAAAAAAAAAAGTTATTCTCGCTTCCAAAAAGTCAGCAGACTTAAACTTTGACCAAATATATATAATAAAGTATTAATATTTATGGTACATAATTAGTATCATTGATAGATCTTTGAATATACTTTTATAATAAACTTATTTGGAGATAAAAATATTGCACACATTTTGTATAAACTCAGTCAAAGTTGAGAAAGTTTGACCAGCACGTATCACATGGCGACTCTTTTTATGGGACGGGGTAGTACTATAGTAGTACTACTGGTACTAGTAGCAACTTACAAACACTTTGAACACTGGTCTATCTCAAAAATAATAAAAAAGAAACCTAGAGGAAGACTGGGCCGCTATGCCAGCCCTTTTTTATATATATAACGGGCCTTTGCCCCTTCTAGAACGGGGACGGGTATCGTCTCCTGATTGGCTGGTTGGTAGGGATGTGTCGTGTGTGTGTGTGAGAGAGAGAGAAGGGGTGCATGCGACGCATTCAGCTTCTTCAGCAATCTAGATCTTGGCTTATTCATTGACTTGCATACTCTAAATGCATAGTGTAGTTGGTTATGGAGAAAAATAAACTATGGCGCCGCGGCCCGGTCCCTGATAAAACGGGAGAAAACAAGAATAGAATTGTGGCCACAATGAACTACACGATTAACAACTGGGGGCCAAGAGACCCGGGGATAGAAAAAGATGTATAATTGGGCCCTGCCTACGCGTGTCATCTCATCAGCTTACACCGCATGACATGCATTCAGCTGCTGCCGGCGGATGCCCGTTCACACACGCAAAAAAACCTTCTCACCACCAGATTTTCATAATCCCACTTTTTTTATACAAGGATAATCGACTCGATATGTTGATGTTTTCGTAAATTAAAGGAAACGGTCAGTAAAGACTAAAGACATATATATATAGTATTATATTAATGAAAGATAAGTCCAAGTAGGGGTTAAAAAAAGTTCTTGCTAGCATGAGATGAGAGTGAGAGGCACTGGAACCTAACATTGGAATCGCTTAAAGAAAGCTTGAAATAGAATGCCATTTACCGTACTTATCGCCCATCTGATGATGATAGAAAAATATATAATATTGTTGTCAAGAAGAGGACGGACCAATTATTAATAATAGCACAGTAATAAGTTTTGGTGCCTTGTATGCGTGCCAGTTAATGATGATCCTCGTGGAGAAATACTGTGCCTGCCGTGCCGGCACGAGCCAAGGGCCAAACGTCAAACCACGAAGCAGACGGCCAAGCTTGGATATGTACGATGGCGCCAAACCCATTCAACGAAAATGCTCCTAGCCTTTGGAAATTAAAACGGCCCTTTCTGTTAGAGCCGTGACCAAATTTTTTTGCCGTATAGTATATAATATTAAACATAAAAATACAACCGCATCGTCTTCGTCTCCTCTATTTGGTCTCGAGTCTTTGCTTATCTGAAAAGCACCTTTTTCATTCATTAGTCTTTGTTAAAACTGACCTCGCCGCTTGTGCTGCGGTCAGAACAAACGACATTAGGTATATCCATCGAGGTGGCGCAGTCAGGTCGACTGCTTATAAGAAAATTCAAAATTGACCCTGCATGCTTAGGCACAGTCTTGGCTCTAACAGTTAGCACGGCCATCCTATTCGTCGGTTATGAGGACAAAAACCGCTGTCATCGTAGAAAAAAAGACACTAGAGTGCACGATCGGGAGAGAGCAAACTGCAGAAGATGGCATAAACTAAGACGCGCGTGTTTCCTTGTGTTCACGAGAAAAGATATGCCCGTAGGAGTAGTCCAAAACGGCACCGTCTTCTTGTGAACAACTAAACAAGAACCAGATTCAAATCAAACATTTTTAAAGAGGACCATCGTTCATCGTTGGTCAGAGTGAAATTGGGCGGCGGCAGCCAGCAGCCTTGAATATTTCCTGGAACGGTCTCTGGACTTGGTGGGACATGGAGGCATACCGCTCTGCCGTTCCTGTTGGCGCCCATAGGCCATAGATGCCAATTTGCCACGTGTCCGGAAATGTCTGGAAAAGCGCTACGCTGAGGAGAGGAAGAGGAAATGGCTTTATTTCGCGGTTAGCGAATTATAGTTACCCATAATTACGTACTGTACGTACGTGACAAGCGCTAAGTGCCTCAAGTCGTCACCACGTTTGGAGTTTAATTAGTTAATTACGTACTGTATTACGTATACTGCTATATACTATACTCCTAGTTCGCTTCACCTGTTCAAGTTCCCCATAGAAAATAATGCACTTCATAAGAAAAGTTTTTTTTCCCCGATGGAAAATAATATGTTTATAAGTGACTTCTGAATCATGAAAATACACGAACTTGGATCTGTGCCTTCGTGTTTATATTGAACTTGATTAGAAAGCCCCATTGTGAAGGAAGGAATTACTCCTAAAGTTCTTTTGCATCCCTCACATGTAACGTAACGTAACGAGGAAGGACTTGAGAATTCTTTCGTCTGTGTGACTTCTTTTATAGGTACTCAGGAAAAGACACAATTCACCTTCTGGAGATTTCTTTGGCATTTTCCGTTCTCACATTCCAGACTCAAAGGAAAGGAGTTCAAAACCCTGACTGGTCTTAGAAAGGTAAATGCTTTCGTTTGGTGGAAGATCAGTCTTGATTAGCTCTATTCTATCTAGCCTGCTCAAGTTTATGCTTTCTTCCCCCTTTGACGTCTCAAGAGTGGTTCTAAAGAAATTAGAGTGTTACTAGATCAAGTTTTTTTTATATCAGCAATAAAAAAACATAGACTTGTAAAATGTCATGTTATCTACCAACAAAAAGAATAAGATACCTTATATAGAGGATAAATAGCTACTAAGTAGGCGTCCTTTAAATTATACAATGAAGATGATATTTGGCAAGAATTGCTCAAAAATAAGTACCTTAAAGACAAGATTCCCGTCACATGTTAAAAAAAGGGCAGTTCTTATTTTTGGATGAAATCAATGGAATAAGAGTTAAACAACATTGTTTTGTTTTGCAGTGATTCTTACTTTTCCTTTTACGTTGTATTTTGTATTTTTAGTTATTTTTTTCATGCTATAAGTTAAAATGGGTTATATTTCCCCGCAAAAAAGGGTTATATTCAAGTTATTCCTTGTCCACGTACAAAACGTTTAAACCTTTTTCGAAGCATATTTTCATCCATGTGATTTTTTATGGAAAGATATTTTTGAATCAGGACTTTAGTCTATAGACAAACGGTCTAGTAATTTTGTTTCATAGTTCGAAACGTTTGAGAAAAATCTGAATCCCTGTCACAAGATTGTCAAACTGTCAAAGCATCAGCTCACATTTGCTCCATCGAAGATGGCTAGCCCAATATGCAGTGTACTAAGGGCTCAACTATAACACAGTTGGGCAATGAGACGACTACACGTCTACACCAGCCCATCCAATGCTAAGGCTGCTGGCCCAGAGAAACTGGGTCTCTCCTCCCACTCACTACACAGACGAAAGAACTGTCCCGACAGCACCGCACAGGCGCACAGGCTTCACGGTCCCTCTCAAAACAGCAGTGCGCCTGGCTTGGCCTGGCTGGGCATAACGGGCCGAAGCGGCCGCGGATGAGACAGCCCACCAGCTGGGGATGTTAAGCCCATGCCCGAGAATGCGCCCCGCGGAGCGCCCGAGCACCGCGCCGGCGCGTCGCGTGCTCACGGCCAATAGCGAGAAGCTGCAACCGCGCGTAGACACGACACGACGAAGACGAAGACATAGGGCCTGATTGGTTCTTCCCACTAAAGTTCAGCAGTAACACTGAAGAAACTAAAATAACTTTTTAGTCCCTTTTAGTAAAAATATTTAACAATTTACCTATTAAAAATGACTAGGAGAGAACAAAAAAAAAAAAAAAGGCCCGTAGCCTTGTGCCCCTGTCGCGCTCGCGCACGGCGCGCTGTTTTCGTCGTCTCCTGGACAAGAGGGCCAGTTTATGTTTATGCGCACCGTTCCCTTTTCCTTTCATGAAGTTTACGACCATAGAAGTATATGAGATCCGCGAACTACAGTCCCTACCAATAAAAAACTCCACGAATATGAAGATCACAAAAGAGACACGCTAAGCTCAACCACTAGGGGAGTAATGAGCACCCTCTGATCCAGGGGTTAAGGGAAATCATACTTCTATACAAATAGTGAATCGACAACGTGTCAAACCCGTCAGCAACCTAGGACTCTTTACTATATTTTTGGGAAAACTAAAAAGTAATATATGAAAGGAGAAAATAACGTTTACGAATTGTTACCTCATGTGAGCACCAGTACAGAGACATAATGTAGAGACGGTTCACAATCTATTTCTACTAACGTTTTCTAGAACCGTCTGTATTGGGGGCCAGTGTAGACGGTTGCGCTGGGGTCAGTGTAGACGGTTGCTTGTGAACCGCCTGCAGATTTCTACGGGCGGTTCACTTAGTGAACAAAATAGGAAGATATTTTATTTAAATCGAGAGAGGGCTCCGCTGGTCTCCGTTGAAGTTGCGGCATTTTTTTCCGCAAAATTTGCGGCTAACACAGCCGGCAGGATTTGAACCCGCGACATCTCCCTCGCGCGAAGCCTCCTCTACTACTGCACTACACTCACATACATTCATATTTCGTTTCGGTTCCCACATATTATATTAAACTGAGTGTATTTTGCTTATTTGAGGCCCGAAGCGAATTCAAATCAAAAGGTTATCAACTACAAAGTTTCATAACTTTTCGAGATCTACAACTTTTATTTTGGTAGTTTTTCCATCCGAGGTCGTTTAGAAAAATTTGATTTTCAAATTTGAGAATTTGAAACATAGTTTTCGTTGACAAGATGATTTCAAATTAAAAAGTTGTCAACTGTAAAGTTTCATAACTTTTTGAGATCTACAACTTTCATATTGGTTGTTTCTCCATCTAAGGTATTTTAAAAATTCAAATTTTAAATATTTTAAATTCAAATACAGTTTCCACTTGTGGCTAGCTTAAGAAACTGCCAGTGAAAACACCTTTACACATGGGGGTCATTTAACAGAACCGCCTGTAAAAATAATGCATTTACACTGACAGTTGGCTTATGACAAGGCGGTTCACTTAACAGAACCGCCTGTGAAAATGATGCATTTACACTGACAATTGGCTTATAACAACTGTCATTGTAAATCTATTTGCAGTAGCGATTTGTATAAGCCAACCGTCAGTGCAAATGTAATATTTACACTAGCAGTTTACCTAGGGAAACCGTCAGTGTAAGTGTGTTTACACAAACATTAATAAGTCGTGGCCCACTCTTTTCTTTACACAACCGGTCCTAAAGTAAAACCGCTAGTAAAAAAAGAGGATCACCAGCTTAGAGCTCTTTTCTACTGGTGGAGGTGCGTGAAATATTCCCAATGTCCCAATCAGAAATCAACTGTTCCTTTCTTTCGGTGTGATGCCGGCCCACGCAATCAATTGTAGGCCTGGACGTTCGGGTTACCCAATTTTTTCAGGTCGGGTAATTCAAACTTCAGGTAATAAAAATTGCTATCCGAATTTAGTTTCGAAGAAACACTACCCGAAATTTCGGGTACCTAATAATTCAGGTTCGGGTATTACCCAATATACCCGAACTCACATAAAATAGCAAATTATATAAAACTTTAGTAACAATTCATATATAATTTCAGGAATAATTTGTATAGAATTTCAATGGTAATTTTCAAAGAATGATATATTACAGTCACTTATTCAAATACAGAGAATTATACGCTAATTTAAGTGGGTTGTTCACAAACTAATTATTCATGGAGTATTCGTTAATTAGCATCTGTTGTTCCAGAAAAAGAAAATCACATGCATCTGATCGAGTGGTTTGCTTCCCGAGAAAGGTTTATTACGCAATCAGGAAGATTTCCATAGGAGGAACTAAACATCCATGTCGCATCAAGTTTGTCCAAATAAAAGCTCCATGCTAGTCACCTGTAATACAATAATTAGTTTGTGAACAACCCATGAATAGTACGACCTCAGTATCCCCTCGCACTAAGTATAATTAGATTCTTTATTAGTTATAATAAAAATCTTAAATCTTAAATATTAATAGTATGAAAATTAGTCAAATCTTAAATAAAAATAAAAATATTAATAGCTTTTGAACCGTTAAGTTTGGAAACTTGCAGGTCCCATGTGTTTACTGATATTAAACCGGCAGGTTCTGGCCAACGTCCATCGTGTCCACGTTGGTCTTTTTCTTTGGCCCTCCGATTTGCATCTGCCATCTGCCCGGATTTTGGGGGCCCAAAATGCCCTTTCCGTTTTGCATTTTCCATCGCTGCTCCTTATCCGATGTGTCGCCTGCGGTCTGTTTCTGGTCTTTGTTTCCGTCGTCCTCTCCGCCTTGCCGCCGTCGCCCTCTGCTCGCTTCTCCTCACGATTAGCCGCATGCAGCACGCCGTTGCTCGAACGCTCTCTTCTCTGACGCGTATGCTGCTGTTCCATGCTGTTCTACTGCCTGCGTCGTCGATTTCCTCGTCAGTTCAGATTCTTGTTTTCCCAATCGCGTTGCCTTCTGGTCGATCGCTCGTCTCTTCTCATGCCGATTCGTTTGCTTCTCTCTCATCTGTATTCTCGTAGCATTGTTTGCTGTTCTTTACTCTGAGCGTCTTGTGAGTTTCATCTGTTTGTGACTGGCTTATGATTTAATCGTCGTTTAGCTTTGCTGTAATTTATATGTCATTGCAATACCAACAGTCAGCGCACAAATCCACAACACCAGTGCCTTCTACTTAATCCCTGTCATTCTGCCATGCAGCAATGTACACTCTCTGTATACTTAGGCCTTGTTGAGTTCGTGAATTTTATGGTGAAAAGTTCGTATAGCATTCGTTGTTATTTGGTAAACTTTATCCAAATATAGACTAACTAGGCTTAAAAGATTCGTCTCGATATTTACAGACAAACTAACAATTAATTTTTTACCTACATTTAATACTTCATGTATGCGTCTAAAGATTTGATGTGACGGATACTGCGAAAAAATTTAGCAGAATATTACGAACTGAACATGACCTTAAACAATCTACGTAATAATTTCTATTGTACCTACGACATCCTAAAATAGTTAACAGCGACCGCGCGCATAGGCGCGCGGCACAAACTAGTAGATATTAAAAAGGTACTTGCAAAACTTCATCTATTAATTTGAATAGTTTTTAAAAAATATTATAAATTTGCAATGGTCAAAGACAAGCATTGTGGAAGTGCATTCGCCCCCAATGTGGGTTTTGGCTAATTAATGACAATCAAATTAGGGACTAACGGCTCTATAAAGATATGAATGCAGGTATTAGTCCCTACAAAGAATTACAACGTTGATATCCCGTGAACAAAGCACGTAAAAATTTGCTGGACAAAGGATGCATAGCTCAAGCGATGGATTGACATTTTACTTTTGAACTTGAGTTATAAGTAAGCCGGACTATCAAGAGGTATACAAATTAGGCTAGCTAGATGTGGAGAAAAATGCTCATGTCGATTAACAAAAGTTTGCTTGAGAGTCACAGCACGATCACGAACACATAGATATGTTTCTGTGAAGTCGGTAGTACCGACCATGGAGGTCGGTGGTACCGACCAGGGAGGCAGCGCGCAATGCTCTCTGGATGGAGTTCATTTTGAACTGTCGGTAGTACCGCCATAAGACCCGGTAGTATCGACCATCCAGACCATTCTAACACCCTCTCTGTGTAGGTTCGAAAATAACTTGGCGGTAGTACCGCCATAAGGCCGGTACTACCGACCCTCGGTGGTACCGACCCTTAGTCGGTAGCCGAAGTCATTTTGCGGAGCTCTCTGTTCGTACGCCAAATGGCTTGGCGGTAGTACCGCTATAAAAGTCGGTACTACCGGGCTCGGTGTACCGACCCCCGTCGGTAGGTACCGAGCGCTCAGGCGTCTTTCTGAGGAGCTCTCTGTTAGCGGCCAATTTGGCCTGGCGGTAGTACCGCCATAAGGCCGGTACTACCGACCCTCGGTGGTACCGACCCTTGGTCGGTGGTTGGATCTAGGTCAACTCAGATCTGGCGCAACGGTTTTTGGTTGGGCGGTACTACCGACAATGGGTGGTCGGTACTACCGACAGGCCTCGGGACTGGGGACTATAAATAGCCTCCCACTTCATTTCTAACCGTTACCCACTCACTTCACACACTTATTGCGACCTACCAGCTGTCAAGAGACTCCTCAAGCATTGACTCTTCCCCTCTCTCTCCCCCTTTGCTCCTAGATTCATTCCCTTGCAAGATTTGAGCTAGGGAAGTGAGACTAGAGAGTGGGAAGCTTCAATCTTCGATTTGAGCACTTGGTTCCTCATCTAGTCAGCTTGGTTTGTGTCTATTACTCTTGGGTTCTTGGAACCCTAGCCGGTGTGTCTATTACTCTTGGGTTCTTGGAACCCTAGCCGGTTAGGTGTTCTTCGTGGTAGCCCGTGTTGATTTATTTGTGAGGGCTCCCCGAAGCGTTTGTATTTCCCCTGTGATTTCTAGTGGAGAAACTCGGCTAACCTTTGTGGTGGCTTGAGTGAGGCAATGATGTGAAAGAGACTCCGACCTTGGTGGTCACCTCAACAACGAGGACGTAGGCACTCCTTAGTGGTTTGGCCGAACCTCGAGATAAATCGATGTGTCCCTTGTGTTGTTGTTATCTCTACTTTGGATATTACGCTTGTACTTGTGTTCTTCGTGTTCTTCCTCTCCCTCTCTTTTTCTTAGGTTGGGAAGGCTCGATCTACACGGTGGGAAGAAACCAAGGCTTGGGAAGGTTAAAATCTTCATATACAATACTTAGGGAAGTGAGGCATTTACTTTATCTAAACTCGTAGTTCACTTACTTTGGATTTGTAGTTGTTTTATTTTCCCGGTAGTGCCGTTTGTTTGCGTCGGTAGTATCGGTGTTTGACACCCGTAGTACCGACCCAAACAAACCGGTAATACCGGTAGTTATTTAACTTCAATTTTTAGTTGTTAAGTTTCAGATTTCGAAGAATCACCTATTCACCCCCCCTCTAGGCTGATTAGATCCTTTCAATTGGTATCAGAGCCTAACCCTTTGTGTTAGCGCTTCACCGCATAAGGGAGAAATCATGTCGACCCTAAGTCAAGAAGAAGTCAATGACATTGTCAAGAGAGTTTCGGATCAGCTGTTGCAAACGACAAGCAAGCAATTCGAAGAATCAGATCAAATGAAGAAGATGAAGGATGAGATTGAGAGCTTGAAGCAAGCTTTGGGCAGCAAAGGTGAATCATCAGGAAGAAGTGGAGGATTCCACCACAGCCAAAGAAGAAAAAGACAAAAGAAGGTGAAGAGAAAGACAAGAAAGAGAAGGAATTCGCAAGCATACCATTTGACTATAGCCAAATGAGCAAGGTTCTTCAATTGCCGAGCGTCAACCTAGGCAAACCACCTTCCTTTGATGGGAATCAACTACAATGATTGGGCACACAAGATGAAGCTACATCTTCTTGCCGCAAGAGCTTGGGAGATTGTTGAGAATGGACCAAGTCACATTGAAGGGGAAGAGTTCACCGATCTAGATGCAATCGAGTTTCAACAAATGCTCGAGCGGCGTCCTTGATCCTATTGAAAGGATCAAATCAGCCTAGAGGGGGGTGAATAGGTGATTTTCTACAATCTGAAACTTCACAAACTAAAACTTATAGTTAGATAATAACCGATATTACTGGTTTGTTTGGGTAGGTACTACCGGGTGTGACACACTGGTACTACCAACACAAACAAACGGCACTGCCGGAACCCTAAGGGGAAACTACAAATCCAATATATGTGAGCTATGAATGTAAATCTAAGAAAGCCCCACTTCCCTAAGTATTGTAGATGAAGATTCTAGCCTCTCCAAGTCTTGGTCACTTCCCATGGTGTAGATCGAGCCTTCCCAACCTAAGAAAGAGAGAGGGAGAGGAAGAAACACAAGTACAAGCGCAATATCCAAAGTAGAGACAACAACAAGCACACAGGACACAACGATTTATCCCGAGATTCGGCCAAACCACTAAGGAGTGCCTACGCCCTCGTTGTTGAGGTGACCACCAAGGTCGGAGTCTCTTTCACCTCCTTGCCTCACTCAAGCAACCACAAAGGCTACTAGAGTTTTCTCCACTAGAAATCATAGGGGAAATACAAACACTTCGGGGAGCCCTCACAAATGAATCAACACGGGTTACCACAAGAACACCTAACCGGCTAGGGTTCAAAGAACCCAAGAGTAATAGACACAAACAAAGCAGCTAGATGGAAACCAAGTGCTCAAGTCGTAGATCGAGGCTTCCCACTCTCTAATCTCACTTCCCTAGCTCAAATCTTGCAAAGGAATGAATCTTGGAGCAAAGGGGGAGAGAGAGGGGAGGAGTCATGCTTAGAGAGTATTTTGTCAGGTGGTAGGTCGCAATAAGTGAGTGGAATAAGTGGGTAACGGTCACAAGAGAAGAGGAAGGCTATTTATAGTCCCCCAGTCCCGAGGCCTGTCAGTAGTACCGACCACCCATGGTCGGTAGTACCGACCAGCCAAAAATCGTTGCGCCAGATCTGAGTTGACCTAGATCCAACCGACCAAAGGTCGGTACCACCGAGGGTCGGTAGTAGTACGGCCATATGGCGGTACTACCGCCAGGCCAAATCAGCCACGAACAGAGAGCTCTGCAGAAAACACTCGGCCGCTCGGTAACTACCGACCAGGGTCGGTACCACCGAGGGTCAGTAGTACCGGCCATATGGCGGTACTACCGCCAAGTCAAAACGCGCACCAACAGAGAGCTCCGCAAATCTGCCTTTCTACCGGCTTGGGTCGGTACACCACCAGGGTCGGTAGTACCGACTTTATGGCGGTACTACCGCCAAGCCATTTTGAACACGAACAAAGAGGTCTGCAAAAATGACCTTCCTACCGACCAAGGTCGGTACCACCGAGGGTCGGTAGTACCGGCCTTATGGCAGTACTACCGCCAAGTCATTTTTGAACCTACACAGAGAGGGTGTTAGAATGGTCTGGGTGGCCGGTACTACCGACCTTATGGCGGTACTACCGCTAGTTCAAAATGAACTATATCCAGAGAGCATTGCGCGCTGCCTCCCTGGTCGGTACTACCGACTGTACAGAAAAACATCTACGTGTTCGTGATCGTGAGGTGACTCTCAAGCAAACTTTAGTTAGTCAATTTGAGCACTTTTCTCCACATCTAGCCAACCTAATTTGTGACCCTCTGATAGTCCGGCTTACCTATAACTCAAGTTTAAAATTAAACTTTTAAACCACCACTTGAGTTAGGCATCTTTTATCCAAACATACTCAACGTGCTTTGTTCACGAGATTTCAACATTTCAAATCTTTCTAGGAACTAACACCTGCATACATGCTTTTATAAATCCGTTAGTCCCTAATTTGATTGTCATTAATTAACCAAAACCCACATTGAGAGCGAATGCACTTACACCTATCATGCCTCAGGCCCGAAGAGAGGTACCAAGGTACATGGAATGGTGGTGATTGCAAAGAAGATTTGAGACACTCTCAGGATATCATATGAGGGTGATGCAAGTGTGAGAAAGTGCAACATAGAGCTTCTTCAAGGGAAGATCGAGAACTTCACAATCAAGAGTGGTGAAACCACTCAACAAATGTTTGATAGATACATGACCTTGATCAACAAGATTAGAGCCATTAGAGATGAGAAGTGAGATGACAACTCGGCAGCAAGGAAGCTATTGAGAGCCTATAGGAAGAAGAACAAGACACTTGCATCAATCATTATGGAAAGACCAAACTATGAAACCATGGGACCTCATGAGATGCTTGCCAAGATAAAGCATCATGAAGTCTTGGATGATGAAGCTATAGAAGATCAAGAAGCAAGCAACAAGAAGGTGGTAGCTCTCAAGGCAAACCAAGAAAAAAGGAAGCAAGGCCCAAAATGAATCATCAAGTGAAGGAAGCGATGACTCGGATGATGAGATTACACTTCTTGTAAAGAACTTTAGAAGATTCATGAGAAAGAAGATGTACAAGAAGAGCAAAGGTGGATACTTCAAGAAGTCAAAGAAGAGAAATTGCTATGAGTGTGGTGCGGATGATCACTTCATCGCCGATTGTCCACAAAAGAAGGACAAGAGCAAGTATAGCAAGAGTGATGACAAGAAGCAAATAAGAAGAAGAGGTGGTGAAGCTCATCTTGGTGAAGAATGGTTTTCGGAAGATGACTCAAGTGATGAAGAGAAGAGCAAGGGCAAGGAGAAGGAGAAGGGAGCGGTCAACATCGCCATACACAAGACCTCTTCTCCAAGCCTCTTCTCCAACATGGCTACATCGACCACTTCATCACGCTTGTTCGAGGATCTCTCCGACGATGAGGATGACTTCACTCATTCTTTCTTCATGGCTAAGGATGAGAAGGTATTATCTCACTCTCCTACTTGTTCTAGTGATGAGTATAGTGATGATGATATGGATGAATTTGAACTAAGCATAATAAGAAAATTTGGTAAGAAAGGAGGACCAAAATATTAAAATCGCTTACTAAGTTAGAGAGTCGGAATGAGAGTCTTGCTTTGCAAGGGGACTTGATCTCTCAAGAGAGAGAAAAGAACCTTGCATTGGAAGCCTCTCTTGCCGAGGAGAAGTTGAAGGTTGAGAAATTGACCGTGGAACTATCTTTAGCCAATGACTCCAACAAGAAGTTGGCTAAGGAGTGTTCCACGAGCAATGACTCAATTGCTAGTCTAAAGAATAAGTTAGCTTGGTTCAAGAAAGCCTCACAAGCTTACAAGATAAACATCAAACTCTTGAACTAAGCTACAATACTCTTTGGAGTAGCACTTCTTCAACCACTTCTAAGGATTCCGATAACTCTAATGCTTCAACTAGTAATGGTTGCAAAAGATGTTATAAAGTTGATATAAATGCTTGTGCAACTAACCTTATTGAGATAGAGAAGAGAGTCAAGGAGATACAAAGGTTGAACATGATCTTGAAGAATGGTTGCAAGTGTAAAGTGCAACAACCAAAAGACATTCTCAAGACCGCAAGACATCCATCCATCAAGGATGGGATTGGCTACAATAGGTATGGTGGCAAAGCCAATGGAAGGAAGATGGTCAACGGGGTACCCTTTGTTAACTTTAACAAAGGGGTTCCTCTCTTTGACCTCATGAACAAGGCAAACAAGGTTGTCAATCAAAAGACTACACTTGCCAATGACAAGATCAACAACAAGAAGCAAGTGGAGGTCACCGAACCACAAAAGCCCATATCACAAAGCTATACATGTGATTATTTGTGTTGTTGGGGCAAGAACGGTAAGATTGTCGGAAGTATGTTGGTGCACTCAAGAAGAGAGAGATCATGAGAAATGTTTGGGTGCCCAAAGTTTATGTGACTAAACCCCTAGGACCCAATCTCACTCGGGTACCTAAATTAAGAACATAATCTTGTTTTGTAGGAATATGCCTCTGGTGGAACAAGTTGGGTGTTGGATAGTGGATGCACCAATCATATGACCAGGGCAAAGGAAATGTTCACTCTTTTCAACCAAGCCATGATTCATGCAACAACATTGTGTTTGGTGACAATGGAAAAGGAGAAGTGCTTGGTTTGGGTAAAATTGCTATCTCAACCGATAATTCCATATCAATTGTATTACTTGTGCATTCATTGAGTTACAATTTGTTATCTGTTTCTCAACTTTGTGAAATGGGTTACGATTGTCTCTTTACGGATAAGGGTGTGTAACACCTCTGGTGTTTAACTGTAATTAACCTGACATGTCATCATCATTAGTCATTAATCATTCTTGCCTTGCATTTATGTTTGCTTAGTACTTGTGTAGCAATCTCTTTTCAAAAACCCTAAAAGCCCAAATTTTCCTATAAGGGCAAAAATGGTAATTTCACCTCTGTGTCTAGCTTTGTGTAATTCTTGTTCAGTTGGATGTCTTGAAGTTTTGTTGTGTTGGCCAAAGTTCAAAAATCAAAATCAGATTTCAAATCCCTTTGCAAAACCCTGATTTCCAAACCCTGGATTTTATCCCTCTTTTTGTAATTCAAAATTATTCAAAATTTGAGGTTAGTCCAAAAAGCAAAGTTGTAGATCTGGCCAAGAGAAACAACTTTGGTATTTACAAATTTTCAAGTTTCTGTACAAAGTTTGAAGTAAATCCAAATTCATTCAAATTCCAGTTTTTGTCCCCTTTTCAGTTTTAAAAATTTATTCAAAAACTATTGAGTTTCAGAAAAAAATGTATATTAGCAAAGTTATAGGTTTTGATAAAAGGAACAACTTTCATATTTGCAGATTTCCAACTTTCAGTGTAAAATCAAAAGTAATTTTGAATTTATTCAAATCCCAAAAGTGTTTCCTTTTCTGTTTTCAAATGTAATTCAAAAACTGTTTGGAATTTGAAAATATTCTTTTTGACAAAGTTGTAGATCTTTTTTTCTGAACAACTTTGGTGTTTGAGTTTTTGCTGCTCAGTTCAAGTTTGGAAGTAATTGCAAAATACAGAGATCAGCCCATAGTCAAACCCTAAGACCTAGCCCTGTTCATCTTCAACCTACAGCTAGGGGGCCCCGGCCGAGGCCGCGCGCCAGCGCCGCCTGCGCCACGCGTGCCTGGCAGTTGCACGCGCGCCTCCAACCTGTCGCCTGCGCCCGCACCATCATGCCACCCCCGCACGCGCGCCAGTTGACCTCCGCCCCGTCCCCTACAGTGCCCAGGGCGTCGCCGCCGCGTGGCCGTCACCGGCGAGCCTTCGCCCAGGCCCTGGGTGCACGCCGTCCTTCCCGCTGGCTCGCAATCGAGTGCGCACACCCCGGCCGAGCTCATCCACACCATCCCGTGCTCTCTACCGCCCCTGGCCGGCTATAAAAGGCCCGCCGGAGCCGGAGCTCCGCACTCGACCCCGCCGCCGTGGCCAGACCACTCCGAAGCTCCCGCCGCTCAACCACCTAGCCCGAAAGCTCCGCCTTGAGCTCGTGAAGCTTTCCCACCCCTCAATTTCACCTCCCCCGCCTCCAATCGCCCGGCGTAACCCCATCTTCCATCTCCGGCGGAAACCCGGCGAGCTCGGGTTCGTGAAATACTCCCTCTCCGGCCCATGAATATCTTCCCCTGACCCCTGTGTCAGCTTCCTTGGCTCCGCGCGACTCTAACCAGGCCCTTGCGGTCTCGTGTGTTGCGCAGGATCGCCGGATCGCCGGAGTGCCGCCGCGGTCGTCTCCTCCCTCGAGCCTCACCCTCGAGCACGTGTCGAGCCTCACCCTCGAGCCACACCGTCGAGCACGTGTCGAGCCTCACCCTCGAGCCACACCCTCGAGCACGCCTGCGAACCGCGCTCCCTCGCAAGCAGCCGAGCCCTGCCTCCGACCCGTGGTAAGCACCCGAAGCCTCCGGTCTCTGCTTCCACTCCGTTTCGCCTGAGCCTCCCAGTCAGGCCTCGGACGGACGCTTGCTTTTCCGTCTCGCCCGAGTCCGCTTTCGCCCCGCCAAGCCTCGGGAGCGCATGCTCTCCGCTTCGCCCGAGCCAGGCCTCGGCGAACACATGCCTTCCGTCTCGCCCGAGCCTCCGGGCCAGGCCTCGGACGAAGCATTCGCTTCCGTCTCGACCGAGCCCGTTTCGCCCGAGCCCCGCGCGATTCGCCCGAGCCCCGCGCGATTCGCCGAGCCTTGCATAGAAGGAGCACAGTGCTCTTTTCTTTTTCTGAGAGATGTGAATAGTGCTCTGTTTTCTCTTTTTGGGTGAATTAATCTGTTGTTCCTTAAATCCTAATAAAATTATGGTATGCTCCTTGCACTGTGTAGTATTTATAAAAATATGAAACCTGACTTTTCTGCAAGAATTTGAAAATGTAAAACCCTCTTTTAATTAATAAATGGATAGTTTTGGATTTTTAGAAAATTATTTATAACTCCAAAAATCATGAGATAAATTTTGTGAGCATCCTATGCCATGTTTAGTCTCTGGTGAAATTTTGAAGTCTTTTGGAACAAGTTGATTTTTGAGCATTATCTTTAATTGTTAAATAGTGCCTTTTGTTAATAATGTCTGAAATTATTGAGCACCTTAATGACCTCCAAAATTATGAAATTGTTTTGCCATCTATCTACACCATAATGAACTTATGTGATTAATTTGGTAATTTTGGAGCAACTTCATAAAATGACCTTTTAAATAATTAAGGAAAATAGAAAAAGTAATTTAGGTTTCATGCTGTATGCCCTGTTTTGCATTGTTCATGCTAGCATACTCATGTGCATGCATCATTGCATTCGTATAGTCACCGAAGAAGGAGTCAAGATCGAGGCAGCCGCCGACGAACCTGTCCCGAGGCTACCCCGAGTTCCGACAACTGCTCCGCCGCCTTCGAGCCTGCCCTCTTTGCTCTTCAAGGCAAGCCCCGGTGCATTTAACCCTTTCCTTGAATTTATAAAATGATTTCCTTAAATGCTTTTGAGTTAAATTATTGCATTAGGTTTATAGGAGTTGTGTGCTATCCTAATTGATGCACTATCCACCTTGACCATTGATACACCCGATACCTGCTTTTCAAAAGTATTTGAAAAATGCTTAGCAATGCTTATTGAATTAGACTTTGCAATAAAATGCCAATTTCAAAAGTGTGATCACTTAAGGAATGTTTATGGGATTTTGGTCTTACTCCCCGGCTGTTGGCTAGGTATCTGATCTGTACCTAGTCAATAGCGAGGAGAGGTTGTCCGAGCGTACGGTGCCGTCATGTTGTAGTCCGGGACTCAACAGTTGACACCGACCGGGACAGGGTTGAAAAACTGACAGGACTATTACGCTTGAGTGAGATATAACCAAGGTATAGTTCTGGCTGGAAAATTAGGGACCATCCGTATGGGGGCCTGCTGGTCAAGACTTGTAACTATTCACATACTTCGGAAAGCTCTGGCTCCGAGAAATCCTTGATGGGACCGACACCCGCGCACTGGGAGTGGAGAGATGGCGGAAGTAGCATGTACCCACGTGGTCGTCGTACCTGGAAAGGAGTGGTGTACTGTACTTCCGGGTGGCGTAGGACCGGGTCCAATCTTGGAGGAATCGTGGTAGACGAGAGTTGGCATATGCAGCTTGGGTGCTACATATGCAGTGTGGATAGGGATCCTCAGCTGAGTATTATTTATCCGGATTAACGTTGCTCCTCGGTTATGGAGACTTGGTCCACTGACTGTCAACGGAGAGTGGTTCTCAACTAGGAATGTTTTGAAATGTAAAATGAATCATGAATGATGAAGAATTGAGGAATACTGAATCTTTCAAAATAAAATAAGGTTTACAAAAATGCTTTTCTGCAAAATACTTGATCTTGCTTAAAGCCTTACCTTGACTACCCTAAGCCTCTCATTCCTGAGTCTTCTCCCTTTTTCTTTAGTCGGGTAAGTCTTGTTGAGTACCCCAGTACTCAGGGTTTGTTACCCATGCTGCAGGTATGACAGAGTCCCCGATGTGTCTTGCACCCTGCTGCGTGACCATCGTCCAGGAAGAGGCCGATGAGGCCGAAGAATAGTTGTACACCCTCGGGCTGGGTGATTATAAGTATCTTTGCTGTTCTCCACTATGTTGCCTATGTCTATTTCTATTATCAGGACTTGGTTTGTAATAACTGCACCTTAATTTCTATTGGAACCCTGTTTTGTAAAACTAATGTTATTTAAGTCTTCCGCTCATTATTCCGATGTTATTTGTAAAAGTATGCAATGCTGTAACCGAATTGTGAGATGATCCTGCGGACATTGGGCACTGATGTAGCCGGTGGCGAACAGGTCTTAATCACATGGAACATGGGTTCGGCTGTCAGAGGTTGACAGGGACACGTGGGCCATGGGATTAGGGTCATTCCGTCACAGGGTGTAACCGTTTCTAGAAGAAGGGATTCCTCTATTGCATTTAAGGGTGTGTTGAAGGGAAAGCTTATCTAGTTGACTTCTCAACTAGTAAGGTGGAACCTAAGACATGCTTAATGCAAAATCTAGCATGGGTTGGCTTTGGCATCGCCGACTAGCCCATGTTGGGATGAGGAACTTGGCCCAACTTCAAAGAGAAGGACACATCCTTGGACTAACCAATATCTCGTTTGAGAAAGATAGGATTTGCAGCGCATGCCAAGCCGGAAAGCAAGTTGGAGCAAAGCATCTAATAAAGAACATCGTGTCAACCACAAGACCATTGGAGCTGCTACATATGGACCTCATCGGACCCGTTGCTTACCAAAGCATCAGTGGTAATAAATATGGTTTTGTTATTGTTGATGACTATTCTCGCTTCACTTGGGGTTCTTTTTAGTAGATAAGAGTGAGACCCAAGGCATCTTCAAGAAGTTTGCAAGAAGGGCTCAAAATGAGTTTGAGCTCAAGATCAAGAAAGTGAGAAGTGACAACGGGACCAAGTTTAGAAACACCAACATAGAAGAGTATCTTGATGATGAAGGAATCAAGCATGAGTTCTCTGTTCCATATACCCCACAACAAAATGGGGTTGTGGAAAGGAAGAATCGAACTCTTGTTGAAGCCGCAAGATCTATGTTGGATGAATACAAGACGTCTTATGGCTTTGGGCGGAGGCATGAACACCGCATGTCATGCAATCAACCGCCTCTACCTCCACAAGCTAAGGGACAAGACGCCATATGAGCTTCTAACCGGTAACAAGCCGAAGGTGCACTACTTTCAAGTCTTTGGCTGCAAATGTTTCATACTTAACAAGAGGGCCAAAAGCTCAAAGTTTGCACCTAAGGTACACGAGGGCTTTCTACTTGGTTATGGTACTAACGAACATGGCTACCGTGTATTCAATAATGCCACCGGCACTATTGAGTTAACAGTAGACATGACTTTCGATGAATCCGACGGCTCCCAAAAGGGCAAGTCAATGATGAGCTTGTAGGTAATGACATGCCTCCATCCGAAGCTATCAAGAAGCTTGCAACCGGTGATGTGAGGCCCATTGAGATTCAAGATAATGAAGATGATCCATTGCACGTTCCACAAGATTCAACTATCCATCATGTGCATTCAAATGCACATGGTGAAGCTTCTATAACTCCGAATGATGGAAGTGCAAATGATGTTCAAGTGGTACATCAAATTGATGATCAAGCTCAAGCTCAACATGATGACCGACGAGATGATGAAGACATCCACACATATGATGAAGATGATGAATATGGACCCATTCAAAGGAGATCACTTGTGCCACATCCAAGAGTTCATCATACAGTTCAACGGGATCATCCCGTTGACAACATATTGGGGAGCATACGACGTGGGGTAACAAAACGTTCTCGTTTAGCAAGTTTTTGTCAACATTACTTGTTTGTCTCCTATTTGGAACCTCTTAGGGTGGAAGAAACACTTGATGATCCGGATTGGGTGATGGCTATGCAAGAAGAGCTGAACAACTTCACTAGGAATGAAGTCTGGTCTTGGTGGAAAGGCTCAAGCAAAATGTGATAGGAACCAAATGGGTCTTCCGCAAAAAAAGACGAGCATGGCGTGGTTACAAGGAACAAAGCACGGTTGGTGGCTCAAGGTTTCACTCAAATCGAAGGTTTGGATTTTGGGGAAACCTATGCACCCGTAGCTAGGCTTGAGTCAATTCGTATATTACTTGCCTTTGCTACTCACCATGATTTTAAGCTATATCAAATGGATGTGAAAAGTGCATTCCTCAACGGCCCCCTCTCCGAATTGGTATATGTGGAGCAACCACCGGGTTTTGAAGATCCCAAATATCCCAACCATGTCTACAAGCTCGACAAGGCGCTCTATGGGCTCAAGCAAGCCCCTAGAGCTTGGTATGATTGTCTAAAGGACTTCCTACTCAAAAAGGGTTTTGAGATAGGGAAGGCCGATCCTACTTTATTTACTCGCAAAGTCGATAATGATATCTTTGTGTGCCAAATATATGTCGATGACATAATATTTGGTAGTACTAATGTGGCTTTTTGTGAGGAGTTTAGTAGGATTATGACCAAAAGGTTCGAGATGTCCATGATGGGTGAGTTGAAATACTTCCTCGGATTTTAAATGAAGCAACTCAAGGATGGCACGTTCATCAGTCAAACAAAGTATACAAGAGACATGCTAAAGAAGTTTGAGATGGACAAGGCCAAGCCCATCAAGACACCTATGCTAACCAATGGACATCTTGATCTAAATGAGGATGGTAAGTTAGTGGATCAAAAGGTATATCGCTCTATGATTGGTTCATTGCTTTACCTTTGTGCATCTAGGCCTGATATTATGCTTAGCGTGTGCATGTGTGCAAGGTTCAAGCTAATCCGAAAGAATGTCATATCATGGCCGTTAAGAGATCTTTCGATACTTAGTGCACACTCTGAATCTTGGCTTGTGGCATCCTAAGGGCTCCACTTTCGATTTACTTGGCTATTCCGATTCGGACTATGCTGGTTGCAAGGTAGATTGGAAGAGCACTACGGGACTTGCCAATTTATTGGAAGGTCTTTGGTGTCATGGAGTTCTAAGAAACAAAATAGTGTTGCCCTATCAACTGCTGAAGTCGAGTATGTGGCGGCCGGCGCATGCTGTGCCCAACTACTTTGGATGAAGCAAACACTAAAAGACTTTGGATGTGAGGAAACCAAAATTTCACTTTTGTGTGACAATGAGAGTGCTATCAAACTAGCAAACAATCCAGTAAACCATTCTCGCACAAAACACATAGACATCCGACATCACTTTTTGAGAGACCACGAAGCAAAGGAGATATCGCTTTACGCCATGTGAGCACCGAAAAACAACTAGCCGATATCTTCACAAAGCCTTTAGATGAGTCAAGATTTTGTGCTTTGAGGAGTGAACTAAATATCATTGATTCTCGTAACGTGGTTTGATGACTTGCACATATTTGTTTTCACCTAGAGACATAGACAAATTGTGGTGATGATTTCAAATCTATTTTGCATGCTTCACTTGTGTCCATAGTTATGTACTGGTTGAATGAAATCTGGACATAGATGAAGTGTGTGTGTAGTGTACCACACAAAAGTTCACCTAGTAAGCTCTCTGTCCGCTCTGGAAGTGTACAGCCGGTAGTACCGCCATAGAGGCCGGTAGTACTGACTGTCGGTAGTACCGACCGTCTCTAGTCGGTAGTACCGACCAGGGTTTACCCTGGGTATATAAGGCCGCAGTGAAAGGTTTTCTACCTTTCTTCTCCCAGTCTTCACCGTGCGTCCTTTGACCCCCGAGCTCCCGTCCGGCGCCGCCGCCATAGCACTTCCTCCTCTCGATCTCCCTCCTCCTCCACTCAATCTCAAATCCCTCCGGTAAGAAGGTGCGTTGGAGCTAGGAGATCGACGTGGAGGTGTTCTTGAAGCCCAGAAGCTCTCCTTCCCTTGGATTTCGGCCTCTCTCGTCGAGTAGCAGTAGCAAGGTACTAGGGTGTTTCTTGCCCGATCTCTCAATGTACCTTGTTCTAGGTAGTTTCCTTTGGTTGGATTGTCCTCTCTAGTGAATAGATGCTTCTAGGATGTACTTTATGCAAGTTGGTGGACGATTTGTATGGATGATTTGAGGATAACCGCACACTGTTGTGCGGTCGGTAGTACCGACCCCTATAGTCGGTAGTACCGACCGCGCGCAGTGAGTTGTTTTCTTCCCATTCGCGTATCGTCGCTTCTATTTGCTACATCCTTTGAAGTAGTCTTCTGGTTACTTGTGTCTCATATTGGTCCATGTCTTCTATTCTAGATGTCGCATGGTCGAAGGGGCTCTCGTGACGAAAGGCTCGCTAGGGAGGCAAGGGAGTTGCAGCAAGAAGAAGATGAATATGTTGAGATGGAGCAAGGTGGACAACATCGGCGCAATCCCTCGCCCGGGTGGGGGAGTAGCGAGGACCTCACCCGGTTGGTTCATGGGCGTTCGTCCACGGGTCGACGGAGCGTGGGTCGGGACGGTGCTAGTGGAAGTGGACATGCTCCACCTCCTCCTCCACCGCCTCCTGCTGCTGGTCCTCCCGGACGGCTTCACAGCGTGATCGTCGGTGGGCAGACGTTGGAGGTTGGGGCCGAAAGAGAGGGTCATTCCATCGAACCTCGCTTTCGGCAACAATCTCCTCCGATTGCCGGGATGCTGTTCATCAACCGTGTGTTTCGTACACACGGTCAGGCCGGTGCTCAGATGGTTTGCCCAGCTAATCTAGGCCAAGTGTTGGACTATTCTGATCGGAAGAGGGCAAATGTGTTGAAGCAGTAGAGGTTGGAGAACCCCTCCTTGTTCATCAGGGACGACTCCGTGGACAGACGCTTCTGGTCCCGCTTTTAGCAGGACTACTATGTGTCTGTTCTATGGAGAGGCTTTTGTATCAAGGGGCGTCCTCCTCTCATTGATCACAAGAGGCTGCAGATTCAGTCCTTGACCAACAGGAACAATGATCAGATGAACAGCTTGGTGTAGAGGCTTGAAGAATGGAGGATTCTTGGTCTTATTTCAGGGGAGAGAAGCTAAAATCAGGAGGTTATCTGTCAGTTCTGGGCGACCTTATATATTGATCAGCCGAACAAGGTCCTTCACTGGATGACCCAAGGTATCCATTACAGATGTGACTTTGTGACCTTTGCTCGGTTGTGTTGGGCTTCAACAGGGAAGACCACAATGCCCCCAGATTGTCAGAGATGTATGGTGAGGGGATCTATCCATCAGAGCTGCAGGATTCTGGTATCTATCTGCCCGGCAAGGTGGCCAACTTCCAGGTGAATGGCCTCAGATCTTATTATTTTGTGCTGAACAACTTGATGAGGGTCACTTTGGATCCGAAGAGTGGGGATAACACTTTTTTGAGAAGTGATGCCCCGAAGGTTCTATGCCGGTTTGCATTGCCAGATGGGAGGTTCAGTATCTCCCACTTCATGTGGCAGAAGATCTCAGAAGCATATTGACCCCCACAAGGACCTGCCCTATGCTCCGTATATAATGCATATGATTGAGCATGTGATTGGAGCGACTTTTGAGTATGACCGGGTTGTCAAGGAGTACAACATCTGGAGCTTCTCCTCCGGCAGGGTGCAGGGTAGAAGATGAAGAAGAAGAGAGGCTGCTCCAGCTGCTGCAAACTGCTCCTGGCGAGGCTCATGGCCAGGAGCAGGCTCATGAGGAAGTGCCTGTTGCTCCTCCTCCTCCGCGTCGTGAGAGGCATGGGCATGGGGGTGGTGTTCGTTTCGCTCTCAGCAAGTTTTTCTCATGGTTTTGCTACAGAATGAGCGTGACGATAGGCATCAGAGGCGCGTTGAAGAACATCTTGGACTTTCTCCTGCATCTCCTCTTCAGCCCTCCCAGATCCGTTAGCCGAGTATGATGCGCAACATGGTGGGGTAGCTGGCAGAAATGATGATGATTAGCAGGGTGCAGCTCTTTTTCAGCAGCCTCCGCCGGTATATCAGCCTCCTCCTTTTTATCGGATTATGGTGCTGGTCGTCACATGGTGGCGCGTCCACTTCTTATGGAGGTGGAGGTGGTGGTACATATGCTGGCTTGCTGCTCCCGATGCTAATCCTACTGGTAGTGGTGGCTTCAGCGCTCCTTCTCCTCCGCCAGACCCTTCGACTGCTCCTTCGTCGTTTCCAGGAGGTGATGTGGGTGCCATTGTATACTCTTCTATCTTTAGCGACCCTTCCAGCAGCTATCATGGTGGTTATGATGGTTCTAGTGGCGGTTACTATTAGTTGAGCTCTATCGAAGCCTACCCTTTTGGCACTTGATGCCAAAGGGGGAGGGGAGTATTAGGCTATTTTCATGATGTAATAGTTAGCTTTTGAGAGAGTTGAGTGGGTGAACTAAGTGTGGTAAACTATGTTTAAATTTGTGATGAACTATGTGATGGTTGTTAGAGGATTGATTTCTTGAGCTTATTGTAATTTTCATTTATGGTTGATCCTCTATATTATTCATGTCATGATTGGTGTATGTTGTTTTCGATATGGCTATGTGATTTGAGTTCTTTTCTTTCTTTCATAGCCATTCAATTTCTCTTATCTTATGTTATGTGAATCACCATGTTATCATGTTCATGCATCACAATTTAATATATACATGATGTTGTCACACACTTAGGCACCCACAAATTGCAAAATTTAGAGGGAGCTCTTGTCCTGTGTATGTAACCTAGCTTAAAGCCAAGGTTGAATTCAAATTCCAAAGCATACACTAAGGGGGAGCTTGAACTAAATTTTGGAATTCAAAAGCTTCAATTCTTTTTATCCTTATTGTAAGCCTAAGTTGGTTGTCATCAATTACCAAAAAGGGGAAGTTTGAAAGTACATTCGCCCCCAATGTGGGTTTTGGCTAATTAATGACAATCAAATTAGGGACTAACGGCTCTATAAAGATATGAATGCAGGTATTAGTCCCTAGAAAGAATTACAACGTTGATATCCCGTGAACAAAGCACGTAAAAATTTGCTGGACAAAGGATGCCTAGCTCAAGCGATGGATTGACATTTTACTTTTGAACTTGAGTTATAGGTAAGCTGGACTATCAAGAGGTATACAAATTAGGCTAGCTAGTGATGGGAGAAAAGTGCTCATGTCGACTAACAAAAGTTTGCTTGAGAGTCACAACACGATCACGAACACATAGATATGTTTCTGTGAAGTCGGTAGTACCGACCATGGGGGTCGGTGGGTACCGACCAGGGAGGCAGCGCGCAATGCTCTCTGGATGGAGTTCATTTTGAACTGTCGGTAGTACCGCCATAAGACCGGTAGTACCGACCATCCAGACCATTCTAACACCCTCTCTGTGTAGGTTCGAAAATGACTTGGCGGTAGTACCGCCATAAGGCCGGTACTACCGACCCTCAGTGGTACCGACCCTTGGTCGGTAGGCGAAGTCATTTTGCGGAGCTCTCTGTTCGTGCGTCAAATGGCCCTGGCGGTAGTACCGCTATAAAAGTCGGTACTACGGGTTCGGTGGTACCGACCCCCGTCGGTAGGTACCGAGCGCCCAAGCGTCATTCTGAGAAGCTCTCTGTTAGTGGCAAATTGGCCTGGCGGTAGTATCGCCATAAGGCCGGTACTACCGATCCTCGGTGGTCAGTGACCGACCCTTGGTTGGTGTTGGATCTAGGTCAACCTCAGATCTGGCGCACGGTTTTTGGCTGGGGCGGTACTACCTACACATGGGTGGTCGGTACTACCGACAGGCCTCAAGGACTGGGGGACTATAAATAGCCTCCCACTTCATTTCTAACCGTGTTACCCACTCACTTCACATACTTATTGCGACCTACCAGCTGTCAAGAGACTCCCAAGCATTGACTCCTCCCCTCTCTCTCCCTTTGCTCCTAGATTCATTCCCTTGCAAGATTTGAGCTAGGGAAGTGAGACTAGAGAGTGGGAAGCTTCAATCTTCGATTTGAGCACTTGGTTCCTCATCTAGCCGGCTTGGTTTGTGTGTCTATTACTCTTGGGTTCTTGGAACCCTACCGGTTAGGTGTTCTTCGTGGTAGCCCGTGTTGATTCATTTGTGAGGGCTCCCCGAAGCGTTTTGTATTCCCCCCTGTGATTTCTAGTGGAGAAACTCGGCTAACCTTTGTGTGGCTTGAGTGAGGCAAGAAGGTGAAAGAGACTCCGACTTGGTGGTCACCTCAACAACGAGGACGTAGGCACTCCTTAGTGGTTTGGCCCGAACCTCGGGATAAATCGTTGTGTCCCTTGTGCTTGTTGTTATCTCTACTTGGGATATTACGCTTGTACTTGTTTCTTCGTGTTCTTCCTCTCCCTCTCTCTTTCTTAGGTTGGGAAGACTCGATCTACACGGTGGGAAGAAACCAAGCTTGGGGAAGGTTAAAATTTTCATATACAATACTTAGGAAGTGGGACATTTACTTGATCTAAACTCGTAGTTCACGGTAGTTGCCGTTTGTTTGCGTCGGTAGTATCGGTGTTTGACACCCGGTAGTACCGACCCAAACAAACCGGTATACCGGCAGTTATTTAACTTCAATTTTAGTTGTTAAGTTTCAGATTTCGAAGAATCACCTATTCACCCCCTTTAGGCTGATTAGATCCTTTCACATTGGACTCGTACAAATAATGAATATAACAAGCATTTCTAACCAAAGTAAGTCATAGGATCTAAGGATCCTACTAGAGAGAGATGAGTAAACGATGACCAATAAAAACCATAATATTAGACAAATTTATTAGTACTCCCTCCATCCTAAATTTATAGGCATTCCAAAAATCTTGGAGAGTCAAACTTTTCAACTTTGACCAAATTTATATAAGATTATAATTTTATATATCAACTAAGTATATTAGATTCTTCATTAGTTATATTTTTATAATATACATATTGATTTTATAAGTCTTGTGTTTTTTCTCTATAATTTTGGTCAAATTGAAAACTTGACTCTCCAAGATTCTTGGAAATGCCTTATAATTTGGGATGGAGGAAGTAAGATATATAGAAAGAGTTCTTGTATATTGCTTTCACTGAGCTAGGTGAATTTTTGCAAGCTAGGATGTCAAGCAACAATTCAAAACTAAGAAAATAAACACACACATAAGAAAACTTGAATGAAACTTGAGTGCAAGAGAAACCATAAGGGAGACACAAGAGATAACCATAAGGGAGACACAAGACCTTTTCCCATAGTATCAATAACTTGCTAGTCGCCTCTAATCTATGTTTGACGTTGATTCAATGTTCACCACTTCTCTATCAAGTCTTCACTGATCTTCTGAATAGATAAAACAAATGAACCACTCATGTCTTCTTTTTGACTAGAGTTGCTCTCCACCTCCCTCCAATGGGGTGAGCACAAAACCCTCGCAATCAATTGACTGGATTTTTTTTTTGTTGTGCTTCAACGAGCTCTAAATTTGACGGATACTGCGTAATTTTTTTTTTAGAAGTGAACGTGACCTAATATGTTTGATAAAATAACACGTGGCCACGTGGGCTACTGGCTCTTCGCTGGCGTCGACAGTGGGGGTACTGGCTCACGCCCATTCTCCAGGAGTACGTCCACTCGAGTTGCGGATTTCTTATCGCCGAGCAAGATCTCGATTATTCCATGCTCCAGCTCAGCGTGACACAGTTTGCCGGTACATTTCTCAATTGGCGGACCACATGATCTTTGTTTTTTCTCCCCCAGCCAACCTTAGCAGCAGCAAACCGTACGTGCATGCTGCCGTGCTACAGACTACAGTAGGTTCCGGAGAAGAGAGGAGGATACAGTCATACACATGGAGTACACGTCTTTGCTTTTTCCAAACGGGAAGAACCGTGACGTGCTGGTTCCTCGCATTCGAGAGTACATACTAGGCCAAAACTTTTCAGTTTCCGAACGGTGGCTGAAGGATGATGCATCGCCATAGGCCATTTGCCAGGTCGTCGTCCAGAAGAGAAGACCACAGACCACAGCTCCACATGGTTCCGCCGCTAACTCCACACCTTCCGTGCGTACGCAGCACTGGCGGTCGTATACATCGAGCACTCGGCATCTGATGAATGTCTGATCGAGGGTGCTCGTTCGGCTCGGCGATTTGTTCCATTTTTTTTGTGTGTGGTAAAAGCAATTTTACAGTATAATATACGTCCCGAACCTGAACTGATGAAGGGTAAATAAAAGAACACTAGCATGATTCCGTCCAGACCATCAACGTGTCCTAACGGAACAAAGGCACAAGAGGGCTGCAGTTTTAAACAGTATTATTTCTTTTTCTTTTTTCTTTTTCTTTTTTTTGGAACGAGTGACATGAGAGCAAACGTGCAACGAAACAGGGGGTGCGTGGGTGGCTGGCTTGTATCTCAACGGTGCGCCGACGATCAGGGTCGCACTGACCATTATGCTGCGGGGTGACGGGAGCTAGTACTCCAGTACTTTGGATCGCGACGAAGAGAAAATCTAAAATCAGCCGTGCGTACCAGTTCGCTTTTAGAGAAAAGTTACTTTTACACGCGCAGCAGCACTGCAACGGCCATCACTCATCAGCCAAAGAACATTTCCCCTGCCATACACCGCCGCCTATAGCTTCTCCGTCCCCCCCACCCGTCACGTGCGCGCAGCTCCTGATCGAGCTCCGCGTGCACCGGACGCCACCAAGAATGAACAACGAACCGCAAGGCACGCAGGGAAGGAAAGCTCTGCACTTCTGCAACGCATCCGCATCAGCGACGCCAACTGCGCACCGACCGTACGTTGTTGTTCCTATACTGTACGAGAGAAAAGGAGCTTTTGGGAACGAAAAACGCGGCTCAAATAATACTCCTACGCCGTCCCTTTCCGCTCCAGCTTGGGAGAATCTTGCGTGGCTAGGTGACTACTTTTTGCTCCGTGACACACAAAACACACACACACAGACCTATCGATGATCGGGGGCCATGCATCTCGATCCTTGACTGGTCGATGGCCGTGCACCAGTCGGTCCATATAATAACCCGATATATATCCTTCCTGTAGCCATGCGTACCTTTCGGGTGCGCCGTCGCCATCGGTGGTGCTACGGGCGGCAGACAAAACGGGGCCGCTCCACCAATGGATCGGCCGGCCCCAGTACGCGACGAGCGAACGCGCCGCCGCCCATCGGTTGTTGTTGCGCGATCGCCCCCGGTCAATTGGTGCTGATCGCGTCCCGTCGATCGCGCGCATCGGCCTTCGCCGGGTAGGGGTAACCAGGGCGGCTAAGCTTCCGTGTGCGTTTGGTTGGGTGCAGTAGCCCTCAGTCAGGCTCTAGGTTCGTGTATCTGTCTAGCTAGGTTCTGCTCATGTAAGGTTCCACCTGTAGCCTGACTCTGGAGGAAGTGGAAATCGGCCATTTCTGCCGGGCCAGACTTGCGTGGTGCCGGTAATTAGTCATCTAATAACGTTATTAATATATTTAGCATATATTAAATAATATTAATATATTTCGAATTATATAAGGAGAAATAAGGTAAACTAGTGTTTAAGATAATAGTTGCCTATAATAAATGTCATGATGATGATTATTTATATATTTTATCTCATGCTACTCATTCTCATACGAGCAACTAAATTGCTTCTTAGCATAATCTATCTCGTGCATATAGACAACTAACATCACGATCTTATATTATTAGACATGCCTCAGAGGTAACTCCTTTCATGCGAGTCAGGCTGAGCCCATCGGCGAACCAAACAGCCCACGGTGTCTCCCTTTTTTTGCCCAACCGTGTCTCCGCACACGTGCATCGAGCCACGCTTCTTTTTCGTCCCGCACCACCCGCACTAGGAGTTTTCCACGTTATCCCTTCACTTCCCCCTTTACTCAAAGGCGAAGCTGGCCTGGTCTTCTGGGTCGGTGCGAGGAGCACGAAGGCGAAGCTGGCCCGGTGTCCTGGTCGGCGTGAGGAGCACGAAGGCAAGCTAGTCCGGTCTTCTGGTTGGCGCGAGGAGCTCCAAGGCGAGCCCAAAGGCGAAGCTAGCTTGGTCTTCTGGTCGGCGGGAGGTTCCTTCGAAGCAAACTCCAAATCCAATGGTGAGAATCCGATTGTGATGTACTGGTACCTAGATTCTAGTTGTCTGTTTTGATTTGGAGTGTCAGGATCTCGATTTTGGGTTGGGGAATTTGATTTTGGGTTGGGATTTCGATTTGTGGATTCGATTTGGTGGAAGACAGTTCGATTTTGCCTTTCCTCTTCAGGTTCATCGAGTGGGACAACTAGCTAAGAGGTGGAATTTGTGCATTAATCCTATTGCGTATTCAAGATTGTTGGCAGCAGCTGGCAGCTTTTGGTGAGCATGAAGGTGACGTCTAACTTTGAAACAACTACTGAATACTCCCTCCGTCCATAAAAACTCCGTCCATAAAAACATACAACTGGCAAAAGTACTTCATGTTTGACCAGGTTTGTAGTGAATAGTATAATATATTATTAATCCAAATCAGTTTACTATGAAAGTACATTTCATAAATTAAATCTAGTGATGTTTATTTGATATTTAAATATCAATATATTTTTATTTATAATTGTTTAAACTTAAGATGCTAAACGTGGTACTGTGCTAGAATGGCATGTTTTCTTGGACGGAGGGAGTACTTAACAAACATTGTGACGGCAACTTTTGCCAAGATAAATTTTTGCTTACATATATTCTAATGCATAGTCACTGAACACATATTCTACTATGGACGTGTCCAGTTAAAATGAGCAAACTGGTAGGGATTTGTATCAAATGACTGAGTGGTATTCCCTTGGTATGATCTTGACCATGGCGAGGAGTTGCAAAAAAGGAGCCAAAGGACGGGGGCATGAAACCATTTCCAACTGGATAGTGGTCTGGATAATATGTTGACATCTGTATGTTATTTTGTTGTTACTAATCTCTAAATGGTCCTGTCCCAATGAAAAAATACACAATATATAGTAGTAAATATTAACAAGTCCAGATAATGACAAATACTGATGAAATACTGTACCCAAGCATTGTAGTGTGTTATATTATCTGCGTCCATTGTAGAACTGATGCCTTCAGGTCATTTTTGGACTTTTTTCTCGGTTGTCTTGCCTCCTCAAAACCACCATGTGTTACAGTATCTGCTTCCATTGTAGAGCCAGATGCCTTTGGTCATTCTTGACCTTTTTTCTGTTGTGTTGCCTTCTCAAATCCACCAACTGGTCTCTCTGATCCACGAATTGATTTCTCCTTAACCTTGACGCCTTTTGGTTTTATAGCCCGATCTTGTTGTTGTGTAGCTAGGAAAAAATCATTTTGATAGGAAATAGATAACAGTTAGATGATGTTGCATATATGATGTTAACATAAGATATATTCATCTAGCATAGTGCATACCATGTGGTTGAGCGGAACTGCCCATATTTGTATCAGATCTCGTTTTTAGGCTAGTCTCCACATCTTGTGCTAATTTTTGTGCATTATTCACAGCCATTAAGTATGTCTCATCAGATTCTGCAGCTCGAGAAGCTAATTGAAGATACATTCTGCTCAACTCTTTTCTGCATTTTGATAGCTTTGTTTTGGGATCTTCATGTATCTCAAGATTGCTCTTTATATGAGCACTTTTGCATCAATGGTCCATCTGTGTAGTTATGTACTGATACTGTTCAGAATTTTTTTGATATTGTTAATATCAAGAATTTTCAATGCATGGCAGCATAAGATTCCAGCAAATTCAAGCTTTTTGCAGCCACTTCACTTGACCTTCCAATTTAGAAAACTTCACAACATGCTCCTTCCTCCATCTGCACACCTTTATTTTGTACACCTTCTCAGTATCAACATCACCACAATAGAATATATCACATTTAATGTTTGCATGACTTGTTTGAAAACCTTAAACACTGCTGGAGTATAAATTGTTGACGCATGTTTTAATATTCTCAAGTCTGCTTTCAATTTTGGTGTGCTTTGTGTTGCCTTGAAATCATATTTGACCTCCTCATTTCTTTATCTGCCACCAACCTGTCAAAGTGCTCAAAAAATGTAAGTATGTCATATTTGACACTGATATACCCTTCAGTTCATTATTCATGCTTTCACTTCTTTGAGTGCTAACCATATCAGCAGAAAATGTATTTCGTCCATATACTAAAGCCCATTTCTCCCCTTTTATCAAATAATCTTTGTAGCCAAGTATTTTCTTGAAGATTATACTTCACTAGCAAATATTCCATGCATTTATAAAATCTTCCTCCTCCTCTTGATCATAAATACAGTTCTGAAAATCTGCATTGAACTTTTTATAGTCCTCAACAACTCCAGCAAGGTGCTTGCATGCATTCTGGTTCATGTGCCAAATACAAATCCTATGGACACTCTCTGGTAGTACTATCTTAATGGCCTTTGCCATTGCTGCATCTTTGTCCGTCAAAATGGTTTGTGGCTTCTTGCCTGACATAGCGGCTAAAAAGGTTTTGAAAAGCCAAAAAGAAAACTTTCAGCAGTTTCATCATACAAAAGTGCAGCAACAAAAAAAATAGTTTTCTTATGATTGTTCACTCCAAACTAGCATACCAAATGGTCGCCCCATCATTTAGTTTTCTATATGTTGTGTCAAAGCAAACAACATCCCCAAAACTTCATAGTCAGCAACCATTTTAGAATCTGTCTTGAAAATGTTTGTTATCAAGTCATCCTCGTCAACCTGAATGGAATAGAAAAACTTTCCATCTTCTGATGTTTTCTTCTCCATATTTCCAATATTCCTCCTGTATCTCCATGATTTATCTTCAATGACCTCTTTGAATACAATTTATTCTTCATATCTTCACGAGTGAATCCAAGATTCTCAATTCCACCTGCTTCTTTTGCCATGAGATCAAAAGTAGCTTTATTTGAAATGCCAACTGCTTTAGCATTTTCAACAGATGCAAGTTGTGTTTCAGTTATTCTCCTTTGAGACCTTAAATGATGGGCTTGGCTGCTTGTAGCAAGAATATGGTTATGCTCAGGCTCAAATTCATAGATGTAGTAAAGCCCATCTCTAAGGCTTATCTTCATGCGTGCTTGACTTCGGTATGCCACTAATAGCACCGCATTTTGTCGTACTAGGAAACCTTTAATGTGTCATCCGAATCCTTCGGTAGTAATGGCTGAATCCAAACTGAGAAAATTCTAGACGGGCCAATTCTCCAATGAGCATTGCAGAAATCAACCGCAGAGATTCGGACAGCACAAGCTGGAACCAGACCAAGGGTGGTGCCAGAGATAATTCTAGGCGCCCAATTCTCCAATGAGCATTGCAGAAACCAACCGCCAGAGAGATTCAGACAGCACAAGCTGGAACCAAACAAGGGCGGTGCCGGAGATAATTCTAGGCGCGCCAATTCTCCAACGAGCATTGCAGAAACAACCAACAGAAGAGATTCGGACAGCACAAGCTGGAACCAGACCAAGGGCAGTGCTGGAGATAATTCTCCGGCGCGCCAATTCTCCAACGAGCGTTGCAGAAACCAACCGCCAGAGATTCGGACAACACAAACTGGAACCAGACCAAGTGCGGTGCCGGTGATTTAGGTACATGCCTAGAACCATAGCTGCAGGAGCTTTATCAGCCATCGAAATGGTGAGTGAAAGTAAAACTGAATGAGTGACTTCAGTGCCCACCACACAATTACGCAAATTCCTCGCACACGGGACGAATCATCCACCTCACTCTCCACTGATACCCTAATAGAACGTCCGGCTGGTACCCTTACTGGACTCCTTAGCAAGCACTAACCAGTACCCGAAATCAGAAAACGGAGAACTAAGCCATCAACGCGTACTACCATCAGAAACGGAAAGCTGGAAGAAGATCCGACCAACATGAACCCAACTCGTGCCCCAAAATCGCTGCCTCCGCACACCCCAGTCCACCTAGAAACGCAGAGCAACCGCCCAACGACATCAATCCTCGAAGAATCTGAGAGAGAGAGAGAGAGGAGAATAGTCACCTCGCCGGACCCGCGCGGCTAGGGCTTGGGGCACCTAGAATTTATTGTCTGAGCTGTGCAGGATACTTTTGATATGGTAATGGCTCGTTCACTATTCATTGCACTTCCTTTTTTTGCTGCAGATTATAGTGTTTTCTTTTTAAAAGAATTGATGTGATCAGTTTGTGCACTACACATGGAAGCTAATTTTCCCACATGCTAAATGGACTCCAATGGGTATACAGATTACAGAGTTGCTGATGAAACATCAACTTAATTTTCATTCATCCAGCTACATTGAACTCTGGGATATTATCTAATAGCAAAATTCTTGAATACTTGAGTGCAGGCACAAATTGATACCACTTGGCGTCTTCCCTACGGAACAGCTTCCTTCAACACTAGCATTGCAGTGCAGCATGACTTTGCATGCACCTTTGGTTGTTTCGTGATTGAGGCTGGTGCATTTTTACAATGGGCTCACGATCAAAAAACGAAGATGACAAGGCTCTTGGCTTGTGCCAGGAAAGAAAACGATTTGTTAGAGAAGCTCTTGATGGAAGATGTGCTTTTGCAGCTGCTCATTTCGCTTATATTCAGTCACTCAGGCACACAGGATTTGCTCTGAGAAAAATTCGTAGAGCCTGAAGTACCAACAGATTCGTCACTGTTCACATCAACATCTGCGACTCCAGAGCCTCCTACCATCATGCAGAAATCTACGAACCATCTCCATCCCTTTCGCATCATGCTAGTGACTCTTTCTCTCCAGTTCCCTCACCACTGTCTTCAGGACGTTCCATGTCAATCATATGAAAGCTGGAGGTAATTCAGTGACAACTGTTAAGGAGAAGGTGCTTGAACCTGTAACCGCAACTCTGCAAAATCATCCCCTGTGCGTGGACAAGCTATCCATGACCTGGATGACAGTTCAACGTTTGAAGCTCCTCCTGGAACACCACCATGGGACTACTTTGGCCTTTTCCAACCTGTTGAGAGTCAGATCTCATTCCATGATGACAAGGAACTTGGTCATGACTTTGAGAATGATGATGATATTAGGCGTCTTCGAGAGAAAGAGGGAATCCCAGAGCTGAAGAGGAACTGGAGAAGTCTCCTGCTTACCCTGATTATCTAAAGCGGGCACCTAGGTGAGGAGAAACCTCCAGATCTCAAAGATGTTGAGAAATCTCCTATGAATGGTGGAGAGGATGATCTTGCATTGTCAGAAGATGATTTTGACAATCCAACATCTGAATCTTTAGTGCGGATGTTCAAGAATCGTAATGATACGCCTGCTGCACATATTGCAACAGGTCAGTCACCGCATCGCTTCCTACAGATGACTTAGCTTCAGAAACCATTGATTCTCAGGCTGAAAGACCAAAAGATGACACAGCAGTTAATCCTCAGACTGAAATACAAAAAGATGCAACGAAAGTTGATCCTCAGACTGAAACAACAAAAGATCACACAGGAGTTCATTCTCATGCTGAAAACCAAAAGATGACACGAGGGTACTGGACATTAGCATGTATGAAAGTGACGAAACTCCTGTTACAAGTCCTCTGAAAAAAAGTTCATCTTCAACTACTGCATTTCTAGTGAACGGGAAATTCAAGGAACCTTTACGTGATGTAAGGAATGTGGCAAGGGACTTAAACTCATCAATGAAGGAGATGGAGATCTTATTTATCAAGGCATCTGATTCTGGAAAAGAAGTCCCAAGGATGCTTGAAGCAGACAAATTCAATTTCCGTCCTTTACTACCTGAAGAAAAAGGTAATATTTTAGTAGATTTACATTACTGTTCCATAACTCACGCATTGAAGTTATGCTTCAAAAACAAAGATGGAAAGTAGAAAGGTTTTGGGCTGTGTACACATCATGATATAAAATTTCCCTGTTTATTTGTTAGCATTTCTGTAGCTTCAGTTGTCACTCCATCTATAGATCTATTCTATTGTACTTACTATTGGAGTTATCTTGATACTTTGGTGCAGCGCCGGGATCAACAGCATCAGGTTTTTTTGCATCCTTATTTGCTTGTTGCAGAGAGGAAGTCCCTGTTCCTCAACGTAAGTTATTTTACTCTTTAACTTGTAACTACTACATTTTGTTCCTTCCCCTCATATGCCACAAGTTTCTATAAATTGTACCACAGTGTATTGTTTGTCTGACCCTATGCAAATTTTGTCTAGTTCCACTTTTTGGTACTTATGGAGAATATAACTTTGGTCATTGATTGTAATAATATGTTATTCGTGTAGTAGTATCATATAATTAGATGTTGGAGGCAGTTTTGGAAATAACAATAGTATTCTCATTGCCTTGTGGTCACTTTGGACTGCAGTATAGTATGGTTGAAGTTGAAATAGCTAAGTAGCTAATGCAAATTTGGCGGTACTGCGGTAGTGTGTTAGACTATACCTTTCACTGTGAGTAGTTGACGTGCTTGTAGTGATTGCTGCAGCTGTCGTGTTACTGTAGCAGAAACTTGTGGCAGCTACAGCCACAGCAATAGGTACCGATCAGGCTTAGTAGTGCTTTTATTATTGCTCACCATGACTTAGAAATGCCTCATGCTGTGATGCAGCTCCTCCTCAGGCTGAAGTGAAGTACCTTACCTGGCATAGATCAATGTCTTCACTTTCTTCATCATCTAGAAATCCTCTTGGAACAACATCAAAGGAAGACACTGACGGTCTCACTGGAAATATCTTTGGTGGTGTATACATGAATTCTGGCAGTCATGCCTCCACACTGGACAGGTTGTATGCGTGGGAGAGAAAGCTTTATGATGAAGTCAAGGTAAAATTCTCTTTTTTTTCTGTTACCTGTTTTATGACTTCTATCTGTGTGAGGATATATATATATATATAAAACAGGAATGGCTTGCTTTGTTTATGAAGTTATTCAATTGTGAAGAATATTAGCTTATCTTGTAATGGGACTATTTTTTCCTGCTCTGATCTCAAGTCTTGTAAAACCTGCACATCGAAGATGACTAGAAGATGGAACAAATTTAAATCGTACTAAAACCAAAATGTATTGTAAGGAGTGCTGAGGTTCTGCCACACTATGATATGGTGGTAGTAGAGGGCTGCGGATGCGCTGTAACTTCACATGGCTATGTAGCGGGTATTACCCATTTATCCTATAGTGAAATGCTTAAAACAAATGTTGACTTAATTTTATCTAGTTACAAACTTACAATAATATAATTGTGTACATTGTGGAACCATATACCTTTTGCTGTACATGGGCAAAGTATGTTGATTTGACAGTTTTCCTCCATTCCTATTCTTCAGGCAAGCAGCGCAGTTTGCAGGCAATATGATGAGAAATGTAGGCAGCTAAGGCACCAGGAATCGAGAGGAGAAAGCCAAATGAGTATCGACAAAACCCGTGCTGTTGTAAAGGATTTGCACTCCAGAATTTAGTGGCCATTCAGAGAATCGACATGATTTCGAAGAACATAGAGGATCTAAGGGACAAAGAGCTTCAGCCACAGCTAGAGGAATTAATTGGAAGGTATATTTATCCCTTCAGTTCAATCTGATTGGCATTTTAATGTAGTCCTGAATATCTTTTGGCCCAGGCAGGATTGTAGCTTGTTTCGAAACTGATTAAGACACTTAGGCTAACATGGGTCCGTCAAATGGGAAGTCTCACTAGTCACTAGGTGGCCTGAATGAAACTGGGCCTAGCTCTAGCCTGGTCCTGGGTGTTTTTCAGGTCTGACAATAATAAATGATATAGTGACTAAGGCCTGAATGAACTGGGCCAGTCTTTGGCCAGGTCCTGATGTCATTTAGGCCTATCTTTACTAGTTATGGTTACATGGTTGATGGTAATTACTTACTGTTTATAATGCAGCAATGCCAATATTTCTTTTAGCTTATGAATTCTGTCGTAGGATGTAACAGAACTCTGGTTTAACACTGTGCACTTTGGCAATGCACTTTTCATAGTCTTTTTTATATATCTGTATTGAACAAATACAATATTTGTCATATTTGCAGTTTGACTCGCATGTGGGCAACAATGCTTGAGTGTCACCGCCATCAACACAATATCATTAAACTAGTGTCGAACACTGGCAACATGAAGGCCTCAATTCGGTCAGAATCACAATTCCAAGCAACTCTACTCCTTCAGGTTGAGCTGAACACATTATGTTCAAACTTTCAGAAATGGATAGCATCCCACAAAGCATATTTGCGGAGCCTAAATTCATGGTTACTCAAGTGTGTGAAGTCACTGCAAAGGAGGAGGAAGAGTTTCAGGAAAAAGAAGGTCGAAGCTGATCCAATAACAAAGTATGCTGTCGCGCCATATTTAAAACATGTGAGAGCTGGAAATTTGTTGGATGACCTACCAACGGATTTGGAGGATGCTATTAAAGACCTTGCTGCTGATATAAACCGTTATGTGCCACATCAGGAGAAGCAACGGGGCGGTTCAAAGCGAACCTTATCATTGTCCCGTAGTGGAAGATCAAACAGCGAGATTGGGGAAGTACACAGGACTGACCCCCCTATGGATTTACAGTCAAGTTTGGAGATTTTTCTAGGGAAGCTTGAAATGTTCTCTAATGTTTCGTTGCAGAAATACATGAAGCTCAAAGATGATATTAATGAGGCGAAGGAGAGGTATGAGAAGGCACAGGCAGACCAGCGGCTTTAATTTCTGGCACAGAACATAACTAGTCATGTAGAGATGTCTAGTCTAGGTGTATGTCTGTTGAAATAATAGGTATAAATTACCTTTTACCATTTTTTAAGTTGCAAGATAAGCCTAGGAACAAAATTGTAGAGTACATGCTAAAGTATGCCGCTCAACTGCGGTTGTAAATGTGAGGTGGTGATAATTAAAGTCGAAGTTGCGGGGATATAAGATGTACATTCATCCTGGGGCTATATCAATACATGAGGTTTCTTTTTCTTAATTATTCTCATCTATGCAGAACTTACAACTAGAAGTATTTGGGTACAAGGCGATGCATTCTCCGTATCTTTCACCACTTTAGGACTTGTTTGGATACATTCGTATCCATCTTAATTCATATGCATTCTCGGTATCTTTCACTACTTTAGGTCTTGTTTGGGCATATACTTATCCATCTTAGTTCATGTTTTGAAGTGGTTAGAATGAAATTTAGTTAATTTTTACCGCAATCAACTTCAGCATATCTTAGTTCATGTTTTGAAGTGGTTAGAATGAAATTTAGTTTTTTTTTACCGCAACCAACTTCACCATATATGGATTGAGCAATTGAATTGAAACAAACGTTATGATGGGTTTTTGGATTGTTGTAATTATAATTGTATAAATAGGGAGGTGATGAGTCATGATTATAAATAGAGAGCCAACATAAAGCAAAAGCAGCATGAACTGTGCACTGTAATAATAAGGCCTTGTTTAGTTTCACGGCTAGAATCGACAAGTTTCCCTACCGTTTTTAACGTTCCCTATCAGAATTCGTGGGTAAAAAAATTTAGGTGTCACGTCAGATGATCCAGTACTAATTTAGTCTATTAAAAATAGACTAAAAAAGAAAACAAATTAGATATTTCATCTAGAAATCGTGAGACAAATTTATTAGGACTAATTAATCTATTATTAGCACATCTTTACTGTAGCATAATATTGTCAAATTATGGACTAATTATGCTTTAAAAATTCTCATAAAGTTATCGTAATTTGTGTAATTAGTTATTTTTAATCTATATTTAATACTCTATACATGTGTCAACATTTGATGTGATGGGTAAAAAAAATTTAGATGAAACTAAACATGGTAGACCGATGCATCAGGACCTGTTTTGTTTGTGAAAGTTGCTCCATGGATATTTTTGGATTTGAAGTTGGAATGGGTATGTTTGAAGCCTAACAACAAAGGTATATGAATTCTTCCGAAAAGACGGATTGTGTTCTTATTTCTCGTCTTCCTCTGGTTGTACTGACAAGTATTAGTGAAAGGACCTACAGTATGGTGGTTACTAAAGCCTCATTAGCAGGTTCTGGTTCGACTTCTTGTGGAAACAAATTTTAAAAGATTTAATGGCGTTGTGCATTTAGTGGTAGGCGATGTTCTCGTGGGCGCTTGTCGTGACTTCGATAATTTTAAGGAATTACCGGTCCAGTCTTCAAAAAAAAAAAAAAGCTCATAGACAAAGTTTTCATAAATCTAAGAAACTTTTTTGTAAATCAAACAACCTTAAACCTTACCTCTATGAGCTTTTTTTTTTTGAAGACTGGACCGGTATATATATATATATACACGACAGTGCTATTCTACACCCTAGGTGTAGCATATTATTCTACACCACTAGACAAAACTGACCAGAAAAAATACTGAGTACTACTGAACAACGTTCAGTATAAGTCAGTACTACACCCAGCACCGGAAAATACTAAATAATAATGACATGGGACTACTGAACGATACTGAATTCTATTCAGTACAACAAGTTGATGTAAATAGTACTCTACACCTAGGGTGTAGAATAACACTTATATATATATATATATATGATTTATTCCTTATTAAAAATTTGAAAAAATAGATTTCTTTATTCTTTATTTTATTGATCCAAAACTAGAAGAAGCCGTCTTTCTTTGGTCCATATATTGTTTGATTAATATATATATATATATATATATATATATATATATATATATATATATATGGTGAGTTTTCTATACTCCCGGGAGTAATTACTCTAATCTCTAATAAATCACGTTGCGTATGTATACATACTTATTATCAGTTTGACTATGTTTATATACTTATTTTAAGATACTTTAAATCTTACTTATGCGAATTTTTTTAATACTTTTTATTATATTACTAAAAATACCACTATAATAGTATATAAAATAAGTATGACAATATCCTCTAAGTATGCTTGTATACTTGACATAAATGGTACCCTAGAAGGTCTAGTATGATCATATACTTCGTCTACATGCACTTTGTCCAGTCATAAATTATATAAATCAAAAGATATACATATGAGAGTAACTACTCCATAGGAGTATGAAATAATTACCCTATATATATATATATATCAAAAGTGAGTTGAACTAAATAATTCTAAAAAAATACTAACAAGTAGAAGCAACAACCCGCTGTTGGGCTCAGCTCAGCTCAGCTCAGTCCCAGAGCCCAACCATACAGAGTCACAGATCAGATGGTACAATACAATCAATTATAATTTTGGAACCTACTATATTCATTATACGTTGTTCCAATCTTATAAATAACATCTGATCTAAATGAAGGTCTTTCCTTTCATTCGTTCATAGTAGTGTTGATTATAATACGTCTCAAATTCTGAGGGATGGATATGCGAGCAATTGGAAAAGGTCCTAGTCATCTCTCTTGACTACACTGTCATAGTTCAATTTACCTCCTTCGACTAGAAAACTGGGTGTTTCTACTCTTCGAACTATTGAAAAAGGTTGATTTATCTCCTTGAATGGGTTTAAAGCGGTTTTGACTGGCGCCACATCAACCATGAGAGAGGCAAATTGAATTTTCACGATAGTTCAGAGGATCCATTAAACTTTATGAAAAGTTGTAGAAATATTTCTGTTTCAGAAAAATCCAAATATTTTTTTTCCTGGAATAGTACTCTAATAATATATTTAATGCTATAAAAATCATAGAAAGTTTGTTTTATATAAAAAAATATGAATCATCGTGCAAATTTAGAAGATGATTAATTAAATCTAATTTCTAGCTAATTAATACTCCCTCCATCCCAAATTATAAGACGTTTGATTTTTTTTTTCTGTCCTCAAGTTTGACCACTCGTTTATTCAAAAAAATTATACAAATAAAGTTAAATTTAAATTACTCTAGAAGAATTTTATCAATAATACAAAGTCACGACAAAAGAAGTGATATTTGCACAATTTTAAATAAAATAAGTGGTCAAACTTGATGTCTAAAAAGCCAAACGTCTTGTAATTTGAGATGGATTGAGTATAAACTGGTTTGACAGGCATCCATTGTGAAAGAATTTGATATTGTCCATAGATCTCTGCACCTCCTTTCACAAATGTCGTGCGATTTCTAGGGCCTTCTACTGCATCTCTGCATGGACAGCGTCATTGTGTCACAGGCTGGCAGGCCTTGTACGCACCAGTGACGTGTAGGCATGCATCGTGCTTGCCACTACTTTGGCACCATGCATGCATTTGCCAAGCGTGTGTGCAAATTAATCAGGTCGAGTGTCATGTTTGCGCAGGTTGAGTGCACAAGGCTAGAGGTAGGCTGGAAGAAGCGTTTAATCGAGAAGGAGAGGTTAGAGATTTGTGATATAAATTCATCGACGATGGATGGTTGTCAAAAGAGCCATAGATTAATTAGCCAGAATTAAATTTAGTTAATCATCTTCTAAATTTGCACGATATATTTTTTACTTCAAACAAATTTTCTATGACTTTTATAAACATTAAAGTCATTTTAACTTCAGGAGTGATCAAATTTTTTCTAGCTTTATCAACCACCTCTTGTACATATCAGTTATCACTTAAAGTTGTACTATAACCAAACAAAACAACACTATACTGTTAAGTACCTCGGCAGGTACTTCATCCTCTGCTGATCTAGACTTGTTACCATTGCCATGCACACTGCCATCACTACTGTCGATGGTCTCTCCCCATAATAACCGATACAGTGTTATGTGAAAATATGTGCACTATATGACTATATATCCATGACCAAACAACAATATAGATAAAAAAAAGTTGCGCTCAAATATAGATGAAAGGCGAGATCATCTAACAAAAGACCCAACCTATGTTAGCTGATCTTCGTCATCTCCACGAGTACCACCGACGCCATGAATTGCTAATACACATGAAGCCTCCATCAGAGAAGTTGTGATGGGTGTTTAGGTACGCTGCACAACCCTTGTCAAGGCTGTAGCAGGCCAAATTTCAGTTGATTGGTTCTCTGGTTTGGGCCTTAGCCAGGCTACCAGCAGCCACCGACCCCTTCGGGGCCTGGCTAGCGGAAACGCGGAGGCCGGGCGTTTCCTGCTGGCCAGGCTTGGGCTAGCGCGGGGGGGGGGGGGGGGGGGGGAGCCAAAGGAGGTGGGCCTGGGTGGCTCACGCTATGCAGGTGACAAAACCAGACGGTCTCTCCCGACCGCTAGGGTTACCTCCTCATTCTCCACTCTCACCCGCCGCCGTTTCGTTCCTGGGAACTCTCTCACTCTCTCGCTCTCTTCGCTCTCTTCTGCTCTTGCTTGCTAGGGTTCATCCATCCACTGGTAGGTGTTCGCATTGTCCGGTATCACTTCCTCCCCCCTAAACTCCCTCCCTGTATCTACTGGATGCTTGTACATACTTTGACATTTTTGGCTTTGTATATGAATGATAATGTTCAAATCGTAGATCTGGACTCTGTTATTTCTACGCACTGGATGCTTGGCTCAATTATTTTTTGAATACTGAGATCTAGGGAATGGCAAATGATTAAATTTTTTTGTGGATCTGGGTGGCGCATCTTAGGATGTCGCAGCCGATCTACGCGATTTCTATGCACTGGATGCTTGGCCCAATTATTTTTTGAATACTGAGATCTAGGGAATGGCAAATGATTAACTTTTTTTGTGGATCTGGGTGGCGCATCCTAGGATGTCGCAGCCGATCTACGCGATTTCTATGCACTGGATGCTTGGCCCAATTATTTTTTTGAATACTGAGATCTAGGGAATGGCAAATGATTAACTTTTTTTGTGGATCTGGGTGGCGCATCTTAGGATGTCGCAGCCGATCTATGCGATTGATAGCTCATAAGGCCCTCTGTTGCTACTGCATCTCTGTTGTCTCTAACTACTTCACCCATTTTTGTTTAGCTCCATGGATCTTGCAACTAGGCATCATCACCGGCTTATCGTTAGAGGTGCTGCTGTTGTTGTAGTTATCAGTGCCTGGTTGTTCCTTAGATTTAGGCGCATGTCCTCTAGTAGGAGAGGCATTACCTATGGTCCTATGTCAGTTAGGGACCAGGAGAGAATGAACAATCTACGGTTCATATACCACAGTGATGATAGTTAGTGTGTGGAGCTACTACGGATGAAAAAAGCTCCCTTTTTCCAACTTTGTGACCTATTTAGGACAAGACTCCTACTGAAAGACAGCATCCATAGCAGTGTTGAGGAGCAAGTGGCAATGTTTTTGCATGTGGTTGGACATAACCAAAGGTTTAGGGTTGTCAAGCTAACCTTTAGGAGATCCATTGAAACCATTAGTAGGTACTTCCAGGAAGTTCTATATGCAATTGGAGAACTCAGATCAGAGATGATTCAGCCACCAGCTACTTCTGTCCACCCTAGAATCCAAAATAGCAGAAGGTGGAATCCTTTCTTTAAGGTTGGACTCTTTACCCTTCCTTAACAAGTCCTTCCACATTAAGGAATTACATGTTAATGGTCCTGCAACTCTTTTGTTAGGATTGTGTTGGTGCTATTGATGGCACACATGTTCTTGCTAGAGTGCCTGCAAAGCATAGGGCTGCTTTCATGGGGAGGAAGCACACTACCACTCAAAATGTGCTTGCTGCAGTAGATTTTGATTTAAGATTCACCTATGTGCTTGCTGGATGGGAGGGATCAACTCATGATGCTCTTATCCTGGCTGACGCTCTAGACAGAGATGATGGACTAACGGTACCGCCAGGTAACAAACACACATTGTAGTCCACACTCTCTGTCAAATAACATGGGAGTACACCATTAATTGTTTTTGCCCTTTTTACCTATAGGAAAGTTCTACCTTGTAGATGCCGGGTATGCTGTGAGGCCTGGGTTCTTACCTCCATATAGAGGAACAAAGTACCATTTGAGGGAGTATGGAGTTAGAAGTCCTCAAAATGCTAGGGAGCTATTCAATTTGAGGCACTCATCTTTGAGAGTTACTGTTGAGAGAGCCTTCGGTGCTTTGAAGAATAGATTCAAGATCTTGTACAACAAGCCTTTCCACCCACTACAAGACTCAAGTAAAGCTAGTGCTTGCCTGTTGTATCCTTCACAACTGGATACTTAGGCATGGTGCTGATGACCATGTGCCACTAGAGAGTGATTGGCAGGCCAATCCATAATGAAGAAAAAACCCAAATGATGTGGTTGACAACACCACTTGGCTGCCAAGAGGGACATGTGGGCTCAACAGATGTGGCAAACTAGGGGTGGGGGTAGGAATTGAAACCAGAGATGCAATGCTATCAGTGCCTAATGATGTATGAACTATTTTTATGATGTCATTCCTTAGAACAATGATGTATGAACTATTTTTATGATGCCATTCCTTAGAACAATGATGTATGAACTATTTTTATGATGTCATTCCTTAGAACAATGATGTATTAATTTCTAATTTCTGCAATTTTTATGATGCCTCATGATGTATGAACTATTTTATTCTGCAATTTCATGATGTATCTTGTATTGTTTACCTCAATGTGCTTTCATGATCTATGATATTGTGCACCTTTAGTGATGGATGGTGTGGAAGGGTTTGATGGTGGTGCTGGGTTAGGAAACCAGCAAGTGGATGTCCCTGAAGCGGTTGCTGCACAAGGAAATGGGGGACCTGCCAGATTGAACTGGACTGCAGCCATGAGTGCTTTCATTTTGAGGCATTTCTCTGACTTGGTTGCTGAGGGAGTAAGGACTGACAAAGGCTTCAAAGACTGCCACCTCAATGCAGTAGCCAAAGACCTCACTGAGTTCACTGGTATCCAAGTTTCTGGGACACAGGTCTACAACCACCTCGTAAATGGCGTAGTAGATGGGTGAAAATCTGTAGGTTGAAGGAGTTGAGTGGAGCACTGTGGGATGAGGACCTGTACATGATCACAGTTGATCCTGAACATTTCAGTGGTCACATTAAGGTAATTGGCATAAACTAGTGTGCTCAACTTGAATCTAACAGTCTAGAATTTCTTGGACTAATAATTTGTTTGTGTAACTGGTTTACAGGATCACCCAAAAGATGCAGAGTTCCTTAATGCACCAATTGTGAACTATGTTCAGATGCAGACAATCTTTGCAAGTGGTGTGGCTATTGGAAGGTTCGCAATGGGGTCAACAGAGCCACTTGGGCAGCCAGCACCACAGGAAACAATTGATGTTGATGCAGATGCACCTACTACTGGCAAAGATGAGGTTCAATCCAGCAAGGATAAGGGAGAGAGTAGTAAGCTTGGAAGAGGAAGAGAGGATGCTCAAATGAGGAGGACGCTGCTCTTATGACCTGTATGACTGATGCCATTTGGGGCCTAAACCATGCAGTGAGTGAAGGAAACCACTCAGAGGCAGCCCCTGGGATTTATGAGGCAGTCATGACTTGCCCGAACTTCAGTAGGCCTGATCTCATGAAGTGCTTGAACTACCTCATGCAACACAAAGCATCTGCACTTGTCTTCCTTGCCATGGACCCTGTTGACAAGGATCTGTGGCTAAGGACCCATTTGGCTGAGACTTATGGAGCTTGAGACAACTTGTTGGCCGAAGTCCATCAACTTTTGACACTACAAGAGACCCACTTTAACCACCTAACATACTTTTGCATTTTGCTAACCTTCGCTGTAAGCTACTAAACAGTCTAGGTAGTTTATTTGGACGATGTGTGATGTTATGGTTGCATGTGGGGATGTGGCGTGGTGGTTAACTGTCATTCGAAAACTTGGACGAATGATTCATTGATGGCAAATGCTTGTGATGTATTAGATTTGAATGGTTGTCATATTGTTGCTGTGGTAATGGTTGTCATATTTGAATGATTTTGTATCCTTCTAATTATTGTTGTGTGAAAATATATTTGCATTGCAGAAATGAAGTGAGATGGTTATGAAAAAGTGAGATGGTTATTTGTGAAATAACTATTAAAACTAGAACCATAAGTGTTGGAACTAATGTCAAAAAAATTAGAACTTAGTCCTATGTGCATACGGTGGCCGGAACAAATGTCGGAGGGTAACCTCACCGTCCTGTGCATACGGTGGCCGGAATGAGCACAACTCAAGCAACCAAACAAACTAGGACTTGACCTTCCAGAAACAAACCACCACGAGTGCAGTAAACCAAACAGAAGCTAGCCCAGGCCCAAGCCTACTACCACACCCAACCAAACAAACACCTATCAGACTACGGAGACCAGGTTGGGCTGGCCTGGTCTAGATAGCTAGGCAGGCTTGAGCTACACAAGCAACCAAACACACCCGATGTCTTCTTGGCTTCCAACGCTGGCTATCAAGGCTGCTTGATTCATCGAAGTGCGGCTACAACAGCGTACAACTACCTGCACGGCGGCGGCGGTGTGTCAGTGTGTGCAACTACGTGCACAGCTCAACCGGTGGCGGCGTGCAACTCCCTATACGACGACGACGATACGATCTATTTGCGTAGTTTCCACCACGATCTTATTCTAGGAGCTAGCCTTGGAGAAGCTGAGCTGAGCCGATACGAGACTGCCAGCCATGCATGCGAATACGAGCTGCCGAGATTTGCTAAGTTAAGCTGCCGTCTGATTAGAAGTTGTGCCACGCGTCATGCATATGGGGAGGAGCTCATCCTGGACGGAATGGACCCAGAGTTCACTCAATTTTTTGCAGCAGAAGAGTAGGGTGGAAGAATGTTAGCAGCACAGAGGAAGAGGAACAGAGGAATCGGAGTTGAGGAGGGAAGCAGAGCAAATAGGCTAAGAACAGAGGAATATTGATTCAGTTGGGGATAGTTCAATCTACAAAGTTCATACCCCTCATACAAGCATACGTATATGGTTATATAGACTACTAAGCTACCACGCTCCTGATGATGGCCGTGACGGCCCACGAACACTTTCTTCCTGTGGCCCATCTAGCACGAGCTCTTGTACTGAAGTCGAGGCATCGCCACTGTCTGAACCTGACGATGCCCGTATCACTAGCCATTAGACATCCTGACATTCCCCCGGTCTTGCGCGGCTGCTTGTCCCCAAGCAGCGGATCGCGGAATAGAAGGATCCATCATCATCCAAATCAAGATCAGATATCTCATCTCCTTCAGGAAGGTTAGGGGCAACAAAGGACTTGCAGACACGACGTTCGCCTTGCCTGTCCTCAACATCAATCTGATGGTGGCAGAATGCGCCAACACATGGCTGTCTGTTGGTTTCTTTGGAACAATTATGAACATACCACCACCTGGATCAGCAAGCGCTTGATTAGTGATGGACACTAGAACATGAAACTCATCAGCAATCTTGGTAAGCCTGGACAACATCTGTGCTGCAAGTACACTCCTGCCACTGAAATCGACACGAAACAGTGCAATTACAGAAGCCACAATCAAAAGCCCAAAAGTTCTTCAATCATCTTGACACCAGCATATATGATATTGTCAACTCCACCATTGGCAAACCATTCCAAGAGAGAAACTGTAACCTGAACTTCAAGTTCAATGTTGGTACATGGACCACGGGAATTGTTGTGATCAGCTTCCTGTTTCCTATGCATATGTTCTATCGTCATTTTTCCATTAGAACTGTTCCGGATAATATATGTAGTGATAGCCAAATTTTCCCACACTACCAGAGCCTCAATAGCACCCATTTCAAGAGCCTTTAGGATATCATCAGCATCAGAGACATGTTTCGCAGTTCCCTGACTAGTCCCTTCAAATACTTGCCAATTAGCTTCTCTTGAATGAACTTCACATCTGAGAAATGGATGACTCCTGAGTGCCAACAGAGCAAAAATGGATGCTCTACATGCATAGCTGAGCAGTAACATGTGCAACAGTTGATAGCAGCTTGGAAAAACTTTGTGCAGATAACAAGACTCCACTCCAAGTGAACACCGAACAAACTCCAGGAATAATAAATCTGCTCCATACCTCTTTTATCCCATTCCAGAGACACCAGATTTGTATCATTATAAAAGGATGGCCAAGGAATTGTCTAAATTCGACTCCCAAACTCTGGACCATAATCTGCAGAGATAACGGTCGAGGTGGAGGCCATGGCAAACACAGGTCCACAACCTTTTCCAATCCTTGTTTGAATATGCCTTGCTGACGAATCCGGGGTAGCCACAGGATCACTGAACTCAACTCAGTCATTTGCTGAAATCTCTGATGTTCCTTACACACAGTGGCAGCACAATCCAGCAAACCCAGCACAAGAGTAGAGACAACCATGGTAATATACTTGCTGAGTGGTCCACCGAGCAGCTCAGAAAGGCTTGCAGGAACCACCATTACAACAGGTGTCGGCGTGACAACCTTGCACGGTGGCAGAACATCCCAGTTGCAAAGAAGATGAAGCTGGAGTAGCGTTTTAGCCTTGACGCCTGTACCCGCCACAATGGCCTCATCGACATGATGGAATGCTTGTAACACAGCAGTGTCGTCGGCGATAGCAAGACCGCACTCCACCACCACGGACATCGTCGTGCCTTGGGTAGCAGGGCGAGCATTGAGCACCACAACAGGCATCAAGGCAGCACCCTGGAAGCTGAACACTGATGCAGGCTCGCTTGATGTTGAAGGTTGGTGGCAGTATGACATTTCATCGAGCACCACCTGTGCGGGATGACGATGATGGAGAGCTGCCATTCCAGCCCTGCCTGGAACATTGCGAGGTAGTGGATGAAGTTGTCGGTATGCGCGTCGGTGCCGAAGCAGCTCGCATCCTGTCGTAGCACGGACACGAGGGACCGTGTCTGCAGAGCGGCCAACACGGTGCCTGTGCTGCCTGCTACCATGAGCAGCCAATCCAGCGGGTCCGTGAAGCTGAAGAGGACGACGAGGGCGACGCCGTAGTCAGCGAAGTTGAGGCAGACGCGGAGGGGCACGCTATGGTCCATGAATACGAGGCGGGCGTGGAGGAGCGCGCTGTGGTCGGTGAAGCCAAGGCGGACGAGGAGGGCCACGCGGCGGTCGGTGAAGCCAAGGCGGGCGCGGAGGAGCACGCCACGGTCCGCGAAGCCAAGGCGGGCGCAGAGGAGCACGCCACGGTCGGCGAAGCCGAGGCAGGCGCAGAGGAGCACGCCGCCGTTGGCGCAGCCGAGGAACCCCGACCACGCTGGTGTAGCTCGACTTTCGGATGGAGCCGATGGAGACGGAGTGCTCGATGTCAACCGTCGCAGGAAGATGCGAGGCGAGGAGGGACGCAAAGGAGCCGGTGGAGCGGACCTGGAAGTCGTCGATCTGGCGGGTGCTCCAGAGCGAGCGGTAGGCGGTGCTGCGTCGGTCGATGGAGACCTCGGAGTCATCCTCGACGTTGGAGCAGATCTGAGACATTAACCCCACGGTGGTGCTGAGGCCGTCGCTCGTAGCCGGAGGCAACAGCCCCTTCTCGGCGCTGAAGACGGGAGGCGATGGGTTCAACACGTCACGGTGCAGAGTGGGTAGCGTCGGGGTCGGTGGTGGTGGCGTGGTAATGATGGTGATGGAGGAGCGCGTGGAGGTCGTCGAAGCCGAGGCAGATGCGGGGGACATGTCGCAGTCTGCGAAGCGGAGAAGCTCCTCGCGGACGTGGACGCGGTGGTGGAGGTGAGGCCGCTGTTGGGGAGGACGACAGGCTTGCTCTCGCTGGAATCCTGGTTCCCGTCGGTGTGCTGCTCCTCCCGGACAGAGGCAAGCTGAACCGTCGGTGGCGCCGGCGTGGTGGTGATGACGGTGGAGGCCGGATCGTCGAAGGGTTGTCGAAGCCCGTCGATCTGAGACTCCAACTCCCTGCGAATCTTACGCATCTCAGCCAGGAGCAACCCGTAGTCCATAGCCTTCTGCTCCGATACCAATTTGTTAGCAGCACAGAGGAATCGGAGTTGAGGAGGAAGCAGAGCAAATAGGCTAAGAACAGAGGAATATTGATTCACTTGGGGATAGTTCAATCTACAAAGTTCATACCCCTCATACAAGCATACGTATATGGTTATATAGACTACTAAGCTACCACGCTCCTGATGATGACCGTGACGGCCCACGAACACTTTCTTCCTGTGGCCCATCTGGCACGAGCTCTTGTACTGAAGTTGAGACATCGCCACTGTCTGAACCTGACGATGCCCGTATCACTAGCCATTAGACATCCTGACAAAGAAGCGTTTAATCGAGAAGGAGGTGTAGAGATTTGTGGACATCAAATCCATCGACGATGGATGGTTGTCAAAAGAGCCATAGATTAATTAGCCAGATTAAATTTAGTTTAACCATCTTCTAAATTTGCACGATATTTTTTTTTTACTTCAAACAAACTTTCTATGACTTTTATAACATTAAATAACATTTTAGTATTATTAAATATAGATTTATTCTAGAAAAATATTTGGATTTTTTGAAAAAAATATATTATTTCTTTATTTTTTTAAAAAAATCTGATGGACCTTCCTGAATAATTGTGAAAGTGAGGGCGTGAATAGCAGCCGTCGTCGCTTTCATCTTCTTCAGCGTTGGTCCCCTCCCTCTTCGTTCGTATCTCGCCGGAGGTCGGAGGAGTGGAGATCCATCATTTTTAATAAGTTTTTTATAGACCGAGTCCTCTAGAGTTAGGGTATCTCCATGCCAAGGATCTTGGTATTGGAGTGTTTTTCCTCCTTTTTCTTCCTAGCGACGGCGAGGAGGTAGGGTGGATCTGCTCTCTCTATGGTGGCGGATATTGGTATTGGGGGTGATTTCCTCCTTTTCGTTCCTGGCGACGGCGAGGAGGTAGGGTGGATCTGCTTTCTCCATGGTGGCTCTGTTGAAGACGAAGACGACAACTTCGGCGTCAACATCTCTCCATCGACAAGACAACATGGAGACCTTTATTTCCGGGCTTCCGCATCAAGAAGGAGATGATGTCGCCGCAATGGAATAATTTTCTCCGATCACTTCTTTGTTTTGTTGTGGTTGGATCTGGCCAGATGAAGGATCAGAGACAATAATTTCCAGATGAGTCTTCATCGTTCTTCAGTGGCTGAAAGAAAAAGAAGAAAGACACAAGGAAGAAAAGAAGTTTGTCAACTCCATCTGTAGTAATGTTGGCCGTCTGTTGGGCATGCATTTGTTCCTAGACCTAAAACAACTGTTGTCAAATATTTGACTGTGCGGTCATCTATACGAAGCGTCAAACATGTTTGGATTTGAGAGTTGGAGCCTTTCACAGCGTGAGTATAATATAGATGAGAATCAGTTTCTGGATACGTGTTTTTTCCAGAATACCTGTAATATGATGATATACCAGTTATAATCTAGTACAATTCTTCTTTCATCTAAAAAAAGATAATTGTGAAAGTTCAATTTATTGCGCTCATAGCTTGATGCGGTGCCAAAACCGACCGATTTCTATAGCTGGAGTGTGGATGGAGGAGAACAAATATATATAGTTGAACGAGTTTTTCGCGAGCAATTCTTGTCCCGTTACACTTTCAAGTGGGCCTTACAGCCCAACACCGATGGCGGACCCAAACAAAATCGCCGATTAATCCCCTTCGCTCCAACAAAGTCCAGATATACCCTTCCCATTTCTCGCGGCGGCCACGGCCCACGGCCAACGCCACGCCGTAGATCTCCTCGTCCAGGCTCCGGCGGTCTCGCCGGCGGTGAGCTGAAGTAATGGAGCTCTGGAGCAAGCTGCGGAACCTGGATGCCTACCCGAAAGTGAACGAGGACTTCTACAGCCGCACCCTCTCCGGCGGCCTCATCACCATCCTCTCCTCCCTCGCCATCCTCCCCTCTCTTCTTCTCCGAGATCCGTATGTATCATCCCCCTCTTCATCTCAGGTTTCCCCCTCGATTTCGCTTGCCTAGCTGCGTCAGAGCTTGATCTCGCCGTACCATCTGGTGCCTATTTTTTTGTTTGGTGCGGAACGAGAGTATATGTGGTGGAATGAATTATGCATCTTTTCATACTATGGTGTGAATTGTAAGTAATAGTTTGTTAATATTCGCGGTCCGGTTAACATGCACCGGAATTCTGGTACGGTAAGTTAAATCAAAGCCGCTTGGTATAATATAGGAGTGTACAATTGCAGTACATGTATCAGTTTGCAGCAGGGTGTGTTGTCTCGTGATGGTTTTGTTGATGTTGTATCCTAGTTGGTGTCATCAGAAGACTGGATAGGAATTGGTTTGTACCATCTTTTTTGGTGACCACTTGCAATGAGTTAGTTTTCTGTTTAACTTCCCCAACTAGGTTCCATTTAGTTTTTGGAATTGCTCCATCATTTTGGTGTTTGTGTTTGATGCTAAGTTTCTTTCCTTTATCTTTGCAAGTATGGTTGCTATGTGATAATAACCTTTACCCATACTATGAGCTATAACTGATACTTGCTACTTTTTTCATGCTAAAATCACAAAGAACAATTTAACTTGTTAGATGTTGCAATACCTTCTCTCACAATATAGCTTGCTCCATGCCTCTTTATTATCTAGGTAATAATAGTTCATTAACTGTATGTTAACTTAATATTATGATAACTTTCCTGTAGGGCTTTATCTATATTCTGCTACGGAAAGTAAGCTCACTGTTGATACCTCCAGAGGGAAAGACTACATATCAATGTTAGTCCCAATGCTATTTCCCCATCGCTAACCTTCTAGCATACTTGTACTTTCTAGCAGCTCTTACCAAATTTAGAAAGCAGGCTATCAAAACTTATGTTCTTTGCCATCTTTCATAGACTTCAACTTAGTCTATGGCCTATTAGTTGTGTAAAATTTGGATTTTTTTGTTTAAATATTTGACCTTAGATTGTCTTCATGTTATGTTCTTGGCGCACTAGAACTTGGCAGGTAGTGAACAAGCTATTTGTAGTGTTTATACAGTCAAATATGAAAGAACAATTAGCAAGCAGCTAGTTGAGAATATTCACAAATTACTACTTTGGCGTGGCCCAGGTCCAGAATATGTCATTTTTTCTGTATGTGAAATTGTGAAGATGCTCCTTTTCTTTTGGTTGTTAATGTACATAATCGCTTTTGCAGTTTGATGTTACATTCCCGGCCCTTCCTTGTTCTCTAGTTGCTGTTGATACGATGGATGTCAGTGGAGAGCAACATTATGATATAGTATGTGCTTTGTTTTGCGTTTTGTAAGTTGTTTCCCAAGCTCTACTGCATAAACGGTTTCCTGATGGGCTAAGCGTCCCATTTTGCAGAGACATGACATAACAAAGAAAAGAATTGATCGTCTTGGTAATGTAATTGAATCAAGAAAAGACAGAGTTGGTGCGCCTAAGGTATATCTTTCCACTTCTAACTTGAACTGGCATATGAGTGAAGTTGTCCTGGTTTTGCCATGATGTTTACCAAATTGGACTTGCTTTTAGCAAATGCCATGGTTTTTTACCCTGGAATATAGCATTTGAGCGTATTTTATTGGTAATATTTTTGACTATCAGGGTCTGTTCATCCTGAGCTTATGCACAGCGCATAGAGCTTACAGCTTAACAGAAATTTCACAGTGGAGCCATTAGAATATGATAGGTACTGCTTGCATGCATGAACGGAGTGCCTGAACTGTAATTCTGGCACACAAAAAATATATGGCGCCCTCCTTATCTGGACCATTGCCTGTGTTTGCCTAACTGAGTTGGCTTCACAGTGCTAAGGTGAAAATTTTCTACTCTGCAAAGGTTAAATCTCCTCCACCCACTAGAATGCGTACCTGATTTTGTTGGAAAGCTACCTCAGATGGATTCCACAGATTTGCTAAGGTTCATGATAGTGTTCTTTATTGGAATACAATTTTTGATGGGAACCAGAGCTTTCCTTATGTTCAGTACCTGCAATGGTTTTACAGAAATTCTATTCTTCATGGTTCCCATTTTATGAGACATGTATCTCACAAATTTATGGGAAACCGGTGATGACCATAGTTCTGAACTTCCATATCCTTATCAGACTCTTCAAGCGTGCCTGTATTAGTTTGTTGTTGTGTTTAGACTATGTACTAGCTTATTTTTGCAGCTTATAGAAGATGGAACATTCCCCGATAAAAATGGAAGCCATGCTAAACTGAAAAATTATGCTGCAATGTATAGACCATCGAGTAGACAGTTTATTCTGCATCCCCAAAAAATATTGAGCGGGACAGCTGAAACATTAGTTGCCATTAGTCTCCATCTTCGTTCCAGCAACCAAAATAAATGGTCAAGATAAGGAGGGCGCCAGCCCCCCCTGGGCACAATATCCACTTTCTTCTGGCACACACCACAGCACAACAGACTGCCTAAGGGCTGCGCTCATGGAGGCCCAGCTTTGGATCGAAGTTGATGCTCCATGGGGGACCTGTATGGTCAGTCTGACAGAAGTAGAAGTGTCGAACATGGGCAGCTAGCACTGAGATGCGGCATAGGCTGGAGGTTTCTTGTGTTTTGCCCCTGCTGATCGGTTGATCATATCATGGTCTCAAAAAATGGACCAGACTGTTTCTTTCAATTGTAAAAAAGCCAACTTATCACTTTAGCTGGTTATCTCAGAGGACTGCTTAACAATATAATCTGGAAAATCAGATGAGTTGGTTAAGTGAGGTGATCCCTTTTCTGCAGTGAAAACTGAAAGGAAACCATGTTTCTAGCACGAACATTCCAACTTTGGTGCCATCAATAGCCCAGGGTAACACCATGTTCCAGAACCCCACCAGGCACCGCTCTGGTTATCACTAATTCAATCATCCCAATATGCACTTAAATGAAATAAAGTACAGCAGATGAAATGAAGATGAAGTTACTGTGTGCATATTTTTGTTCCCTCTTTGTAGCAGCATCCATGGATTTTTTATCTGCGCAGAATTACTCTATTTTACCAGTACCGTTTGATTTCTGGTATGATGTATAGAAGTGTTTATTATACTTGTTTTGTTTATTAATTACATTAGCAATCTCCATATATTTCAATATCTGCTCAGTGAGTTTTTCAGTGACTGAGTAGAGGTACTAGAGATATTTTTTTTTCTGAACACACAAGAGTTGTGCATCATTATATTAAGAGAAAAAGGGTGAAGAAACCCACACTCACACCACCCACCTCACACACTTTGCACTCCCTGAAACACAGATTGCCTGTTTCTTACACAAAAAACTCGACCTCAACAGTAGAGATACCTAGAGATACCATGTTAGTTATTGTTATTTTGATATTTTCTTTTACCTTCTGATAAAAATTTGGTATGTCCCGATGACTGTCTTATTATATATAAAAAAATTGATCGAAGTTTTATTTAATGTAAAAATGAGCCAACAATAATGCAAATGCATTAAACTATTATATTTAACAAAGAACTGTCGATCTGACTCGTCGACTGACCTGCTTAAACTGTAGTCATAATCATATTACATGTTGGAGACCACTGTAAAGATGACAGGGACCAATTTGGTATAATAGCGATTTCAAGCTTGGTGGTGGCATTAAGAGGCGGCCATCTTCCTTCACTAATTGTCAAATGTGGAATAACAACATATTTCTATTTCAGGAAGATGTTCTTCCTTGAACTAACTCCCTCTCTCCATCATGGTTTCTCTTCTATAGATTGAAAAGACCGTTACAGAAGCATGGCGGTAGGCTTGACCACAACGAGGTTTACTGCGATCTTGTTATGGTGCTGAGGAGGTGTACATCTCTGACATTGTGACATTGATGTTACTTGTTTATACATGCAATGTTTTTCACACTGATCATATTTGTTCCATGGTTTCTCTGTTACTCCAGTGAATAACACCACTAGATTTTCTCCTTAAGATATTTATTGCATTATTTAATAATCCTAATATTTGTGCCTGCAACATCACCAGTCGGATGATCAGTGTTGCAACTCCTGTGAAGAAGTTCGTGATGCGTACCGGAAGAAAGGGTGGGCTGTCAACAATGTAGAATTAATTGATCAGGTATTGTGTGCTCTATTAGTTTTGGCCAGTCTTTGGGTGTAGCACAATCATGTTCATTCAAATGGGTCTGACAGTAAACTCTTAAGATAATCCCATATGTGTGGTGTACTGGTGTAGCATCTATCGTTAATTTGTGATGCATGATTGGTCCTCAGGTCCTTAGTCGGGTTATCTGGTACATAGAGACACTGTTCGCCTAAGCGGTCATTTAGCCGTTTACACACCGTTTAAACGCTACACCGTGGTACACCGTTGTCTTCTGTTTAATTCGGTCGTTTTTACTGTTTAAACGGCCGTTTTGCCCGTTTAAAACCCCTGTTTTTTTGCCCGAATAGTGGCTAAAACGGCAGGTTGACCGACTGTTTACCGTTTAGGATAACATAAGCATTTTTTTGCTACTTAGATAGTTTCTACCATGATTAGAAGTATTCAATAGGTCTTGTGTTTTAGAGCTTGAACTGACTTATGCTTACACTAATTTATGCTATATAGGTTTGTGTTTCTTTATCATCTTTTTTTCCAAGAGACACGTGTTTCATTAAGAGGAGTGTTTTCAATATCATCTAACAAATTATGTGAGGCAACCACCTCCTGGTGACATGGTCATTGTATGTTTGCACTATTGCAAGGATACTGAATAATAGGAATTATGATTTATATACTTATTGGCTAATGACTTGACTCCTCTTTTTTAACATGCACTGGTGTCCATTTCTTTAAACTTTAAAGCTACAAACAATGTTTAAGCACCTTAATTTGTTTGTGCATGTTGCCTCCTATTACTCCGCTAATGTTTTGTGCTGCATGCAGCTAATTCGTGTAGAAGGTTTTGGTTCTTATATTTTGCTTAATCAAGTTAACTCAAAATTCCAGTGCAAGAGAGAGGCTATGTAAAAGGTTAAAAGATGAACAAGGGGAAGTTGTACCATCCATGGATTTTGTAAATGTGAATAAAGTAGCTGGCAACTTTCACTTTGCCCCTGGGAAAAGCTTGGACCAGTCATTCAACTTCCTGCAAGATCTGTTGAACCTCCAACCAGAAACTTACAATGCAAGTAGAGCTAAATTAAATTGTCTTTATCTTATCACAGCACACTTACCATGTTTGCTCATAACCGTAAACTGATAAATTGTCCATTCCCCCTACTTACTGGAAACAGATAAGCCACAAGATAAACAAGTTGTCCTTTGGGGAAGAGTTCCCAGGTGTTGTCAATCCCTCTTGATGGGTATTCTTTGGAACTTAGACTAAATTTCAGATCATAATTTGCATTTCACTTTGGTCTACAACTTTTCCATGTCTAATTTCCCTGAGCGTTGCAGAGTCGAGTGGATACAGGATAACTCCAATGGGTTAACGGGAATTTCCATTATTTTGTGAAGGTATTTTTTTTGGTAATACTAGTCATATTCTTTAATATGATTCCTTATGTTTAAGCTGCAGCGAACATGAAGATATATCAATACGCCTGCCTATACTTGCTAATCATTTCTTTTGTACAGGTTGTTCCAACGATCTACACAGATATCAGGGGCGCAAGATTCACTCAAATCAGGTAAATAGCCTGATTTTCTTGCCTAATTCTACTTCTGAAGCCTAAGTTTTGATTAATTCTCTGTTTTCTTTTGCAGTTTTCTGTGACAGAGCACTTCAGAGAGGCAATTGGCTATCCTAGGCCTCCACCTGGCGTATATTTCTTCTATGAATTTTCACCAATCAAGGTGATGAACAATATCCCTGTGATCATTCTGTTTAATCAGAAGTGTTGGCTAGCATTTCTTTTTTATCCAGCCTGAGTGATCCATTGACCATTGGTAGCATGCAACTTTTGATATTCAATCAACCTGTTGCTCTAAAAGCGTAAAGCAGGCACTGCATTTATTACATGGAATTGACAATTGAGTTTTCTTATCATGTGGTCTCTTTTAGATAGCATGCTAAAATCTCCATCTGTACAGGTACTGGTCATCCTCTGTTAAACTCACTAGTTTGCCTGACTGTTCCTTGACAGGTTGATTTATACTGAAGAAAATACATCCCTTCTTCACTTCCTGACAAACATATGTGCTATTGTTGGAGTCTGTCGCAGCTTCTGCCCGCAACTATTTTGAGCTTCCTCCAGAAAAGAAAACGTTTGGTGCTATCTAAAATAGATAATAAGCAACTAACACATCGCTGTGGGATTCTGGCAGGTATTTTCACTGTTGCTGGCATCATAGATTCTTTCGTGTACCATGGTCATCGCGCCATCAAGAAAAAGATGGAGCTTGGAAAGCTTGGATAACTACATTTATTTTTTTTTGGCATATAGCAATTAGGACTATAGCGTAAACAAGTTTAACTTGTGCTGCACCTGCCTCAAAGGTCGACGAAGATAATTCAAGGGGATTTTGATCCGCTGTGATGCATCTGTAGTCACTCAGACGCTACGACTTAGCTAAAACCTAGATCTTGTCGCTTAATTGGTTCCTTGGTGCACATGCCTGTCGTGGATATAATATACAGCTCCATCATTCATTATGCGAAAACTCCCTGAGCAGAAGAAAAAGCATCACTGCCAGACAAAGTTTTGTTGGAGTATTGGCCAAGTATATTGCAATGCGGCAACTGAAACCGCCGTTAAATTCTGTGATTCTGCTCCTTGCCGCGTATCACTTTTGCTTGGGGTCGCCGTCTCCAGCAGCATTTACTCTCTGGATGGAATCTGGATTTGGATGAGGCCCGGAGCTGTTTTCCCGGCACGCAACGCAAGCGCACGCCGCGGAGGCCAAGGCCACGCGCGCCAGCGGCCGTGCGGCTGCCCACGTTGCCGTCCCGTCTGCCGCGCGCGCGCGCGCGCGGTCCGGCGGCTTGGAAACCAGCGAGCGGCAGGGCAAGCGCGCGGCGGGGCGGGCGCTTGTCACCCCGGGCGGCGTCGGCGTCCCCGCGCGTCGCCACTCGCGATCCCGATAGGCGCCCAGGGGCCGGGGTGAGAGTGAGACCGGGCGAAGCGCCGAAAAGGAGGTGTCGTGCGGCGGGGGGCCTTTTCACGTGGCCGATGGCAACGTTACCGCAGAGGAGAGGAAGGATGATGGACCCCCGATGGTCTTTTCTCCATCCATCATCGATCGCGTTCGCGTCCCGGGAGATGATGGATGGGCGATCGATCGCCCGCGCAACACAAAAGGAGATGCCCGGCTGCCGACCGTGGCTGGCGTGCGTGGACACTGGACGGACAGGCAGGCAGGCAGGGTCGCGCTGGCGCTCGCGATGATATACTACTGATATTCCCCTGTCCTCCGTCGCAGCGTGTGGGTGCGGAATGAATGAATGTGGTGATGTGGCCGGCCGAGGAAGGCCCGGACAGGAGGAATATATCTCCACACGCTGGTCTCTGCCCCGTCAATCATTGATGATGCCAGTCCAAGTGATCTGTCGGGGCCGGGGGCAGCACAAACGGCGGACGGCAGAGCAAACCGGCAACCAGCAGCCGGCAACGAACGGACTGGACCACTAGGCCGGTCACTAGATGGACATGGGCAGTGCAAACGGATGTTTCATCAGGACAGCATCACTCAAAGGCCCTGGCTCGATGGAGTCATTCCCCCGTCCAGTTCAATGTACGGAGTAGTATGTACTCGTATGCTTGCGCGGACGGGCTGGTTGCTGAATGTCCCCGGGAGGAGTGTCAATAAATGATGAGGTGTACTGGACCGTGTAGCGTATTAATTGTTCGACGGGCGAGGATGTTGCAGCAACGTTTCTAGGGGACGTGTCGCCCGCTTCATCGGTAACGATACGAGTAGATTTCAGCGAGCGATGGGGAAACATCGAAACGGAGATAGGCTCTGCAGACACGACAGCGCCGGCGCTTGGTACGCGTACCGCTACGTCTACGTACCGTCCACGTCCCGTCCTTCCTGCCTTCTACACCTGCCTCTTATCCTTCGCAAAAGTGTTGCTTCGTAATGCAAGTCATAGGTGGCATTATGACCTGACCTAAGCGCGCCATGTACTGTACGTATATATGCTTCCGTTTCCATCCGTCGTCAGTGACTCTGATGCACTATATCATCAATGAGATCGAATAGTTCTAGTCAGTGATAGATAGGCTTGGTTTATCTAGCTATGGTCCGGTGCCATCTGACTGCTTCTACGGCTGAGGCCGTCTTTGATTCTTGGCCGGATACGTGGCAAAACAGAGACGAAGCATTTGGATAGACTGGGTACACGCAGACACATGCAGTACGCACGAGTCGTTAAGTTTGGTCCCTGCAAAAAAAAAAAAAAAAAAAAAAATGCAGCTCGATCGTTTGGTATCAACTGTCCACGTACGATGCGTGTCACAAAAATGCAGTGCAAACAACCTTGACGTGAGGGAATTGCGATTCGTGCGTGCAACCCATCAGTACCTACTGGCACTTGTTTTCTAACTAATCTTCTTGTAATAAAGCCGGCAGGTGCTGTATTTGTGAAATGATTGACTACAGATCATTTTCGTGATTCCGTGCATGATCTATCTTAGACCGTTCGTATCACGTATGGTCCTCGATTGCTAATCCTCACTCCACAATCAATATACAATGCAAAATTGGTTCCTCTGCGGTTTGCCTTGCCCCCCTCCACACAGGGACTAAAGCGATTCCATTCCATGGGAAGTCCCTTAATTTTCCTTGACAGCGACATCGATCTGGTGTTTACATAAATAGCATCTTTGTAGCACTAGCAGTAGTACAGCAAGAGAAAGAGATTAGGAACGGCCGGGGTGCCTTTTATCTGTAGATAGAAAAAAAAAAGCTTGAGAAAACAAAGGAGCGCAGCAAGGCCCAGGAATTGCGATTGTGGACCATGACCTTGTCCCCGTTAGTGGACAAGATGGTTCCATTGATATTATTCTCTGCCCGTGCTAATGTTGCCCCCTTTATTAGAGGGCAGACAAGTTGTGAGGCTGATGTTGATATCAGGACAGGTTAACAAACAAACTACTAGTATATATGTATATCTAGAGTAGGGTTTATCCATCAGAGTATCAGACTAGGAGCTACTAGTTCGGTATTGCTGGATTTCCAGAGAATACTAGTGCTCCTATGTAGTATTAGTGGACGAGAGAGACATGCACATGGATGGATCAAAGTCCATCCTCAAGGCAAGGCATCCTCCCTTTTACTCTTTTCTAGTTTCCAAGACATTTCAAGATCTCACCTTTTTTTTTTCTTTCTGGATGATGCAAGTTTCAGAAAAGCAACCAGTAGTACCTGACGGGAGAGGAAAAGAGAACCGCAAGAGAACATTGGGAAACAGGGACGAAATCTGTTAGCGTTTCCCCTGGATCATCCGTAACCTTTTTCAACAGCGACGCACTCACTTCCTGCAGTGAGCCTGTGACCACAAGCAATCTGCCTGCCTGCAGTGCTGCTGCTGCTCGTGCGTGTCACTGCCGCATCTTGTGTTCGTCCGTCCTGCTGATCTGACCCCAGCTGCTCCTTTCCTGCGCTGCGTCTGCGTCTGCGTTGCCCACTCTTCAGCGAAACCTTTTTTTTTTCCCTGTGCTCACCGTGCCCTCGAAAAGGCACGTAGTGACGTACTCTTGCAACAGCCAGACCTTTGATTCGTCACCAGGCAGGCTCAGCCCTTCTGAAAGAAGCACAACGCGGCAGCAGCAGCAGCACACAGCCGCCGTGCGTGACGCCAACGGTAACAAGAGAGCGCTGACACGGCATCAGCAGCGAGCAGACGGGCGTGCACGGCGGACTGGACTGGAGACGCAATACTATACTACAGTAGTTTCTCTTTTCTTTTGCTCTCTGACTGAACATACGGACACACTTGTTTAGTGCACTGATTAGGGATTACTGTAATGAGCACTGCCATATGGACGGACTAATATTCCCTGCCGAAGCGCGGAAGCGGGGGTTTAAAAATCCGGCGTTGACTGTAGCCAGAGGAGAGGCGATCCGATGAGATGGAGATCGGACCTGGATGGTGAACCAACATGTCCGGATAACGCTCGGATCGTCGTCACATGAGCATCGCCCGACCGATGAGAAGAGAGACACGACCGTTGAGTGCTCGGCCACAGCCCACGGCCACCTTGGATCCACAACGCCAGTTGCCAGAGATCGAGGAGATTCAGATTCAGCTAGCCGCATGGCCATTTTTTTCCACTGAATTTGGGACTTTTTATTTATGGAGTACTCCCTACTCCCGTGGTGTGTTTTTGTTCTGAACAAAAGCATTCAGCTGTTTTTATGGAGATATGGAGGAGTTCTGAACCTGATCTGCCAGTGCTCGTCTCCGCGAAGTCTCAATCGATTCCGTCGCTTTTTTTTTTTTTTTTTTTGCCCATCCGTGATGGTGCGCCGTCTGATTCCGATCCTGATCCCGGAGCGCGCGGTGTTTTGTCGTCGTCGCCCATGAAACGGGCGCCATCAACGATCACATCAGGCAAGGGATGCACAGCACAGCACAGACATCAGCAAAGGGACTGGCCGGCCGTGGCCGCTAACCTAACCACGTCCCCCGTCCAAGAACCATCTCTGCCTTTCTTTTCGTCTGCCTGCCCCCGCGCGCACTCGAGCAAAACTAATCCTCCCTACCAGCGCCAAGAAACAGCACAGCCATTAGTGCATTGATTGATTAATTAATTAATTGATGATGACAAAACGAAATGTTATAGTAGTGTATATTAAACTTATTTTTAATGAAAAAAGAAAGAGAAAGAAAGAGTGCGCTCTCTCTATTACCCCCAGGGTACCTTTTATGATCTCTCTTGTCGCCGTCCTTTACAGCTCCTACTGAGCACACTGGGCATATTCAAGTCCGAGGTCGCATCGTAGCTGCCCCCTTGCACCAAGAAAAAATCGAAATCGAAATGGCGACTGAAGAAACAACAGTTCCTTCTATTCTATGACAACAGTTCGTCCTTCACCTAACGCGAAATTGGACGGAATCTGATGGATCAATAGTAGCAGTAGTTGGTAACCGTGGACGAGGAAGCGCACACAAGCCAATAATAAGCTACGGAATCGATCAAATAGCTGGAGGCATGTGTTGGCGCTGCTAATAAATCCCCCTCTCTAATTGCTGCACACACATGCGATCTAGCTCAGAATGATCCATATGCAAACTCAGCACAGGGCATGCTGCATGTTAGTTTCATAATCCGTTGTCATCCATATATATAATTCCACACCTTAAACGAGTGGGCCGGAGAAGTCAATCGCAATTCACATGCGTACTGCTGCTGGGACGTAGCCGTTGGTAGGGCACAGAGAACTGACAGGAATTGGAGTGAGAACTCCACATGTTTCCAGCATTAGCGAGACAGTCCAGATAAGGGCATCTCAACCGCCTTTATTTCCAGCATTTTGACATCGCCTTCCGTCTTCTTGAGGAGGATCATCATCGACCAAGGACCAATAATAGAGTCCTCGGATGGATTATACAGCAGTATTATGTATGCGCCCCGGAATAAATTAAATTTAGTCCGGCGTGTAGATGCAGCACAGAGTGTGGTGTATAGATTAATAAGCTGACCTCCAACCCAAATGATGTCGCAATTGCGGCTTATACTGTATTCGAGTATGGACGAGACTAAGAAAGCTTATCCTAATTCATGATACTACTAAAGTACTAATTGCAATTTGGCATTGTATCGGTAATGATCCGAGGAGGGGCGTGCAAGAAAGGAGCGTTCCACAAAGACTGCATGGCATGGGTGTTACCACTCTTGACAATACAATAGGACACAACAGCGCGCATTGTTAAAAGTTACTGCTGACTTTCATTCAGATAGCCTGAATTCGATCAGCAATGCAAGTGTGGCGAAGGGAGCAAAAATGGCCAATTCGCAGTCCCGACTCCCGAAAATGTAGGGAAGGGCACAAAACTTCATACTCGCTGCCTTGGTTTCAGTTCTTTTCTTTCACCACTTTTTCTAATGGTTAGATGCCTAACTTCTGGCTATACCCTATCCACTTCTTCCTTGATTTTCGTTCGTTCTCTCCATCAAATCTGAATCTCAGCCTTACATGCTCACGAGCCACGGGGAAGACCATTGCCTGAAAACTAAACATACTATTATATTTCAGGCACACCTAAAATATAACAAGTTTCTTTTTAGGAGGTAGGGTCGAAAATGATTCCAAGCAGGGAGTGGTGCCTATCGCTTCACAGTTTATCCATCAACGGAGAGAGACTCAGACTCGATCATCGCTACCCAGACACAAAGTTATACGAATGCTGCTAGGACGAGCACATTATTCGTCAGTACGCCACGTTCCCTTGAACTTATTTCGGCTGATTTTAGCGGTTTCAATAGCATGCATTTGTGAGAAATGAACAGAGCCACAGGCTAATAAGTCTGTGATTTTCTCGATTCATTGTTTAGGAGGTGTTTCTTTCCTTGCAAAACATTTAGCCCTATCACATCGAATATTGTGATCCTAATTTAGGGGGTGTTGGTTCCACCCCCTAAAGTTTAGTGGATGTTACTTTAGTGGTAGTGTTAAAAGTGACTAAAGTATGAGTGTTTGTAACTTTAGTGGCTAGGATTGCCAGACTGCAATTCCGTTCAATATTTTTCACAGTAGTCTCAGGCAACACCTGATTGAAAATGTGATTGCTACGTACATCCCATTCATGATTGAAACTGTGATTTCATCTCAGAACCTTTACAGACAACAATTTTGATTGAAAAATGTGACTGACTGCTTCACTCCGTTCATGATAAGCACCAAAATGTAATGAAGCTGGCTGCTGGCGCTGCCCACTCCATTCTATATAGTATATACAGTGCTATTTTCACATGGATACCAAGGCAGTACGAATCCGAGGACGAGGAGGCATCAGCGTTGGTTGTTGCGACATGCGAGCAGGAAGGAACACCTCAGTATTCCCCTGATCAGGACAGAGCTGAGCTGATTCGCTAGTTGCCGTTGCCCATTGGCCATTGCCAATTTGCCATGGTGAGTGGTGATGGGCTGGGGACAAGTCTTGCTGTTGCGGACGACGCGCGCGCAGGAGCGTGGTGGTGGCGTGCCGAGCGGCGCAGACTAGAAGCCGTTCATCTCGAGCAGGTAGGTGCGGCGCTTGCTGAGCGCGGCCACGGCCTCCCTGAAGGGCCCGTCGAAGGCGCCGGCGACGAACTCGTCGAGCTCTTCCTGCCGGCGCCCGCGGCGTCGTCGCGACGGGCTTGATGACCACGAGCGTGGCGCCGTGATCCTGGTGCCGTCGGAGAGGTCGAGCAGCGGCGCGTAGCGGAGCTTCATGTTGCAGGCGGGCACCTGCGTGCGGTTGGCGGCGGCGGCGGCGGCGGCGAGCGGCTTGTCCCTGAACTCCCCTGAGCTGGTCGCGCCCCATGCTGAGCGTGCCCTGGCCGTTGGCGTCGGTGAGCGCGACCTGCTCCAGGGTGGGGTGCTCCTTGACGATCTCGCGGAGGAGGTAGTGCCTGGTGGCGGCGGCGATGAGGGAGCTGATGGTCCAGACCACGCGCAGCTTGAGGCCACGTTGGTGTAGAAGGACTCCGGGATGCTGCCGCTGTCGTCGCCCGCGGCGTCGGCGTCGGCGGCGGGGGGAGCGGCGGCGGAGGCGGGCACCACCGCGGCAGCCCGGTCCACCTTGGTGCCCGCGAGGATGACGCAGCTCTGCAGCGTGCTGCCGAACACGCCTTCCACTTGAGGACGGCGCCGTCGTCGGTGCCGACGTCGGAGACGGGGAGCTCCATGCGCAGGTGCGGATGCTGCTGAAGTTCTTGAGCACCTGCGCCGGCGAGTGGTGCTGCTGCTGTTGGTGGTGGTGGCCGTGCTTGTGCTGCCCCGCCGCGGACGACGACGACGACTTGGCGTCGCAGTGCGCGAAGGGCTTGAGCACGGCCTGCAGCATGGCCTTGAGGAGGTGCGAGAGCACGGCGCGCGGGCGCGCCGCGCCCGCGAGGCCCAGCGGCGCGTCGCCGTCGGCGGCGTCGGCGGGGGATGACGCGGTCGATGCGCAGGCAGGCGTCGTCCACGAGCGGCACGAGCGCGTTGAAGCGGGCGCGACACCGCGGAGCAGCGCCCCAGGGAGCGCGCGTCGGCGAGCTTGTTGAAGATGAGGAGCACCAGGGAGTCCGGCACCCGGTCGAAGTGGTCCTCGCCCTCCGCGCGAGCGCGAGGAGAGCCTCAGCGCTGTCCTCTGCGAAGATGCGGTGCTTGGACTGCATCCTGTGCCCGTGGGCTGCGCTGCGCTTGGGATGAGGAGGAGGAGGAGCGCGGAGTAGGTGCGGTAGGAGAGGGTGGTGGTGGTGGCGAGTGAAGGCGCGGCGGAGGCGCTTATAAGGCGCGGGGGAGGAGAGCGACCGTTTGTTAAGTCGATCCATCCATGGGCATGGCTCGCTGTCGGGGTCGGGACGCCCCTAATCATACCGTTACACAGATCAGCTACGTACAGTATTGTAGTATTTTCTACCGTTCTCTGCCTCTCTGGCCCTGCTAGTACTAGGAGATTAGTTTAAGCTTGCATTCCTATCCTCGTCTCGCCCGATCCTATGCTGGCTGGCTGCAGAATCTGTGCAACGGTACTCTCAGTCAGTAGTCAGCAGCCGCCAGCAGTAATTAGCGGTAATAAGTACCTTGCCATTCCTTCGCGAAAACAAAGTACTCTGCCATCCTTTCGCGAAAAAAAATATGACCCACATAAGAGAAATTAGGTGATTTTTTCATTAAAAAAATAGGAATTTAAATTTAATCTGAGAAAGGAGTTCGAAAATGAATGATTAGGTACACGACCTGGTGGGTTAAAGCCAGGCTTACTGTTTTGCGTTGCATGTTTGGAAATGGAGAGATTTTAAGCTTGCTTGGAATTCGCTCACCTTTCTGAGTAGGGTACACAAAGTATCACAAGGCCTTATTTGGAACCACCAAGTCACAAAAAGGCCTTCTTTGGAACCTAGAGCTATTTTTTATGTTCTTATGTGAAAATAGAGCGATTCTTATAAAATTCCTATACAGATTAACCAATAATGCACCATCTAAATGGAAAGATAGTAAACTCGAACCCCCTAAAGTGATGCTCTGTGTGTTAGATATGTGTCGAATATGTGTACAATCCGGTTATAGTTGGACTTGAGTTGTGTTAGGGGCTAGGATAGAGTTGGAGTCGAACTTTGTATCCTAGGGGGCCATAAATATAAGGCTAGTCTTTTAGGTTGAGTTAGGCCCAATGCCTGATGATATGTTGTGGGCTCTGGTGGACCTGGGCTCGAGGGGCGCCAGCTCGTGGGTATAGGGAGCTGGCCGAATTTCGCTGCGCACTCTAACAAGTGGTATCAGAGCATAATTCATAGAAGAAGATCGTGGAGGTGCGATGGATATGTTTCACACCGCGCAAAGCTTGCACGGGTGTGTTCGGTGAAGAACATGGCGCAGGTGGAGCATGGCGGCGATCGACGACTCGATCGGTGGAGTTGGAAACTTTGAGCGGATGGCTCGAACTGTCCAATGGGCTGCAATCAACAGGGATTTGTCTAGACGTGGAGATCGGGTTGATGGCGACTGGTGGCTGCTGTTCGATAGGGGTCGGTCACACGTGACGGCTAGGTTCGACGGTGCGGCTGGAAGACGTCGTGGATGAAGACGACAACTTTGACTTATGATCAGATTGATGGGATTTTAATCTTGATCAGGATGGTCGTTGCAGGCTTAGCAACGATGGTGGTGAAAACCACGGTGAACTCGTGTAGTATGAAGGTGGCTTGTTCGCGAGGTTTGCGTGCAGATGGCTAGGCGTCGATATTGGACTCGTACAGATTGCCGTGGCTCGAGGAGTTGCACAATTGCGCATGTAGTGCGTAACAGTGCAGGACATCCGGTCGAGTAGACACGTGGAGTTGTGGCTGAAATGGAAGAGGAAAATTGTCATGATAATCGTAATATGCAATTGCATGGAAGATTATTTTATTCTTTCTTTCTTCTGGCGATGGTGATCACGTGGGACTCGGTTTTTGGAGCGTGGGCAACTGCAGAGCACCAACCATCAGGTGGGCCATGGATCATGCATGTCAACATGCATGTATGGGAAGAGTCCTATCCGGACTTGTTTACTGGTGGTGAATACGCGTGTATGTGACCAGGCTATTTTGGCAAGGACAGATTGCGTGCAAGAGCAAACAATTAGAGTCAGATACGGTATGGACTTGTTGACGTGGCTCAAACTTCATATAACAACAGAAGCTCACGGCAGATTGCAGATCAATAGCAATCGAAGTTGTTCACGACTGTTACGACGGTTGGAGATGAACAGGGCGATGGTCAAGCGGGTTGATTTTGTCGTGTGCAAGCGGCAGGACGGTCGACGAGGCTTGTGAGTGGCGCGGCTATTGCGGAGAGAGGCTAGCGGTACCATGCTAGTCATACCGTGAGGTAGAGATGACAATGGGATCAGCAAGGACGACGTAGGAGCGAGGCGGCGGCGTGATGAAGTTTCTCGTTCTCTGTGGCGTGGCGACACGTGAGGCGAACTCAGAATGCGGTTTTGCATTGGAGGAGTTTGTGTGCTTCCAAGACAGCAAGGTACGTGGATCGATTCAAGTCGCACGTGGGATCGAAGGACGTAGGGCTGAGTTGGAAGGAAGTATAGACGACTGATATCTATACTTGCAACTGGAGTAATCTGGTTGGTCAGTACTGCGGGAGACTACGGTGTAAGACGTCGGACGTAGCAATGCAGTGGAAAAGAAGGGCAAGCTAATATGACAGTTTCATATGAGACTCAGACAGCGGTTGTGAAATTCTCAGTGTCACATATATAGTCAAGTTGAGTATGATATTGGATTCAGTTAGCTCTGTGTGGTGTCTAATAGGAGCAGACGTTCTTCAGGAGTTAGACATGTCAGAGCTGGAGATGAATCTAATTTTATTCAAGAGAGATGGGGTGACGAAGAGAAGGGTATACAACTGCAGGTGGAGTCATGAAGTATGATGCTGCAGGTATAGCAGAGTCTCTTGTTTGCGGTGGGTCTGCGATCAAGACTTATCGAGCAGCTCGTGTGGAGCTGTGAAGGCAACAACTCAGTTCAGGTACATGAAAGTTCGTGCATGAACAACGACTTCAAGAAGACATACATATTCGTCAAGGTGGAGTTTGTTAGATATGTATCGAATATGTGTACAATCCGGTTACAGTTGGACTTGAGTTTGTGTTAGGGGCTAGGATAGTGTTGGAGTCGAACTCTGTATCCTAGAGGGCCATAAATATAAGGCTAGTCTTTTAGGTTGATTTAGGCCCAATGCCTGATATGTTGTGGGCTCTGGTGGACCTGGGCTCGAGGGGCGCCAACTCGTGGGTATACCGAGCTGGGCCGAATTTCGCTGCGCACTCTAACACTGTGGAGGGAAATGCGACGCCGGAAGACATTATTGCACCCAAGAGATTTTAAACATTCTTGTCACCAAGTAGATCCTGCCAAGAGATGACGGTGCCCCAACAACGCTCCAAAGGGGAATGCAATGCTCTAGGACATCGTCATTGTCGGTCTAGTCCAAAACCTTGGCCTAGCTTTAGGTTGGAAACCACCACTAGCTCCATCGCTCACCAAGTACACTGTTGTCTCATCTCATCAACGCAACACACGACCGTCACACATTGTCGTTGCCACAATAAAAATAATGCCTTACAGCCTGCTTTGATGCTATGGCACCTTCGCAAAGTGGCCACCTCTACCTTGTCGTCGAGCCGTTGCACGCAAACTCCTCCAGTGTAGTCGTGCTCTATGCCACCACGCCATTGTGTGCAACCTCCTTCGATGCCATTGCGCCTCTATAGGTCTGGCATATCATTACGCCCATTGTCAACGTAGCAACAACAATTATTACCATAGGTATGCACCACTAGATTTATTGTCGACCAAGACCACATGCAATGGATGGATCCAAGCATTATTGATGTGCCCATGCAACTCCAAGGGACATGGGAACGTGCAACATATTTGTCGCCTTGATTCGGGGGCTATATCTTCATCGCCTGGATTCGGAGATATGTAGCCAATTGTAGTCGTCCTAACACCTGCACAAACTATCAATGGTGTGCTCCGCTAATGGCAAAGATAGTGGTGAGAGTAGAAAGAGACACCTGTCGGTGCCAGGGTCCATCACTATCTGTCACCCGCTGAAGCGAAGGTGACTTTTTATTTATTTATTTTTACAAAATGATGCTCTATTTTTTCTATACAAGTTTGGTTAAGTTTAGAATGGATTAACTTAGAATCACAGTTAATGACAGATCAAATACTTCATATGGCCATCGATCTGAGTCTGAGACATAATTGTAATCTAATAAAGAGTCAATTTTTTACAGATTTTGAACGGCAATAATCAAATTATATGCGCGCACGAGAATCAGCATTCGGCTACACGACCCCCCCCCCCCCCCCCCCCCCAACCGGTACGGACAAAGCGTTTCTAATTTAGAGCAGAGCAGTGAGCAACCAAAAGCGCAAGCAATAATAGGAGGTGCTTTCAGTTGCAAACAACTAGAGAGGGGTAGGGTAGAGGGACAACAAGATCTATGAGATCGAATGTACAGCCTTTTCCTCGAGATAAAGCGGCCTTCGCACTAATCAAAACCAGCCGAGTTGTTCATGCTGCACTGAACAGGATGATGGTTGATGGGCGCCTACAGGTCTTTTAACCATATTTTATTCGCCTAAGAACAGCTAGCCTTTGGCCTCTTGCCATATATAATTGCCGCTCAAAAGGAGCACGTATTTAGGCGCCGTCTGGTTCTAGTGACGTAAAACGGCAACACAAATAGAATTAGATCCCAGTGCAATCGGTTCTAGAGAACGAAAAATGCTACCTATTTATTTTAACAGTGGTAATGGTTCTGGTTCCCGTCCCTAGTAGGAGAAGAAAAGATGAACTCGAAACCCTAGAAGAAGAAGTTAGAGATCAGAAAAAATAAGCAGGAGAGAGAAGGGAATGAGGGAGAGACTCACATAGAAACACGGATTCGACAACTACAATAGCACATAAAGAGGCGCCACACATCTGTGGCGCCTGATTTTTTTTCTCGCGAGGTGTCGAGCGCGGGGCAACGGGGTTGGATGATGCTCAAAGCCTCGAGGGGAGTGGTATACGAGTTCCATAAGCCTACGGAGTATCAATTTACGCCGTGATCTATTATGGACAGACCTAGCCAAACGGCAAGTGATGAGATCAGATCACGTTGTTGTTAACTGATCATAGCCTAAAAAGTCCCAACCACATAGCACCTTGGGCTCTGTTCGCTATAAATCAGCTATGAAATATTTTTTTTAGAATAAATCATCCATACAAATAAGTAGAAGCCTGTGCGGCAGGACTTAAAATGATTTCTACTTAGACGGTTAGTAAAAAAAATCATTGTCACGCAGTATGCAGCAAAACCGTGCAGCTGTCATCGAGGTATTCGGCTCAACATAGAGACTAGCTAGTAGCCTAGTACCACGCTGTTGGGAAATGGTCAAATGGATAGGATGCGGTGTACTATAAGGCCTTGTTCAATTGGTGAAATTTGTGGTGAAAAGTTCTGGTAACACTTTCGTTGTTATTTGACAAACTTTATCTAAACATGAGCTAACTAGACTTAAAAAATTCGTATCGACATGAATAGACTATTTTTTAACTACATTTAATACTATATGCATGCGTCTAAAGATTTAATGTGACGAGTACTGCGCAAAATATTTTGGAGGATTTTAGGAACTGAACAAGGCCTAACATTGAATAAATTTAGGTGTTGTTTGGCTGGTCGTGATGATTTCGGCTGTTTCAATAATGCTCTGTGAGAGAGAATAAGTCGAAGTACGGCTGATAAGCCAACTGATAAGCCAAGAGAACAGCGAACACAACAGAGAGTAAACGAGTATACGTGCAACACTAACACGCCAGACGCACAGTAGCGTAATAATGTTAGGGGAGAATTGGCCCTGGGACATTCCGAAAGGCCTAAATTAGCGCGGTGCACACATCCACTTTCAATATTTGCCAGAAGACACTATGGTTTCGTGTAATTGGGCCAATAGACATCTACCCTCATCCAATATTTTTATAAAATAGATATAAAATTATATAAGTGCCAAAAAATTATAATATAATTTTTTCCACACTCTACATGATAAGAACTACATACTAAAAATATTTTTTTGCGCTGAAATGATCATTTTGCCCCCACTTCATAAATAAACAAAGATAACCATGATTAATTAGTTAATTTATTTGTATTATATTAAAAATACTGACAAAATCACAGAATGCATACATCACCAAATCTTGTCTATCATAAAAATATCATATCAAAATAACAAAGTTTAATATATCAATTAAGCTCCATAAGAGATAAATCTATAATTCAGTCATGCTAAATATGTCACTATAAACTTTATTATTTTGAGCTAATATTTTTAGCATTGTCAAGATTTGTTGATGTACGCATTCTATGATTTGTCCCAAGATTTGTAGTGACCTACAATCATATAAGCAAATTAACCATGATTATCTTTGTTTATTTATGAAGTGGGGGCAAAATGATCATTCAGCGCAAAATAAATAATATTTTTAGTATGTAGTTCTTATCATGTAGAGTGTGGAAAAAAATATATTATAATTTTTTGGCACTTATATAATTTATATCTATTTTATAAAAATATTGGATGAGGGTCGATGTCTATTGGCCCAATTACACGAAACCCTAGTGTCTTCTGGCAAATATTGAAAGTGGATGTGTGCACAGGCCAATTTAGGCCTTTCGGAATGTCCCAGGGCCAATTCTCCCTAATTCTCCCTAATGTTAGCGTAAGAGCGGGTGGAGCAGTTTCTCTTAATAAAAAAACGTGTCGACGGACGTGTTCTTAAATAAAAAAAAAAAGTTGGAGCAGTCCAACCCATTGGATGTAGAGGAAGTACTGTAGTAGTTAAATGTCCCTGCGTCCTGACAGCAACCTCGTGGTACACTGCTACTCATACATACGTTCAGTACTTGTAGATGGTTGAATGGAAACGCTAATGCACCGACAACCGAGAATACTAGCACTATATGAGCATTATTAGGACCTGGTGGCGTTACAGGGTGTTTGGTTTGAGGAAGGGGGTTGTTCATCGTCTTCTCACTCCTCACTTTTTCTATTTGGTTGGTGGTGGAATGGAATGAGTTGATGCATCACCACCTCATTCCTCATAAGCTAATATACGGATAGAAATGAGTTGGTTCCACCAAAATTCATGGGATAAACTTATGATGCATCACCTCATGAAGCATGACTTGATTTCATGAAGCATGACTTGATTTCATGAACAAACACACTGTTAATTTCTCACGGATGGGGGGTACTCCGTGTTCTTTGAGTTAGCGTATGGATCTAGTCCGAACCGCAGACGATTGCTCTTGGTCCTTTAATTTGTTTGGCCTACGCCCCACAAGTACACAGATAACCGAACCAATCAGTAGTTGGCTCCGTCGGCAGATACAATACTTTCGCCGTACGTTGGACTGTTGGAACCTACACCCTTCTGTCTTTTATTAGATGTCACTGTGGAAACGTGTTTATAAGTGAAACACAGTTTTTCTAGTGACATCTATTTTGAGACGAGGAAGTAGCTTGAGGTGGCGAGCAGGTACCGTGGCATGGACGTGGACGGACCGTGGCTGCCTGTGCTGAGCTGCACGATTATATTGCAGGCACAGGGCACCGCACGTCTCAGTCTCAACGACTCCACCGCAGCACAGGATCGAGGCAGCACCTCCGTACAAAGAAAAGTAACCCAACCAACCTACGAGACCATCGGGCCAGGAAATCTTAGACTGGTGCTTCCTGCTTCGTCGTCGTCCTTTGCGTTTCAATTCGCTCTTTGGGGTTTTGATCAATTCGCTCTGTGTAATAAATTACATAATAACACGACGAAGAAAGGAAGGAAAGGCCAGGGAGCCGTGCATCGCGGTGAACCAGAGGAGAGGAGGGCCGGTAGCTGCACTTCAGTGTGTTTTATGCAGCGTTTGGCTGCCATCTTCTGTACGTTTTCTTGCGGCTAAGTAACCACCAAAAACGAGCAAGTCCCAAACTTACAGAGAGAACTAAACCACATATGGGAAGAAATCTTTCTCGCTAGATTAGTTTTTTTTCTCTCTTTTCTTGATTAATTGGCCAGTGCATGCATCCGTGCATGCGGGTTACAGAGCACACTTTAGTTGATAGGTACGTTCAGTTTAGAAGACCGAGTTTTTTTTATTTTTTTTTGGGATTGCACAATACATTCTTTGGTGAAACCATAAATTTCTAGGCCAACCCCCACATTATCATAATACACTGCACTGCAGTGTGCGTGCAACTGCGCACGAGCCAGTCGTGCCCGTGCTCTCCGAAATGGCCAGCTTTATTTGCACGCAAAAACAGGGCCCGGGACCAAGTCCAACCGCCAATAATGCGGTAGCTCGGTGAGTTGTACGTACATGTCACCCGATCATCATACACACGTCCACTGACTCGCGTATGATTGCGAGACGACGCGTCATGCATGTATACTACTAGTACACTAACTTGTTTTATATTAGCTTATACTTAATAATATGCACGTATCATTCATTCATGATATATATGGGCTGTATGATTAGCCGCCGTGAACTGTCCTACTCGTGCTAATACATGCATACCAGCTCAGAAGCCAATGCAATGCAACAACTGATCTGAACAGTGGCGCTTGGGCTTATATTTTTTTGTTTTTGAAAAAAAAAAGAATCGCGTGCATGGATCTGGTCATGCCATGTCGCCGACGACGAGGCCGGCCCTTGTACGTGCATCGCGTAAAGACGTGTGTGTCCGGTCACCCAAAGCCGGACTAAAAAGGAAGGCAGCGCGAAGGTTGGTGATGGGCTCTCGCACCTAAAGACCACCCAAAAGGCCATGTCGATCATGGACGACGGGAATCCAAGCCAATCACGTCCTCTCCTGAGGACGTAGCCTACTCCTACAACTACGATAGATCACTCATTGACGGAGCTGGAGTATTGTTCTTGTCTAGCTAGGAATGTGTGTGTGTTTCTTTTTGTTCCAAAATTCTTGAGAACGTGGAACGTGTTTTTCAATTAGTCTCGGAGGTAATGTGTTGCTTTCGTCCGCTGGCGGCGTGCAACGGCAACCAGCGCTTTGTGTGCTTGTTCCGTAGATTCGGATATGGGGATAGCGTTTCGAGGGCTGTCCAGAGTGCACTTTTGATGCATTATTATATGTCGAAAACTACTACTCAGGCAATCAACCTGACCGTGCAAAATGGCCAACCAGCTTGAAGGCCGCAGTTGAGAAATGGCGCTGAGGATCTCTCCGACGAGCAGAAGCCGCAGTTTGTTTTTTTTTCTTCTCCTGCTATTTTAATGACTGGTTCTATTTGTTTTGTTTTGAACTTATTCCCGATTGTAGGTTGTTTTTAGTGTTCTGCTGCGACAAAGAATAAGCTGTAGGTTGATAAGTTAAGAGCAGTGCGGTGAAACTTGTAGCTCCGGAGCGCGAATCGTACGATGCACCACGGCGACATTTTACATGGAGCTGGCATGGACCAGCAGAGCGTCGTCACCTCGTGTAAAACGACAGGATTTGCTAGGAGAAGAGAAAATTCGGAGGAATCACCGCCCCGTTTGGAGCGTTCCAACCATGTCAGTTTATCAAAAACAACAAAAACAGCCCAACACGGCCTGTAGGTTGGGGATCAACAGAGAATTGATTCGGAGAAGCAGGGTTTTTTTTAGCTCCTGCACTTGTATACCAAATAGAAAAGTGATTTACTTGGATTCTCGAAAGAAGCTCTAAAGAATTAAGTAGAATCACTCTATTAAAGAATCAACCAGCAGAGCTGAGCTGAAGAAAGGAGCGGAGCTCTTCCCAAACAGGCACTATATCCATCTTATTATAAAGGACGTCAATGTCGAGCCATACCCCAAAGTAGGGCAGAGCGGCGCGGCATGATGTCGTCCATCCGACGCCTGCCACGATATTTCGTAGCAACAGTGGGAACCTGGACCCTCCTAATTCAACAGGCTCTGCTCTGAAATGAGCGATCGAGACCTACCAAGCTGGCGCGCTGCCGGGTCGCTCACTGGGAGGAGGACCAAGGTGCAATTTTCGAGAAAACTCGCAGGTCCGCAAGCCAAGGGATGGAGAGATGCCCAGAAAGTACTGTACGTCCGATACGTCCTTAGGCAGGGGTCGGCCACTGAAAGGCACGGGGCGCAGGATGGTGTGTAATAAATCTCCGGATCGGCCCCTCCGGGTTCACCGAGGGCTGTTTGTTTCGCGAACGAGCTTAGCCTGGCTCGCATAGAAGGAGCCCTGGTTCTGGATAGCCAGGCCCAATACATACAAGAACGTGGTGTTTGGTTTGTCTATATGCACGAGACAGGTTGAGCTGAGAACTGTTTGGTTGCTCGTATGAGAACGAGTTGCATGAGATAAAAATATATAAATAATCATCGTCATGACATTTAGTACGGACAACTATTATCGTATACACTTAGTTTACCTTAATTCTCCTTAATATACTTCGAAATATATTAATATCATTTAATATATGCTAATAATATATTAATAACGTCATTAGATGACAATTATCTGCACCACGCGAGCCTGGCCCGCAGAAACGGCCGATTTCTGGCGTTCCTCCAGAGCCAGGCTGCGGAGGAATCTTGCACGAGCAGAGCCTGACCAGACAGATACGCGAACCAAACAACGCCTGTTCTCGCATCTGTGGAGCCTGGCTAAGGGGTAGTGCAGCCAACAAATCACACAATCCCTGCACCACCCCTCAACCAGGCTTCACAGATGCGAGAACAGCGTTTGTTTGGTTCGCGTATCTGTCTGGCCAGGCTCTGCTCGTGGTGCAGGTAATTAGTCATCTAATGACGTTATTAATATATTATTAGCATATATTAAATGATAAATATATTTTCGAAGTATATTAAGGAGAATTAGGTAAACTAGTGTTATACGATAATAGTTGTCCGTAATAAATGTCATGATGATGATTATTTATATATTTTTTATCTCATGCAACTCGTTCTCATACGAGCAACCAAACAACTTCTCAGCTCAACCTATCTCGTGCATACAGACAACCAAACACCACGTTCTTGTATGTATTGGGTCTGGCTACCAAGAACCAGGCTCCTTCTATGCGAGCCAGGCTAAGCTCGTCCGCGACCAACATGCCCTAATCAGTCCTCTGGCTGCCTCGCGACCACACACCGCCTTCGTCTCCGTCGGCTTCGAGAGAGCACGCAGAGGAGGGGAGGACGAGGAGGGGTAGTTGTTGAGCCGCGCCGCGCGAGTGGTGGCGTCCGTGGCCCATCCATCGGCAACGCAGCGTGGATAGAGGGCTCCAGATTGTACTGGACCGCGCCTGGCCGCCACATGACGCGACTCGCGACGGATAGATGGATAGCGCCGCTGCCTGCCGCCTGCCTGAATGCCCAATCAAAAGGGTCCTGTGGCACGTAGGAGAAGATGCCAAGAAAGGGGAGAGACGCGTAGCCCGTGCAGTGCTCCCGGGACACGCCATGTGAGCAGACGTGCGCGCTCCAGTCCCCTCTCCCCTGCGTGCCGCCCGCTCTGCCCCCGACCGGACCCGCCGGAGCCCCGATTATTAGCCACGGGCCCACGGCCCACGGCGGGAGACAGTGGACGACAACACGGTGTAGCTAGCCGACCCTGCGCCGTACGTGCTGTGGTCATCACACGCATTTACCCCTCTACAGGGCTCAAGATTGGCAAGTTAAGACGGGACACAAACGAACGAACGAACCAACTGCGCACCCAAAGGCTGGAGGGGCTCCAGCCTCCTCCAGCCACAAAAGAAACAGGCCAGGCAAAGTTTGACGTGCACTGGTGCCACGCCGTGCCGGCGCCGCGAAAAGGAGCCGGCCGACTCAAACAACCATCAACGCGGAGACGCATCATGCCGCGTGAAAAGTGAGGAATCTGGCAAAAAGAATGGATGGACGCCATGCTGTGCTGTCTTCCGACAACGCTAAAAAAAAAAGTAATCTGGCTATGCACAGGCCGCAAATTATGGTGCTTTAGCTGACAGCAGATCCTTGTTATTATATGAAGTTATTATGAACAACAAAGCCACGAATCATGACGCAAATCACGCATATGCCACCAAAGGCCGAACATGGGCTGTCCTCAGGCCTCCAGTTTGTTGGCACTCAAAATTTGCTTTAGACGCTACAAACCCAAAAGGAATGGGGGCATAGCAGGTACATCAGTCAGTAGCCACAAATACATATACAGCAACGATGGCGACAGCGGCGTCAGCCACAAGTGAGCGCATCAGATCTACAGGGTGATGATATCCAGCAAGTAAAACAGAGGATGAGACAAACCCGTAGAGTTTAGGGCGTCCCCTTCCTCGTGATGAGGCGCAGCAGTGTTTCTGACCGCTGCCTGCTGCGTCTTTGACAGGCAGGTGACCCACCCTCGGATACTCTCCTTGAATTTTTCCTCCCAATCTTGCAACAACCTCCAGCTCATCGGGGCTTAGGCCGTCCAATCCCCGGTGAGGTCATCCGGGTCAAATGACATCAATGCCAGGCCCGGGTTGCATCCCTCCCAGCAAACAACGAATATGGTCCCTGAGGGCCATAAAGAGCCTGAGGAAAAAATATATTCAGGGAACACAATTGACTCTGTGAAAACAAGAAGGGACAAACCACGTTTTATATATCCGGTAATGAAGAAAGATGGTATTGAAACAGAGCCCCTAGCCCAAGGGAGCCCAGCATACTATGTATGATAGTTATCAGAGAAAATTGCAGAATCTGAGAAATTGCATACATTCTGTTGTGCATAATAAAGTGATAAACAAATCCTGGTTAAAATGTCATCTGCAAGTAGGAAGCATGTTCATATATCATCAACAGCAGTGAACACATTGCACAAGTGTCAACCTCAATATGAGAATTATAATCCCAAACAGAAGCATTTTGTGGAAAATTATTTGAAGGTAACAGTCCTGTATACCTAATTCCTTGGCAGTATATGGGCCAAAGGAACACCCCACTAGAAAACTACAGTATCAGTTCTAGAATCTAGACAGTCTCAAGAAATACAAATATGCTTGTTGCCTGTGGAAACAGCAGCCTAGTTAAACAAAGAAAGGAATCAAGGGTACCCGACAGTAGCTATATACACTACTGATTGCACACTACAGGATAAACAATAGTGACCAAACCACAGTAGTATATGATTCCACAAACTAATACAGTACTACTTCAAGACAAATGTGGACCCGAAAGCGGTGAGATGGCACACGATAAATTATATCATGTTGTATGGTGACTCAAATCCTAGTTGGAATAGGACTCAAGAAAGGTGTGCTATTAGGACTTCTAGTCTACTAGGTCTTGAGTGTACAATCCTACTAGGAGTAGGACTCCTATTTGTATGTATGAAGGCCTTGGAGGGGACTATATAATCAAGGGGTTAGAGGCCATAGGCATAACAACAAGATCATAAGCTAACACAAGGGGTCTCATCCAAGGCTTGTACGGAGCAATTAGGAGCGCTCAAGAGGATTAGACTAGACAGTTCTATTGCACTAAATTCTTGTATAGGGCAAGAATCGGTGGGTCCTGAAGGGTCAAGTAGGGTTGTAAGAGAGCGACAATCTCTTGTACTCTTTTGGAGTGTGCTAATAAAATTTGCGGTCGGCTTCGCCAAATCCTAATCTTGTCGTGGTTGCTTCATCATCATCTAGGGTTTTCTACGCGATTCGGCTACATTGTTCTTGATACGGTGCTAGCTTGTGTCATATTCGCAACATCCTTTTCAAAGATCGAGGGCTGCTGGCATAACTAGGGGTATCAGATTCTAACATATCACCCAGACTGCAACGGGCAAACAAATGAAACTGAAGAAACAAGATGCATAAAGCAGTCAAAATAAATATGTAAAATTGGTATTGCAGAAGATAAAGGGGGAGAAACAGTAAAGGTACATTGGTACACCAGGATACCAAGTAACAGTCTAACAGATACACAATTGAAATGCAGTGTAAATAAATATGATGATGCTTGGACCCAATAATTTCAGAAGAAAGCGTTCAATCAGAGTCCAAGCGAAAACTTCATCAAAACATTATAAGGTACAGAAATCAGATAGCCTTAAGTAAACAAGGGAATTAGCTTCAGAACTGCTGGTAGTAGTTCAAAAGACAAGGTAAAACATAAAATTTGTTTTTTGTTTTACAATTCTGATTTCTCTATAATGAAGCTAACAAGGTGTTGTCCTCCCTAACATTGCATTATAGGTTAACTTCTAAACTGATAGCTTCCATGAGATGAATGCTACAAATATGAAATATCTATGCACTATGAGTATCACAATCAAGGAAACGAATGTAACAGATTTAATACTTGACTAATTTAGAGTATAGCTATATAGGGCCTGATAAATATTTTACATCAAAGCATGAAAGATCTAACCTAGATACCAGTGCATATTTCTCATCAAACATGAAACATCTAACCTATAATCCTAGATACTGGTGCATCTCTGTATGTCATTCCATAACAAAAACTGAGCTACAACCTACAATACTGACCGTTAACATAATATCTGCACCTTATTTTCTAGTTACCAAACATTTTGAGCATGTGCTCAGGCACACGATGTACTTATAAACTCAGGTCTAAGTAGCACCCAATATTGTTATATGTCTGCACCTGCCCCACATTTGAATTAATAAGCTCAAGCCTCATGGTTCTTTTTATATATCAGACTAATGCCTTACAGTTTCTGGATCAAAATGGACCATCCACGTCACTAGTTTGGCAAATCACAATCTACCTACTAACTACACAAAGCAGCTCAAGCTTTTCACCTTAATGTGGACCATCTCACCGTCCAACGTAGACCAGCTGTTGCCACCTCATAACTAGTTTGTGCAATCAGTACTACGTATTCGATTATTATAAAACAGTTTCAGCTCGGAATGACCTTACAGTAGCAAAATCTGTTCGATGGGCAGCCTATCAGGCCGCATCCCGACCAAATCTGAGGAGCAGCAGAATGGAGTGCAATTCTCACCTCCCGCGGGAGACGTCATAGACCTGGCCGCGGATGGCGATGAGGATCTGCTTGCCTGGGTCCTTGCCGTCGTACGCACTGAGCTGCTCGAGCGTGACCTCTTCAGCCCACCTCCACGGGGTCCGGATACACGAAAGGCATCGGCTCTCTCCTCCTCTCTCCTGTGCTTCTCCTCCTCGCGCTGTGGGGGGCGGCTTGGCAGGCAGCGCGGGGGCGGGGGCCACGAAGAGGAGGAGACGAGGAGGTAGGTGGCCACCATGAGGGCGAGGATGGTGGCGGCGGCCCCGGGCGTGAGGCCCGTGTAGGCCTGCAGGGGCCTCCGCGATCTCCATTAGGTTTCGCTGGCTGCGACGCGAGGGCAAGCCTACTAGGTTTCGGGAGGTCGAAGGAGGCGGGGGCGGGGCGGTGCTGCTGTTGACTCGGGGACTTCGCACGCGGAGAGCCGGCGACGGAAGTGGAAGGGAAAGGCCTGGCTGCGTTTTGGTCAGGGTCGCAGCCGGGCGCGGCCAAGCCGGGCGACAGCGAGTGGCAGCGCAAAAGCCGGCAGACGGCGAAAAAATGGCACGCTGCGCCTGCGCGTAAGCTAGCCACCGGCCCGGCAACATTATTTGACTGGGTCAGGTTGGGCCCGTGCCGCGATGCCCTTTGTCACGCGATCGGTGTGTAGTAGGGCTGTGCAATTTGTGGTGCCAGGCCCGTCTATGCTTTTTGGGTTTACCGGACCTTTTTTCTTTTTGGGCTCTCTCGACTCGGGAGGCATCTTGTAGCCATCAATTATCCATTCTTTCATCCTTCAGGCAGAATCACCTGAGAGATCCCAGTGTGAAATATGAACAGAATTAAACCTTGAATAATCTTTTATAGATTCTACAGAATACGTTGTTCGTAGCAACATATCTTTACAGATAGTCAAGGCACAACCCAAGTTGTGCAGGGAAAAAATGCATTCAAGAAAAAAGTAGGATAGTGGTTAATCGAAGGATACTAATGGAATTAGCAAACAGTTAACCCAACAGCTTCAGAAGATTTAATAAGAACAACATTTAGAATGATGTAAATCGCCGAGAACAGAGAAGCACATATCATTTGACTGCTTAAGCTGGTTTTCATTTGCAATAGCGTGAAGAAAAGCTCAGAAGTGCCTGAGATTGCAAATGAACATAATCAGCGCAGTTCCATCTGTACTGGAGTACATAAACAATAGTAACGAAGAAAAGAAATATACATTGATTAATTAACTTTATTAAAAATAGAGTACAATTGTCCCCCCCCCCCCAAAAAAAAAAAAGTACAATCATGAAATAATCCAAAGTGGATGTAATGAATACAAATTAAATCATTCATCGCTAAACTGATGATATATAAACAATAGTATCAAAGAATAACTGAAGCCTCTCCTTCACTGTGCCATTCCCAGAGTAGTTTAAGAAGGGTATATGAATAGCTTGGACCGAATGAAATAATCAAAAAACCTGCACAGTTAGAGGATGATTATATTCACTAATTGTGGAGTTCTTGAATGAACTAGGACAATGAAGTGATAGCAACTAAAAGTTATTCTTAAGAAGAACGCAAGCAATCCAATTGACTGATTCTTAAACGAGATAAGGTGTGTGAGTAGATTAAGGGCCTGTTTTGGTTCCACCCTCTAAAATTTAGTGATCACTAAAGTTTAGTGACACTGTTTTGATTTATAGTAACTAAAGATCACTAAAAAATCACTAACCAAACGGCTCTAATGCTGGAATACAAGCATAACAGTGTCAAAAAAAATGTACTATTAGCATAGTAAGCTTTAGAGACCCAAGTAAAGAGTCTTCAATATTGGATATATTTCGTGGACTTTAATTTCTCCTGTCGATAAATGCCATACAGGTAAATATAACTCAAAGCTATGATAACAGTCAGTATCCCAATATTTTTTGGTTAATATTAAATAGATGCTTAGTAGGCAAGATTTATATAGGGCCTTTTCAAGATACAATAGCCCAGACCAATGTGAGTGCAAAGTTCAATCAGGCCAACAGCTTCAGGTAAAACAATAGTCAACACAAAGTTCAAGTGTACAAGAAAGAACCCGTGAATCGGGTAAAGGTGGCATATGAACTCTCCTCAAATGGCAAGAAAACTATCCTAGCAACCAGACTACCTGCAGAAAGGAAATGACTGAATACATATATTAATTTGATCCACTGCAATACTAGCAGACAAAAGTAGCTGAAAAAGATTCTTGGTATGCTTACCACAATCATGAAGAAAAGCTTCAGAAGTTCCTAAAATGTTACATCAAAGTTTGATTTGCGAGAACTGACTTGATTGACCACAAGCAGGCATCAGGCAAGGAAAAACAGAGATGTACATGTACAAAGCACTGAAAATGATCGATCAAGAAGCAGGTCAGTAAGAATGGTCGATCAAGAAGCAGGCCACATCAATTGCTTATTAATGCAAAAGTAGTAGTAACCATCTCAAGCATGTACGGAGTACATAGTAATTGCGAAGCAAGACGCAAGAATAACATTACAAGCATTCAAACAAATTGGTTTCTTGTTAATGATTCATCAAGAAGGTACCTTATAATCAATACAAGCATATACTCCCTCCATATGGAAATAGAAGTCCCTTAGGACAGCGACACGGTCTCCAAAGCATAACTTTGACCGCTTGTTTCTTTAAAAATATTTGTTGTAGAGTGGTATATGTATATTTTATGAAAGTACTTTTCAAGACAAATTTATTTATATGATTTTTACATATCTAAACTTAACAATTTAAAAGTTATTCATGATTTATATTCTCAATGTTTGACTCACACAATATCCAAAACGACTTCTATTTTCATATGGAGGGAGTACAATATAAATCACCAAAAGGAAAAGGATTTACATCAGGTGCTGGCATTGGCAGTTTCGTATCGTATATTGCCAACAACACACGATCATTTGGGACTTGCACGGTTCATGAACTAATCAAAACAAAAACAACGACTACTCATGAACGAACTGTTAGTGTGATCTCCTCCCGTTGGTAGGCCCAACGGCCCACACGGAACTTGATCCGCTCCCTGATCGGGGGAGCCCCAACCCATCTATGGTTGGGGGGGCCCTGTCACTCTGCGGTAAATAAAAGGAGGGTGGGAGGCCGGAGCTCTGATTACGAGATTGTCAGCAGCCGCCACTCCCACCTACAGTCCTACCCTAATCCGATCTCCTAGGGTCGCAGCCAGTGACGGGAAGTCCCCTCCGCCGCCGCTGCACCGACCCCGACTGCTCCCTCCTCTACTACGACGAGCACTTCACCGCCCCGGCTTCCGTGACTCCCATGGCGGAATCGAGCTCCAACCTCAAGCCCGCCGATGGTCGGTAACCCTAACGCACACCTCTTCTCTCACCCTCCCTCTCTAATCTAGTAGATCAGTTAGGAATCCTTATTTACCCTAAGTTAAACACCCGTCTGATCTACTGGTTAGTGATCCATTTAATCTAACACGAACAAGCACGGAATGATGCAGCAGCTAGTATCAGGCATGTCATGATAGGTCAAGCCCGCGCCGGGAGCTCCATCTCCGGAAAGAGGCTGCGCGGATGAGGCGCAGGCTCTTCCCTGCCGTGGTTGGCCTCGGCATCTCTTTCTTCGTAGTCGCCGCGACAGTGGCGGTGGGCACAGGCAGGGACGGCGGTGGAGTCGTCGGCGACGGAGACGGATCGATCACCCTGACCTGGTGCGGCGCGACGACGTAGACGGTGCTCTTGGGATCGCCGCGTGGCCAGTTGGCGTCGTAGACAACCTCGTAGCCTCCATCGGCGGACGACGACACGATCGTGGCTTTGAGACAGAGCACGAGAACCTGCCCCGTCTTCAGCGTCGCAGTCCTCGTGCGGACACGAACCACCGTCCCAGGCTTCAGATGGGGGGGGGACTCCGGGAGAAGCCCGGCACGCAGACCGGCCGAAGATGGGGCGGTCCGAGGCGGGGCGCGGAGCGGCGGGGGTGCAGCCGGACGGAGCACGAGGCCGGGGCTGTGGTAACGCGTCGGTGACGGTGGAGCCTCCGGAATGGGAGATCGCCGAAGACGGTACCTCTCGATCCGGTGGACAAGGGCGTGCATCATGGACGGTGTCGCTCGAACCGTGACGCGGCGGCGCGGGACGGCTTCTTGGCGACCGACACCGACCTCGTGGGCGCCAAGGGCTTGGACTTCCTGCGCTGGAGCTCGCGGCGGCTGCTCCGCATGCCGGAGCATGAGGAGCGCGGCGGAGATACATCACCATTGTAGAGGAGAGCTGTGGATGGGATTGGATCGACGAGAAGCAGAGAGAGTGGGTGGATTGCGGAAAGGAAGGCGACGGCGAGGGAGCAGAGGAATTAATTGCCTTGCGCGCCAGGGGAAAAGAAGGGAAGGGGAGGGCGTGGGATTTAAGCAGCTGGACTGGATTCCAGATCTGGCCCAGCTACGCGGTTTCGAGTCCGACCCAAAGTTGGATAGATTTTTTTTACAATCACCAGAGTTGGATAGATGGATGGATGGCCAGTTGCCGTAAGGGCCGAGTCGATAAACGAATCGAGCGAGGTCCGCACGCGATATAATGACCTCTACATAGAGTATAACAATAAACTATTTTATTTAGCAGCTTTTTAAAAAAAACGTACTTCACAAAAATACATGTCTATGACTCTAGGAGAACAAATAGAATTTTTCAATTAGTTATGCACAAAAATATGAACTAAGGAAATTTCATGAACACAAATACCCATTACTTAAATACATGTTCATGGCTCTATAAGAACTTCTATTGTGGCACTGGAAAAAACAAAGCAATTTATAGAGTTGCAGCCAAACTGGCAATTCTGCTATTTAGGGCACCGATTTCTTGTGCATGCCCAACATCACTTAAGATTCACCCAGCTCTAGTTTGGTACAGCCCTTTAGATTGCTTCTGTCAGAACTAAAAATCAAAGTAAAAAAAAAAAAAGAGACAAATAACAAGAGAATCGAGTATATATTTTCGCGTAGCCCTTTAGAGTGTGCACTGCCCTGGTTGTGGTCAAGGAAATTCCTTAAATAGAACATGTCATATTCTTGTAACTCAGCAATCCGGTCAACTTTCTGGCTACTGAAACCTGAAAGTCATTTCTTCACGCTTCAGCAAACATGGACATATAATTTTCCTTCAAACAGATGGAGACACTAGACATCAATCACATGATCTTTAGCTTAGATATTGACATGCCGCTTGTGAATTTTAGCTTCTCAGCATCAATGATAGACTCCACTTGCTTAACAGCCTCCTCAAGTTTCCCTTCGGCGTTTACAACCACATAGTCGAAATTCTTCATGCGTTTGATCTCCTCCCTGGCTGTTGCAACTCTGACAAGAAGCATATCTGATGTTTCTGTTTTACGGTGGATTAGCCTTTTAACAAGTGCCTCTTCACTCTCAGCAACTAAAAATATGAAAACTGCAGATTCACCAAGTATCTGTCTTAAAGTTGCTGCTCCTTGAATGTCCACTCTCAGAACAATGTCATAGCCTTTAGCCATGTAGTCACGAATCTAGATGAAAAAAGTAACATGTATGAGAACTTTATGTAGGTAAACCACGTCTTCAGTTTTCGCACAAAAAAAAAAGGACAACTTCTTCAGACATGTCTAGAATTTTACCCTAATTTTACAAAAACAGACATATTTTCATTGTGGACCCAAAATGCAGAATTTTCATTTCATTTCATTTCTAGGGAGTCCTATGAAATTATTGTCAATACATGTTAGCAGATTCTTTCAATCAAGTTGATGTAACTGAAACTGAGTAAACGACACACAGCACTACAGAATGCTAGAAGAAACAGTGAAACTTGAAAGCCAGTAAGCAACAATTTTGCAGAAATCCATAGAACTAAAGCAATACTCTATAAGACGTTGAGATTTTCAACATTCAATCAAGCATCATATAGCAGGTTCAAGTGATCAGTTATAGTAGACAAAAATCAAACAGCAGATTAAGACGCAATGTGCCTGTGCTAGTCACCAGCATGCTCAAGTCATGGCATGATATTCCCTGCTGTACCCCATAACTTGATTTGAAATATGTAGCAAATATGGTAGCTGACATTTGCAAACATCTGCTACTGAAGTGATATTTGTGACCTACATGGTTTGAACTTTGACCTGCCCTGCCCTGCTTCACATATAAGTGGAGTGTACCCTTTTCTAGGCTTTTACGAGATGAGCTTGGGTAAAAGCCATAGGAAGATTTTAATCTAGACATGTCTGAAATATACTGTAACTACCCCTGTATATAAAGCACTAAACAAACCTAGCAACACATCAAGCGGATAATGGAACAAGTTTTTACCAGGCAATGTTTACGATCTTTACTATTGTTTGATATAAGTTGCATTTTTACCAGGCATTAGGTCAACTGTACAAATTTTTGTGCATTTAATTTTTGGTGTAAAAAAAAATCGACAGGGATATCATGGTTTCGCAACTGAATTTCCAACTTCTATGATTATTCACATCACTTAGGTCTGCAGTGCCATTGGAAAAATTCCGGCCACACCACTCGTACCCACAAGATCATTTCTAACACTTGTTTCAGCGATGATACAAGACATTGGGTTGTTCGTACTGAACAGTCATAACATCATGAGTGCATAAGTAAACCGTTTTCAGTGCATATGATAATCGTAAACCATTTAGGTATTACTTTTCCTAGATCTGACCCAGCATATGTATACACACCAATCTGCAAGCAAGAAACAGTTCTGACTTCTGATGCAAACAGATAATGATATAACCTCGATACAATACCTGCTGTTTGGGGATTCCTTGTACTCCCCATAAACAAGAGCATACTCAAGCAACTCATCCGTCTCAATCATCGTCAGGAATTCCTCCTTACTGACAAAGTAATAGTCTTTCCCGTCAACTTCACCTGGCCTCATCGCCCTGCTCGTCGCAGTGACAACGAAATGGATCCCTTCCCTCTCCTCCTGCAGCCTCTGCAGAACAACCCACACCCGACATTATAAATCCAAACAGAAACCAATGCCCCGCAGCAAAGGTAAGCGGGATTAGGCGTCGCAATGAGGTGTCACCTTGATGACTGCGTCCTTGCCGACACCGCTGGGTCCGCTGATGACGAGGATCATCGGCTGCGACGGCGGCGCCAGCGGCTCGGAGCTGAACGTGGTGCCCAGCGCCGCCTCCAGCCCCTGAACAGCTGGTCCTACAGTGCAGTGGCACAGGACGCAAAGGCGTTTAGGCGGTCCAAGGGGCAAAACTGTCAAGAATCTAAGCATGTGACCCCCAATACCTTGTCTGCGCCGGGATGAGGAGGAGGCGGCGGCGGGGGACGGTGCGAGGAGTGCTGCCACTCGGCGGAGGAGGAAGACATGAGGCGGCGGGGCGTGGGCGAGGGGCTGGAGGGGTGGTGCGGGCGGCACAAGAACAAGAAGGAAGGGGCCGGCCCGTACGAGCGACGGGGCGCGGGCGAGGGCGCAGGAGAACCTTCGCGAGAGAAGCATCGAGAAGGTCCCGGCACGGCTCGAGAGGGTGGAGGGGCGGAGCCGGAGGAGGCCGGGAGGGTGTGGAGATTGGAGTAGGAAAGGATGGCCGATGGCGAAGGCCCCTATGGGGTTTGTGGGGTTTTTGAGGGCGTCTGCCGCGAAATTGGCGTATTCCAGCCTTCCAGGATAAACGAGCTGGACGTGAACGGTGGTCAAAGCACATTCGTTTTTTGTATTTTTGTTAACGAATTTGAATATGGCTTTGCGCCTTTGCGTGTTCTCAAGAACAGGGCGAATCTTAGCATGCGACAGATACGAATCGTGTGTCTACTTGTCTAAGCAGCAATGTCTAAAGGTGTCTAACTATAAACTATCCAATGCATTTTTCTTTTCTGCGTATTTCAATTTTTTTTTGTATTAAAATGTGAGTATGAATTCGTATTATGCTATTTGGAAACCGTTTGACCACAGACTGAGCTCAATTGGTTAAATTTTGTATGGTAGATTCGTAGCACGAAGTAATAACACAAATGCTTCTGTTTTTGGCTTTTGCCTAATTTTTTTTTTTCAGTGACATGTAAAATGTCTTCGACACATAGGCGATCTGTCGGCTGCATGCCTGCATCCCTCGGGGCAGAGGGCAAGCTGTGTAGTCCCTCTGTTCCTTTTTATCTACCGCTACTATTTTGGTGATGGTTAAACTTTCTTAAGTTTAACTAGTTTTATAAAAATAAATTCAACGATATGTCTAATAATACTAATTATATATCATAAATATTAATATTTTTATAATTGAGCACATTTGATTTTTTTGAAAGTGAGAACAGTTCATAATCAATTTCACTACTATTGAAAGTTTTTCTTATATATTCTATCAATAAACAGTTCATAAATTTTACACTACTATTGGTTGCCTAACATGTATGTCAAATAACCAATTTGTTATTGCTCTCGATTGGACACAAATTTAACTTGTTCCTTTTATGCGCTCAATTGAGCATATGGTGTAGGTTACTAGGTTGCATGGGTCTAGAATTTTAGAAGTTTAGAAGGATTAACGACATACATCCGATGAGTGTCTAACAATCTTACCCTTCGTCAAGAAGACAAAGGAAAAGATCGCTAAGCTGATGAAAGGAGCCCCAAGGTCTTCCAAATGGATATGGTTTGAGCTAAGAGGGGCTCCCGCTCCCGCCCTCTAGCTTGGTGGAGAAGAAGATGAAGGAAGGGTAAGGAGCTTCACCAACAAGCCCTCTAGTCCAACTTAAACCCTAAGATCAGGGCATCGGGCTCCATTGAAAGCTAAGCCTATAAATCATCTCCAATCTCATCAACCATGTAGGCTACTCATGGATGATATAGAGCTTTATCTTGGCACTATCAACTCAATGTACTTTGTCACTTGTTAGATGTGTTCTAGAGCCCTTTAGCAACATCCAGCGGCAAGCCTCCTACTCTCCTAGAAAGACACGATGCGATCCTCTCTCGGCAAATTCGAAATGGGCAGTGCTTTTGCCAACCTCCCTCTGTCTGTTGAGAAAGCATATGTTCTTGATGCATTCCTCTCCGGCCTTGATTTTGTGTGAAGCAAGAATCGCCCATTTCTGTAAGAATCAGATACATGGAAGCATCAAGCAACATTATTAAGATGGTATGCCCTCTGCTGAAAGCTCCAGGTCAGAAATATATGATATTCACAAAAGGCGCTGGCTTCAGAATTACATGTTCATGCTCTGAAAGAGAATCTTGGAATATCTAACTGTAAATATTTGGGGATTTGATTATTGTTACATACGAATACATACCATGGGAGAGCAACAAATCAATAAGACTTTCTTTATTTTCCTTTTGATGTCTGAAATCACAATGCACAAACTATTCTCACAATCTCTACTGCTAAAATTATGAACTAACTAAAAACGAATCAACTATTCCAGAAAGAGCGACCCCAAACAATGAATTCTCAAGGAGACTACACACACATCACCCCAAATCCTAGCAATTGTTAGTATACCTCCGAGTTTCCACAAGCTGATGTAAGTACGAGATGTACACTATCAAGAACTACGGTCATGACGATAAGGACAAGAGATCCTCAAACACCGTTCGGATCTCCGGCCTCTCCGATGCAGACCGGATACACCGGATCGCTATGCGCAGTATGCCATCCAGCGCATTCGGGGTGCCTTCCGAGCTCTCAACATCCGTGATGTGCCGGTCATAGCACTCTGAGACACGCTCCTCCAGAGCCAGCATCCTCACCCAGTCGGTCAGGTCGACCACGCCGTCGCTCATGCAGATGATCTCACCAGCAATCTTCCCCGTCAGCAACTCCAGCAGAATGACACCAAAGGCGTACACGTCGCTCTTCAGAGATGGGCATGGCTTGCTGGTGCTTGAAAACTCGGGTGGGGAATATCCTAGGGCACCAGCGTTTAGGACCTGCTCGGCCATGCCGATCGGAGTCATCAGCCTGTGAAGGCTGTAGTCCGTTACCAGAGCAGATGGAGTGGAGTTCTGAATGAGGACATTAGACGACTTAATGTTGCCGTGTGGGATCACCCGCTCATTGTGCAGGTAATCTAGACAGCGGGCGATATCGATCGCAATATTCAGCCGCTGTCCAACTGATAGGGGTGGGAGATTCCGCTCATCAAATTCTAGAAAGATGAAATATACATCAGAAAACGTCCATATTGAGCATGAAACATAAATTGCTGAGAGTAAAGGAGTGAAGGAAAGGAACCATCTTACCAGACAAGTAGGTAGACAGAGATGTGGCATCTACATAGTCTGATATCATGATCCTCTCATGCTCTTGGGGCCCCAGTAGTAGCCACGCAAGGGGACAATATTGGAATGTTTTACACTGCCAAGCTTTTTTATTTCACGGGAAAATTCTTTCTTACTCTTAGCAAAGCCCTCCTTCAGCCACTTCACTGTCAGCATGTACCCATTGTCAAGTGTAGCCTTGTAGGATGTCCCATGGCAGCTCCTGCCAATTATCTCAGCAGGGGCACGAGAGAGCTCTTCAGCCGTGAACACAACTGAATTGTCAAAAAGATGTAAATCCCCAACCAGTTTATCAGGAGAGTGCACTCTAAGGATAGAGTGATGATGCTGGGAGTGCGCATCAGGAGGTGACGATGACAAAGAAGGCATCGAAGACTTTGTGCTGTCTTTAAGGGCTGAGCTACTACCTGCTGGTTCATTGAAATAAGCAGCATCAATTGACACATCTTGAGCTTCATGCTGTCTTTCCTTGCCAGGCAATGGAACAGCTCCATACTCTGCAGAAGGTGACAATCCTAATGTTACATCTTGCATTTCACTTGTTGAAGTTTCTGCACTTCTCTGACTCTGAGCACTCTGGCCTTGAGTACATGTTGTTTACCTTGGCCAGTACCTTTATCGCTACTCTTCCAGCTATTGATCTTCCAATGAACAAGCAAAAGCACAATAATCCCAGTAACAAATACAACAACACAGATAATCAATGCATATAGAATCCACGCTTCAAGCCATGTCTGCCCTCATCTGATTTGTCAGAGCCATTTGGTGATTCAGAGCGAGGAAGAACAAGTAATTCGTTCCCTGGATGGAAAGATGAATCGGGGAATTTCAACAGATTACTTGGAACAGAGCCAGACAGATTGTTGTAGGAAACATTAAATTCGATTAGATCATCAGGGAGGCCATCAGGTATGCTACCATCAAAATTGTTGCTGATAAGTCAATGAATAACAAATTCTTAAGTTTGGTGATTGCTCTTGGGATTGGCCAGTAAAGTTGTTCTGACGAAGGTTCAGTAGTGTCAATGCACTCAAATCACCAATGCCATAGGCAGTGACCCATTCAAAAAATTGCTTGAAAGATCAACATATGAGAGATTTGAAGTTTGCACAGGAAGAATGGACAAGTCTATAGAAGTCGAGTCTTGGTATCAGAATTTCGAAGGGGGAGAGTCCCTGCAAAACTGTTGCCTGACATTTAGAAAGTCAACTTAACCGCTGTAAACAGACTTCCAGGCAAAGGTCCATGCAGCTCATTAAGACTGAGGTCAATGGAAATCAGCTCTGGATAGGTTCCAAGGACAATTGGCAGTTCTCCTGATAGCAAGTTGTTGGAAATCCTCAAAGATGTCAACCTCAAAAACTGGGTGGTCTCATTTGGCCAACTTCCTGTTAATCTGTTTGAGCTCAGATCAACCATCTGGAGATAATTTCCCCATGTTCGGACAACTGATAAGTTCCCGTACAACATGTTTCCACTCAGGTCAACTATTGAACAGCTTCCAAACGTGATCGGTAAAGTTCCCTGAAGACTATTATGTGACAGGTTTAAGTACTTCAAGTTTGTTGATGTCACAGTCTAATTGGACCTGTGTAAGAAAAAAAGGGGACACAGTAAATAGGGGCAAAGGCAACCAGCATTATGATCGTTAAATGCTATACACTATAAATGATTGAAAACATCGCATGCATGTGCCATGCCAGTGCCAAAGTTAGGCAAGAAATACTTTAGGAACTTAAATCAATTATCATTTAAACAAAAAAGGTTCACGACCTCACAATCTTATTGAAACTTGCAATCAACAGCTCCAAAAAAATGCAGTCAACAAGGTACCACAGGGAAAATGTTGTCAAGAACTTAAATTTCCTATTGTCAATTTCCTAATTCATTTAATATGATATAGCTGGGAATGACCAAACTTGATCAGCAAATATATTCTATTTCGGTGTAATTGATCAAAAGAGTAGTAGCAGTAGTATAAAATGTGAGACAACTAGCTTAAAAACATAGCTTTTGCTGTGAACATTGGAAGTCTCAAAATTGAACAATCAGTAACAGCAATGTATCTTTGGAGCATAATGGCAATTAGTATACCAATAACCAGTAAAACTAGAGTTAGTAACTTTCATGGCAACCTCAGAAGAAGGAAATGAGCAATTTTCCCTCTTGTGTAATAGGTGTTTCAGCTGATCCACACTTCTTGTATGCTTTAAAATGGTATGTATTGTTTAGTCGCAAAACAAAAGTATACTGCCCTATGCAAAAAAGAAGATGGTGGCAGGCCAATGATTTAATAACATCAATCCTTTACACGTGTCGTGTCTCAATATAATATGCTGGTTTAAGCAATCGGAAAATGTTTTGGAGAAAGAAACATGTAGAAGAGCGAGCTGAAAGCAATGTTTAATATAAGCATGAGACTGGGAGTAGGAAACTTATCTGACCTGTAAGTTGGTTGCAACTAAGGTCAAGTTCAGTCAGCACCATAGAGGTCTCCCTAAAGAATGCTTCTGGGATGGAGCCAGAAAAATTATTGTTCTGCAGGCACAGCATCTTGAGGGAGATCAGAAAATTAAACTGCGGGATATTGCCACTGAGCATATTGAAACTCGCATCAAAAACCTCAAGGCTGTCGAACAGAGCATCGGAACACGTCAAACAATGTCCCTGACAGCACATTGTGGCTAACATTCAAGTACTGAAGCGTGCTAACCACAGATGAGTTGTCAGAGATCGATGCCAAGGACCCCGAGAACTGGTTGCAGCTTAAATCAACATGGATTGGGCTCTGCAGCTGCGCGAATACGTCGTCCAATTTGCCGGTAAAGCCATTGCCGCGAAGGTCCAAGTATTTCAGCCTCCTCAGATTCCGGAAACCCAACGGCAATGCGCCACGGAAACCATTGGAAGAGAGATTGAGATAGCCCAGACCTGCCAGGTTAGTCAACTCAGACGGAATCGGACCAGAGAACCCGTTGCTAGACAGATCCAGCAACTGCAGGGACGCCATCGACCCCAGCTCACGCGGCAAGAACCCTTCTAGCTTGTTGTCTGACAGGGACAAGTTCCTGAGCATGGGCATCCTCGCGAGCCGACAAGGTAGCAGTCCCACGAGACCAATGCCGCCGAACGCAATGGAAAAGAATCTGGCCGCCGCTGCACTGCACGCCGTGCCAGTCGACGGGGCAGCCGTCGGAGTCCAGCGCGCTGGTGGGGTTCCATTGAATGGCCTGGCGGCGGGACGGGTCTTGCCGGATGCCTCTGCCGAACTCCAGCAGCGCGTCCATGTCTGAACCAGCCGCCGCCGAGGCAGCAGAGCACCGGCCCAGATCGAGAGCCACAATATGATGACGGGCCGCATTGCAAGATGCTTCTTTGCAGCCAGGAAACTGAAGCAACGCTCATGCAAATGAGATGAAAACTTTTCGGAATGCGGAGCTGGAGATGAAAAAGGCAGTAGGATAGGGTTTAAGCCCCTTGGAACCTTGAGAGGGGATTAAGGATGCAACAAGGTTTGAGGATTTTCAGCATGAAAACAGAGGAATCAGGAAGGACGGAGCCAAGAACCGAGACATGAAGGAAGGAACGGATACCGCTGCAGATGTGAGCAGTCCAAGCTCGAATTTTGTCATCCAGGAAAAAAGAAATGGCATTGTGCTGGTTGCTTCGTCCAAGCAAAGCTATAGGATACTGACCAACAACACGACGAGATGGCTTGACGGATCGGATCTCCACCCGACTAGACCGAGAGGAGGAGCGGCGGTGGCCGTCGCCCGGGTGGAGGATTCGGCAGCGGCGATGCGTTAGAGCTTCCAGTGTTAGTGCTGGAGTGAATGCGCTCGACGCAGCGAGAGGGGAATGCAGGCTGATTTTTGGGGGGGTTGCGATGTGAGCCAGCGGCAATGGCGGGCGTGTGTGGAGGAGATTAGAGAGAGTGGGTGAGGGAGTGGATGGAGTACTTAGTGGGACTAGCACCGCACCACAGCACCAGTGCGAGCCTGCGAGGCCACCGCGCTGCTCCTGGTACTGACCGAGTGGAGTGCAGGGGGAGGAGGAGCCGGGAGGGAGGAGAAGGGAGTGAGGTGTCGGTACAGATTACAGACTACAGAGGGCGGGTGGGAAGGAGCAGCTGGAAAGGATCCGGTGACCGCATTTCTTTCTACACATGATTCGAGGCCACTGTCAACCAAAAAAGTGTGGCCGTGCAGAAAAGGTTTGCGAATTCCTTTCGGGAGATCATCAGAAAACCGATTTTTTTTAAAAAAACAAAAAACGAAGCAGGCTGGTGGTGTGCGCGTGGCTTTATTCGCAAAGTTACCTTTTGTACACGATCGTAGTACTCTGTTATCCGAGATAACAGTAGTTTGTGTAGCCACTAGCCACTACCACCACCACTTTAAAGAAGTGGTGGTACTCTGTTATCCGAGATAACAGTAGTTTGTGTATTCATCCTCTCTTTCCCGTTAGCAGGACTGTAGAGGAGTACGGAGTAGTCCAGTGCTACTTTCAACTTTCATCGTGCTGGTCTGGGTCCTATGATTTGATGTTGCTGATGAACTGTTGAGCGTGTGAAGCGTACTACTACTCATATCGCCATGATTTGAGGCGAGACGGCGAGGGACGCGGCCATCGAGTGCTAATCCCCTTTTCCTCCCAGTTGCATCTGCAGCAGGCCCCGACGTCAGCTGCGGTGACACTGCCACCGAACATGCGCAGGACTGTGTGGCCTCTGGGCTGGGACTGACTCTGTGGGAAGCAGGCGAGTGGCGACGATGCCACGACGGTTGCCGGCGCACTAGTGGGGAAGCACGGTACAGTATACAGCCGTGGTATCCTCAGGCTATCCGCACCGGGACTGTAACCGGAACTGGAAAGCACCGGCATAGGTATTTACCGTTTGAAATCCTCCGCAGCGCAGAACTGAAAAGCCGACGCTACGGCGCGGCGAGGCGACGCCAAAACTGGCGCTGTACCGTGCGGCCTGGAAAACGGGGCATGCTTGCATGTGCATGAGAGAGATGGAGAGAGAAGACAGGGAGCGTGGGAGAGCGTGCACAAGTTGTTTTCCATATGAAAAAATATTTTAACTCACACACAAAAAGCAAAATTAAATTCCGATTCCACCATTAAATTTGTTTCAATTAATTCTTCAAAATGAGATCTCGCATGGATATATTTGAATAAAGTAATAAGTGGGTCCCACAATGGATAGAGATGATATAGAGTATGAATGAGTGCGGGAGAACTGAGTATAGAGGAGAGAATCTTGATGACTAGAAAATATAGAGGAGAAATATAGAGGTCGATGAGTGCGGATAGCCTCAGTCCTGCGCTGTGCCGCTGTCCTTGCTGACGTGCCCCCCGTTCCGGCTCGTCGTAATCGCCGGTGTCCTCCCACTGCTGATAATCTTCTACTGCTTCTGCTTGCGAGAAGGAGGGAAAAAAAGACGGTGTTTTGCCAGACGTGGTCGCATCCCGTACCAAACAACCAACTCTGGTGCACTGATTAATTAAATCTACAGCTCGACGAGTCGGACAAGTGGAGCAGATTATTGCTGTGCTTTAGATCTCCCCTCCATTTTTTAGCTCTTTGAGCGAAACACATGGTGGTCACGCTCACACGCACGGGACGGGACAGAGCAAAAGCTTCTTCTCCTTCTCCTTCGAGTAGAAGAGGAAGGCGAAAAAAAACACCCGGGCCTTCTCCTCCTTCCCGCATTATTTATGATGAAGTGAGCCGGGGGTCCGTTTTGTTTTGGATCCCAAATCGCTCGGCGACAGGAGCAAAGAGCAGCGCAGGTCGGGACGGAGAGGCCGGCCCGCCGCCTCCGGCCTTCCCTTCCATTCCCTTCCCTTCCGGAGGCTACAAGACGACGCCGCGGAAAGCCGCCTTGTTGGCTTCTCCGCGCGGAGTAGCGCTCGTCGGGACGTGTGCGTTTTGTTTGCTTTTTCTTGCCAGCGCGATGGCGCTGATCTACGGCCTTGTCCCTTGCGCTGTACCGACGCCGACGCGCACAGCGCCAGGCGCGGGGCTGCCTGCCTGCTGCCTCTGCCCGCGACTGTGTCGCCGCGGCCGGATCCGAGGCCGCGGTGAGCTCCGGAGCCGGAGGGCGGAGGGGGATCGGTGATCGTGGGGGCTCAGGCAGGATGTTGCCGTGGCCGGCCATTTTTTTTTTATCTACTAGGATTCCAGGAAATTGTTGCCGTCGTCGACTTCGTTCTGTGCTAGAGTACTACTAGTACTGTACGAGAAACCTCGTGCAGACGAACAAGCCGCTGCAGCGGTGGGATCAGTGGTGGTACAAATCATGGCGCGAAGTGGACTGCCCTCCTGCCCTGAGCGCACGAATGATTACGGCAATAGCAAAGGGGGCTAATGGGCGCAATCAGGACAAATCACTGAGCGAGCATCACGCAGCCTTTTCGTTGAAACGAACGAAATATGCGAGTACTTCCTGTAGCAGGAGTACTAATTTTATTTCCAGGCTAGTAGGAGTACTATGCGCATAGTGCATCGATGGCACACACACCGCACGGGACGGGAGCGTGGTGAGCTCGAGGCCTCGAGTGCACTGCCGTGCCGCCTGCCCATCATCATTAAGTAATCTTCGCCGCAATCAATACGCATCAGGATCACCCACCACGCCTTCTTTAGCTACTCTGCCACACACCCACCACTACTAGTAATAATCCAGAGTTATGCAGCGGGCAATAGCATTTGACAGCAACAGTGGGTACGTACAGTACTGTATGTTCCGCGCTCGCCTCGGCCACCTGCGCCAACGAGCAAGTTATTGATGAATTAATCGGTCGCCGCTACGCTCCGCCCCGTTGCGGTGCGGTCCGGGAGAGGACCGAAGGAGCAGCAGGCAGCAGCCGCCCACGGCACGGCAAAAGCACATCCTGGGCTCGTGCCCTGGCTGGTCGCCGGTCGCCCACGCCACCTCCCTCCCTCGCCCCCCTTGCCCGCCCTGGCCGGCTGGCCCTGCAGATCGATGGAATGAAGAGCGGCGCCCGCGGGCGGCAAATGCGCGCCAGTCGCGGGGGCGGCCGGGCCATCATCATCTGTGCTGTGCTGTGCTGCCTGTCGTTCCAGGGACCGCCGCATGCGCGCTTTCCCTTGTTCGTGCGCGTCCGTCTCGGGGCCGCAGCTTTTCATGGATCCGTGCCTCCCTCCGCGGGCTGCGGCCGCCGAGTGCCGAGGCCGCGGCCACGGACCACGACGGTGTGGGTACGGCGGGTAGGGCAGTCTACTGTATATGGTGGCGTGCTTGTGCGTGGAGATCTGGGGGTGGCGGCGGGATCGGCTTTTGGCACACGCCCAATGATGCAGCCCAGGGCCAGGTGACAGCTAATCTTAGCTCGCGCTTTAGTACTTCTAGGAGAGGCGAGGGGGGCGGGCCTCTCTCTCCTCTGATGATTCTGACATGGATTTGCCGATCGCTCTCACTCATTGCCCGCTCAAGGTCGGGGAGACGCAGGCGAGCACGGAATGATTGTGCAATTCACGATCGGAATCCATGATGATCGTAGGAGTGCGTATTCACGAAATTCAGGCGGGGGGTTCGACCGCGTGCACCGTAATGGTTGAACTAGTCTTGGACCTCTGGTCTGGGGACCAATGGTAGTTCATTCCCCGTAATAACGCAGCGTTTTATTCGATCGCAGTCGAGAGGGAATCGAAGGACCTGATACCACGATGGACATTGATGAAGCGCCGAAGCTGGAAACCGTGTCCCGCGCTGACACAGCAGCAGCACAACGATCTGGCCGTACGTACTCCTGTTCGTAAATTCCATGCCACTTCATCGTCATCGTCATAATAAATACTCCCTCCGTCCCTAAATAAGTGTCGCGTTGGTGTGCGTGTCATATGTTTGACTCAATTTTTAGAAAATATATGCCATTTTATATCCCAAATAATTTGTTAAAAACTAGATGTAAAGATTCTTTCGAAGATACTAATTACTTAGCATAAATTTAATATATTTTAATATATAATTGCCGGTAACTTTTTTTCGGGAAGCGAGAACGACATTTATTTAGGGACGGAGGGAGTACAGTAAAAGAAAACAACGGAAGACGGGCGTATACGTACGCGCGTGGTACCATCCATACCAGCAGTTTGCTATCGGTGATCCCCTCTCCTAGTATATATTCGTTGATACCATGGCCCTACGCAGGTAGCACCAGCACGACAACACCCAGGCCTCGTTTAGATGCAACCGGTTAGTTTTTTTTCAACTGTAATATTTTCGTTGTTATTTGACAAACTTTGTCCAAATATGGATTATGTAACTCAAAAGATTCGTCTCGACATGTACATACTAAAAGTATAATTAGTTTTATTTTACCAACATTAGGTCTTGTTAGATGCATTCAAACTTTTAACTTTTTTTCACTCTCTCATCACATCATCATCACATCAATGTTTGGATGCATGCATAGAGTATTAAATGTTGACACAAAAATAACTAATTGTACTTTAGTATGTACATGTCGAGACGAATCTTTTGAGTCTAGTTAGACCATATTTGGACAAAGTTTGTCAAATAACAACGAAAGTGGTACAGTTTGAAAAAAAATACTCACATTCTCAATCTAAACAAGGCCTTAATGCTTCGTACATACGTCCAACATTGATGTGATGGTGATTGTGTGATGGAGAGAGAGTGAAAAAAATTAATAGTTTGTGGTATCTAAAGAAGGCCCCAAGCTGCAACGCAGGCGAAAAGCCGACGGCCGGGGCAGGTAAAAGATTGACGACCGGAACGGCGGAAACCCATGCTTACCGCCATAGGGTCGAACAGGAAAACGGCGCCCTAAACGTGGTGGCGGTACAAGTGAGCGCGCGGGCGCGGGTGGCCTTTATGGCACATGCGCTGCCTGCCGGGCACTGTAGAGATGCCACAGGCGGCCGTGCCGTGGCCATGCATGGCATGGACCCAGCTGTGCCGCACGGGCACGGCCCGGACAGGGCTGGCTACAGTGCAGGTAACGCAAGGTAGCTAGCGCGCTCTGGCCCCGACCCCCGACCCGGCCTGCTCCTCCATCCGTCCGTCGTCTGCGTCGGCGATGGCCGATGGGGAGGACACAAAACGGGTGAAAGTGGAATCATGCATGCCTCAGCCGCTGAGCAAAACCAACAGCCGCACATGGCTAGTACAGTGTGGTACTACACTCTACGATATATAGTTGCTACAGCTTACAGCTCCGTACATTTCAGCCGGATGGGCGTCCCTGTGTGCCCCCTGTGGCCCACTCAGATCGCCCGTTGAGAGTTGAGACTCAAAACAAAACGTATCAGACTGTCTCCAACAAGGCTCCCCAAACCCAAATTTGGGTCCTCAACAGTATTTTGGTCTCACAAACACGCTCCACAGAGCACCCAAACACAAGACTCAGTTTTGCGTAGCCAGCCAAACGAACCGCAAAAAAGCGTCCGCGAGCGAGGAGGACGCAAATCGCTGGCTCTCCTCCCCACGCCGGCTCTCCTCCCTCCCCCGCCGGCGCTCCTCCTTCCCACCATGGCGAGCTCCTCAAGGCGCGCCATGGCGAGCTGGATGGCGACGCTGGCCGCGCCGTCGGGCCCGCCGCGGCGTGAAGGATCTCGAGCTCCCGTCGCGGCTCGTCCTGTCGGCGCCGCAGAGACAAGGCGGGGCGGAGCTCCGCCGCGCGCTCGCCCGCGGAGCGGCGGGGCGGAGCTTGGACGGGCGATCGCCGCGGGGGGCGGCGGGGCGGAGCTCGCCGCGCGCTACACACGCGGGAGGCGGCGGGGCGGAGGCTCGCCCGGCGCGTCCCACGCGTGCGGCGGTGCGGTCCGGAGGCCGCGTGCTCAGCAAGGGAGGGGAGGGAGGAAGGGCGGCGCTGGTGTAAACCTCTGGTGTTTAATCTGTAATTACCTGACATGTCATCATCATTAGTCATTAATCATTCTTGCCTTGCATTTATGTTTGCTTAGTACTTGTATAGCAATCTCTTTTTTCAAAAACCTATAAGCCCAAATCTTCCTATAAGGGCAAAATGGTAATTTCAACTATGTGCCTAGTCTTGTGTATTTCTTGTTCAGTTAGTGTCTTGAAGCTTTGTTGTGTTGTTCAAAAATCAAAATAAAAAATCAGATTCAAAAATCCCTTTGAAAAACCCTAAATTCCAAACCTGGTTTTTACCCCTCTTTTAATAAGTTAAAAACTATCAAAATTTGGACTGTTGTGTCTTGTCAGAAAACAAGGTATTTACAGTTTTAGATCTTGTCAAGAGAATACAAATCTTAAAAGTGGTGTTTTCGACTATAATTAGTTTTGAAAAGTTCTTCTTTCTAAAAGTATCAAAATTTGAAATAAATTGAAATTTTCAATCACAAAAAGTGTTCTCCCTTTTCAGTGTTTTCGAAGATCAAGATCGAAAAAGAATCCAAAAAACATTGTTGGTGATTTGAAAATTTGTGTGTTCTATAACTTTTCTTGGACAAAGTTTGTAGATCTCCTTTTCTGCAAATTTGGTTATTCTGAGTTTTTCCCGTGCAGTTCAAGTTTTGGGAGAAATTTGCAAAATACAGAAAGTCAAACCCTAGACTAGCCCTGTTCATCTCCTACCTAGAGTCAGAGCAGAGCAGGGAGGGGGCCCGGCCATGGCCGCTCGCCGGAGCTGCGTGCGCCACGCGCCTGGCAGCCGCACGCCCGCCCCGACTTGTCGCCTGTGACCGCGCCATCATTCTGCCCCGCACGCGCAAGCGCTGACCTCCGCCCCCGTCCCCCACTGCTCCCGACGTCGCCCCGCGTGCCGTCGCCGCAAGCACGACGCCCGGGTCCCAAACTGATTTCCGTCCCTTCTTCATCATGAGATCGATAGCACGCGCCACGGGCATTCTTATCCACCCCCGCGCGCTCCCTAACGGCCCCTGGCCGCGGCTATAACAGGCCCCCCGGCCGGCCGGAGCTCCGCACTCACCCCACCACCGTCGCAGCTCACTCCATAGTCTCCGCCGCTCCACCCCACCTAGCCCAGAAGCTCCGCCTTGAGCTCGCGAAGCTTCCCAGCCCCTCATTTTTACCTCCGCCGCCTCCAATCGCCCGGCGTAACCCCATCTTCCCAAACTCCGGCGAAAACCGGTGAGCTCGAGTTCGGGAATCCCCACTCTCCGGCCATGATCATTTTTTCTGACCCCTGCTCATCTTCCTTGCCTTCTTGCGCCCCTAACCGGCTACTGGTGGCGTGCCTGGTGTACAGGGTCGCCGGATCGCCGGAGTGCCGCCGCGGTCGTCACCTTCCTCGAGCCGCACCCTCGACCGTATCGAGCCCCAAGCCTCGGGCGAATCGCACTACCCTCGAGCGCGTTCCCGAGCCACACCCTCGAGCACATCCTCGAACCGCCCCTCGAAGCAGACGAGTCTAGCCTCAGCCTCGGGCGCAATCGCAACTTTCCACCGAGCCCCAAGCCTCGAGTTGAGCCGAGGCCACCCTCGAGAGGCTAGCCGCAAGAGAACCGCCGAGGCCTCGCCGTCGAGCCCTCTTATCCATCCGCCTCGCCGAGCCTTGCCTCTGACTCTCGGTGAGCCCAGCCTCTTGTTTTCTCAGCCGAGCCTCGAGCCTCGACGTCGAGCCCGCTCCGACTCGAGCTCAGTGCTCTTTTCCTTTTCAGAAATATGAATAGTCTTGTTATTCATCTTTTTGTATGATTTTCTGTATTGCTCTAAAAATTCTGAAAATTTACAGTTGAGTCTTTATACTATGTAGTATTTATAAAAATATGAAACTTGACTTTTCTGCAAGAATTTGAAAATGTAAAATCCCTCTTTTAATTAATAATGGATGGTTTTTTGGATTTTTAGAAAATCATTTATAACTCCAAAAATCATGAGATAAATTTTTGTGAGCTTCCTATGCCATGTTTAGTCTCTGGTGAAATTTCGAAGTCTTTTGGAACAAGTTGATTTTTTGAGCCTTTATTTTAATTGTTAAATAGTGTCGTTTGTTAATTGATGTCTGATTTTATTTGAGCACCTTAATGACCTCAAAAATTATGAAATTTGTTTTGCCATCTATCTACACCATAATGAACTTATGTGATTAATTTGGTAATTTTTGGAGGCAACTGCATAAAATGACCTTTTAAATAATTAAGAAAAACAGAAAAGGTGATTAAGGTTCATGTTGTATGCCCTGTGTTGCATTGTTCATACTAGCATACTCATGAGCATGCATCATTGCATTCGTATAGTCACCGAAGAAGGCGTCAAGATCGAGGCAGCCGCCGATGAACCTGTCCCTGAGGCTACCCGAGCTTCGACAACTGCCCTGCCGCCCCTCGAGCCTGCCCTCTTTGCTCTTCAAGGCAAGCCCCGGTGCATTTAACCCATTTCCGGATTTATAAATGTTTCCTTAAGTGCTTTTGAGTTAAATTATTGCATTAGTTTTTATAGAGTTGTGTGCTATCCTAATTGATGCACTATCCACCTTGACCACTGATAAATCCGATACCTGCTTTTCAAAAGTATTTGAAAATGCTTAGCAATGCTTATTGAATTAGACTTTGCAATAAAATACCATTTTCAAAGTGTGATCACTTAAAGACATTTATGGGCATTTGGCTTTACTCCCTGCCTGTTGGCTAAGTATCTGATCCATACCTAGTCAACAGGAGGGGAGAGGTTGTCCGAGCGTACGGTGCCGTCATGTTGTAGTCCGGGACTCAACAGTTGACACCGACCGACAGGGAACAGGGTTGAAAAAAACCGACAGGACCTGTACTCTTGGGTTAGAGTCCCGAGGTGCTTGTTGCTGACGGAAAAACTTTAGGGACCATCCGTATGGGGGCCTGCTGGTCAAGACTTGTAACTATTCACATACTTCGGAAAGCTCTGGCTCCGAGGATCCTTTATTGGGACCGACAACCGCGCACTGGGAGTGGAGAGATGCGGAAGTAGCATGTACCCACGTGGTCGTCGTACCTGGATAGGAGTGGTGTACTGTACTTCCGGGTGGCGTAGGACCGGGTCCAATCTTGGAGGAATCGTGGTAGACGAGTTGGCATATGCAAGCTTGGGTGCGACATATGCAGTGTGGATAGGGATCCTCAGCTGAGTATTATTTATCCGGATTAACGTTGCTCCTCGGTTATGGAGACTTGGTCCACTGACTGTCAACAGAGAGTGGTTCTCAACTAGGAATGTTTTGAAATGTAAAATGAATCATGAACGATGAAGAATTGAGGAATGCTGAATCTTTCCAAAATAAAATAAGGTTTACAAAAATGCTTTTCTGCAAAATAATTGATCTTGCTTTAACCTACCTTGACTACCCTAAGCCTCTCATTCCTGAGTCTTCTCCCTTTTTCTTAGTCGGGTAAGTCTTGTTGAGTACCCCAGTACTCAGGGTTTGTTACCCATGCTGCAGGTATGAAGAGTCCCCGATGTGTCTTGCACCCTGCTGCGTGACCATCGTCCAGGAAGAGGCCGATGAGGCCGAAGAATAGTTGTACACCCTCGGGCTAGGTGATATAAGTATCTTTATTGTTCTCCACTATGTTGCCTATGTCTATCTCTATTATCAGAACTTGGTTTGTAATAACTGCACCTTAATTTCTATTTGGAACCCTGCTTTGTAAAACTATTGTTATTTAAGTCTTCCGCTCTTTATTCCGATGTTATTTGTAAAAGTATGCAATGCTGTAACCGAATTGTGAGATGATCCTGCGGACATTGGGCACTGATGTAGCCCGGTGGCGAACATGTCTTAATCACATGGAACATGGGTTCGGCTGTCAGAGGTTGACAGGGACACGTGGGCCATGAGATTAGGGCCGTTCCGTCACAGCTGGGGTAGCACGAGGGCGGCGGGCGCGGCGCGCCGGATCCGCGGCGGAGCTTGCACGACGGCGATGAGTGGGGAGCAGCGGGGCGCGGCCGCATCCGCGGCGAGCTCGCGTGGACCGAGCGGCTCCCGCGGCGGCGGCCATGGAGCAGCCGAAGCTCGGCGTCGAGGAGACCGTGGCGGCGCTCCTCCTCGCGGACTCCACCTCCGCTGCCACTGCCGACTCCTTCGACGCGCGACGGGCCTTGGTCGGGAGCGAGCTCGGGCCTCGATGCGACGACGACGACACGACGGCGAAGCGGGCGAAGGAGACGAGGAGACATTTGCGTTTGTTTGGGAGTTCGGCAAGTTTGATGCGGCGGAACATTTCCCCTGTGCATGACCAAAACCAGAAATGGCTTTCGTTTTTGCCTTTCGGCTGTTGGAGTCAGTCTCATCAGTACCTATTTGCATGTCCAAGTCATTTTCTGGAGAGCGTAGAGTTAGAAAGCAGTAGAGTGCAGCTGTGACACAACTCCAACGGGCATTTTTGTTCTACGTACCATTCTCGAGATAAATTAAACGGTACGCACGGTGGTGAAGTGACTGCCTTTTTTGGGTGCTACCTGCGATCAAACGTACCAGCAGTTCAGCACCTGTATCTCTGTAATGCTATGTAGACAACGAGGACTGCAGGAGATGGAGACACGAACACGAGCACTGTTTAAGTTGCTGGAAACAGTGATGTAACGGAAAAGAAAAAAACTTGAGCCATGTGGCTTGGACGTACGTAGGCAGTAGTGGTTTCCGCCATTGTCCAGGCGAAGTAGCCTTCCAGGCCCAACCCGATCGATAGTTCAGAACGATAGCATTATAGGGGCAGGCCCATATAAGAGCCTTTCAGCCCAGTAATGATTGGCCTTTCCCGTCGCGTCCGTTTTCTGCATGCATGAAGAAACAAACAATAATTCCTTCTCGAGAACTCACTCCATGACGACCATAAAGTAAGTAGCGTTCACCTGACAGTAGCACCTATGTGATTGTAATGTCAGGTGATAGCACCTACAGTATGTGAGGTTTTTATGCCTTTGCATCGTGTTGCCAACCTCTTGCTTTGTTTGGAGCACCTCAGCGTGACACTACTGGTAGCATAAGCACACGCGGTGAGGACTTCGCCGTTCACAAGCACTTCAAGCTCAGGTCAAGCAAAAGAGGGGCCAGCTTCGGCATAGTTGGCCGTTGGGCACGGCGTGCCTAATTGCCTAATTGGTTGACCTAATGATTAGTAAACGAGACAAATGATAGCGTCACTACAGGTTGCAGAGAGCTACAGCCAATATACGGGCTTGATTCGTTTTTCACTCACTAAAGTTTAGCCACTAAAAGAACCAACTAAACTTTAGTGGTCCTTGTTTAGTTCCTCTCACTAAAACTGATTAAACATCATTAAAGAGGATGAACAAAGACATATATGACTCTCTGGCTACAGCCCAAAGCTATTAAAGTAACAGTCGAGTAGAAGTATCCCCTGAAAACTACGGGTTAGTTCCTTTTAGCTGGTCCAAGGCTACTAAAGTCACTAAATTTTAGTGAGTTTTTTAGTCGTTTTAGTGAGGTGTTTTGACATTTTAGCTACTAAAGTGACTAAAATTTAGTCATTAAAATTTAGAAAAGGGTACCAAACAGGTGTGTTGTACTGTAACACAAATAGATTTATTTAGCCTTCTGACTTTAGCTAACTGCTGCTTATCACTACATCTCACATGCGGTTAGAGGCATAAGGCTCTGCGTGCTTTGCGGCGTGAAAGCAACGATACAAAAGGAACAAATAAGGTGGATGAGGAGTAAAAAAATCCTAAATTTGACTCAATGTATAAAAAAATATATTTTTATTGTCCTAAAAATTGTCGCTCTCGTTTTACAAGAAGTCAATTCTTCTCAACTCTGATCAATCATTATATAAAATATCGATATTTGTGATGTGTAATAAGCATCATTAGATAGAGAAATGAAGTATAAATAGAGTCAAAAGTAAGAAAGTTTGACTTACTCTAAATCTAGGATGACATTCTTTTCGGGATAGAGAGAGTAAAGGTTTGTTTGCTTCTCGATGATGTCTTGTCACACCTGGTCGCTATGCTGGCATGGTCCTAGAGGAGCGAGCTGATTTGACTCTCCCCACTCTAGGGAGATCGAGGAATCTCGTCCATAGTTTTAAAGTACTTAGATAAGAAAACCAAACATATGTCCTGGCTCGTTGTCCTCGCTTGACAAGGTGTCATATTGTTTAGCTAAGGAACCAAACGACTCGTAAGTCCAGGTTGGAGTGGAGCTCCACAAAAACTATACATACACCAGGTCATGTTGTTAGCCATCAGCGAAGTGTCCAACTCTGTAGGTTGCAGTGCTGCTCTTTGTTCGGTTGATGTATACTTTATGTAATATCAAACTTTGAAACAGTCTCCTAGGTAGGTCTGTCACAATTGTTTGACCACCTAGGGCGCTCATTAGAAGCATGTCATTTGTATGGTTCACTCTTCTTCTTCATTACAATGATACACAAATCTTTTGCGTATTAGAGAAAAAAAATCAGAACCAAAATTACACAAGTGACATAAGTTACTAAGGCTCATCACTTGTCATTCGACTCTCATTCATAAAGGCGCCATCCAATAAGAGTTTCTCTACCAAGAAAGTGGTCACCTCGTCCCCGCACAACCGAGTAGTCTGGCTACCCATCTACATGAAGCTCAGAGAATCAATAATGTCACCAGAAGGCTACCAAGGTCCTCGTCGAAAGGTCACTAAGATATCAAGTGCTCTTGCTAACCAAAATTAGAAATAGTAGCGGATGCATAACAGGATTGCAGATGGGCTTCTTCTCTTTTTTCTTCCTCTATCTCTCTATTTTTCTTCTTTCCTCAACCTCTTCTTCTCCTCCACCCTCAACATATTTCCAACCCTCGATATATTTCCATTGATAACTAGTTGTAGGGGTGGAGCCCTCCCTCCCTTTGATCCCCCTGATTAGAAGGGCACAACATAACCAATCACTCAAGCTATAGAGCACTAAACCTAATCCTTATAAGATGAACAAGAGATCTATCCTAGTCTTGGATGTAATCTTTATGCACTTGAGAGAGTGGACGGAGTAGAGATTTACTTGTATAAAGGTTGAAGAAAAAATGAGAGCTATCCTATCATGATCGGACGCACTACGGGAGCCACATGCTTTGTCGAGTGCCAGTTGCACTTGGCAAAGGCACGATTGCACTCAGCAAAGCCTTTGCCGGGTGCAACACTCGGCAAAGGACCTTCCGACAATCTTCTTCCGATAAAGTCATGCTTTGTCGAGTGTCGTGCTAGCACTCGACAAATATTTGACGTCGTTCGTCAGGTGACGCCGTCTTTTTTTTTAAAAAAAAATTCTTTACCGAGTGCAACACTCGGCAAAGAATTTTTTTTTCAATTTTCTTTGCAAGTTTTGGCAAGGCACGCAACAAAGACAATTTTTATAATTCTAACGGTGTGGGCTTATTCGGTCATCAAGTAACTTTTTTTTGCCATGTACAACTCTTTGTCGAGTGTTGGATTCGGCAAAGAGGACCTTTGTCTAGTGCCCCTCTTTGCTGAGTGTCAAGCCCTATGTGGCACTCGGCAAAGCCGCCCTTTGCCGAGTGCAACTCTTTACCGAGTGCAACACTGTCGAGTGCCCGATTTCTGGCACTCGGCAAACTAGCCGTCAGGGGCAGATTTGGGCCCTGGGCTGCCCGGGCTGCAGCCCGGGGCGAAGCCCAAAAACTCTAAGAACAAGATTCCTAAAAACCTCCTAAAAAGGCCAACTAGCCCAATATCCCACCCCGACTGTAGTAAAGCCTAGCAGCCTCGCATCCTAGCCTTGGCCGCAACGCAACCCCGACTCGGCTCTCTGCTCCTCTCGGCCTCGACGCGGAACCGCACGAAGACGGAGAGCACGACCGCGTAGGTCACGACGACCGATTGCGACCGCTATGGCTCCGTCTCCGTCCTCCGCACCCTCCTGCCCTCGGTCCTCCTCCTATGTTGTTCGACATCTGGCTCCCGCGTCCTCTGGCTCGTGCAGGTACGCCCAGGGCCGTCTCCAGAAATTGGAGGCTCCAGTTCAAATACAAATTGGGGCCCTTGATGAACGACTAATAAAAAAATACATATTTTTACTCCTTAAATATATAACTTAAATATGTATTCTTCAATACAATATGCAAAAAATATAACAAACATTAATTACTCTGTAATAGGAAAGGTATTACTAACCTCAAGTTCTATTGAAAAGCATCATCCGTCTGGAATTTCTTGAAATAAAATCTTCAATTATATCTTTATAATTAATCTTCTCAAAGACATCATTTTCAAGTGTTATTAGTGCCAATCCATTGAGTCTTTCTTGTGTCATAGTAGAACGTAAGTAGGATTTCATAACTTGAGTTTGGAAAAGCTTCGTTCCGCAGATGCAACAGTCACCGTATGGTTAACAAAATCCTATATGCAATATAGCATTAGGATATAAAGGGATTGTTTTTCAAAAACTTCAGAATATCAAGAGCACTCATAGATTCCTTAAGTACATCCTGGATGAGATCAACTCCCCATATAATTCTTGTCCATCAATATCTTTCTGTTCTCCACTTTGAAGTGTTTTTTCAAGATTAACACAAGCAGCCATCAAACTCTTATCATCCATGGATCGCAATCTATCTGAAGTAAACAAGAAACCAAAAGTTTTTCATAGCCTTGATATTGTTTAAATCTCCTGACTAGCGAAGCTATAGCTTGATCAACAATAGGTATGAAATAATCGATCCAAATAAGTCCTCTGCAGATTGTGAACTAGAAGAATCATCATCTGCGCCCTCATCAAATTGTCGTTTCTTTTAATTTTACGCTTGATCCGAAACTCAGGGTTAATCTCCATCTCTATTGCAATTTTTTTGCAGCTTCCAATGCTTTTGAAATCCAGTTTCTCTATAATTTTTGAAAAAGGAAATCAGCCCTGTACGGACTCAATTGCAACATCAATAAGCATATCTTTTGACTGTAGCTGCTTGTTGATCAAGTTAACTTCAAATAATATTTCATACCAGATGATATTGACACTAAAAATTCAAAGCCACCAAGTTCATTTTCCGCCAATGATTTAGCTTCACTAGAATTTAATGGATCCCTGTCACTTTCAGCCACTTGAAGTAAAGCCTCTTCTTATTTCTGGGATTTGAAACCTTATAGCCTTACACTGTCAACACAACTCTCCCAACGAGTAGATGACAATGACTTGGGAGTCAAACCTGTTATGTTATCTTTCAGAATTTGCCACCTTTTGGTAGAAGTATCAAATGTTGTATAGATGCGCTGGATAATTCAAAAAATTATGTTGCCTTACGACAAGAACTTGCCATATCACACAATGCCAAATTCAGACTACGACAACCACAAGCTGAATAAAAAGCTCTTGGATTTATATCCAAAGTTTTTTTTGCACCCCTTGATGTTTTCCTTTCATATTAGACCCGTTATCATATCCTTGTCCTCTCACATTGTCTATGTCAAGGTCAAGATTTTTCAACTCCTCTTGTAGAACGTCCAAACAATCCTTGCCCAGATGTATCATTCACATTTAAAAAACCTAAGAAGGATTCTTCGATGCAAACTGATTTGGATGTTACATCCACATACCTTATTATCAAAGACATCTGTTCTTGGTGACTTGCATCAGGAGTACAATCAAGTATAACTGAGAAATAATGATTACAGACTTATTGCAGCAGCTAGGCAATTGATTAATTCATTTGGATCGAAGGACCAAGATATGATCATGAATTCTATCATTAGTGATCCGATCAACATGCTCTTTAATGACAAGTCAAATTCTGCCAACATTTTCAACCAAGCCTAAAAAATTGCCATCGTTGCCTTGGTACAACTTGCTATTAGTGCCACGAAATGCTATATTGTTTTCCAAGAAATTTTACAATCAAAAGAATTCTGAGTAAAACTCTTCTCCAATGTCCTTCTCCTTCTCAAGTTCTCGCCGAGCAACACTATCAATTGTTTGATTATTCTGCAATCTAAGACGCAAGTCATACCATGTAGCCATATTTGTGACATGTTCTCTACTAGTTTCATGCTCTTTAAGTCGAGTTCCAAGATGAGCCCAATCACTGAAACCATCATTTGCTAACTGGCCTCTCACAAGCCCCTTTCTCAACAATTTGCGGCAAAAACAAATACCCTATCAAGTTCTTTGTTGTACACAAGCCATTCTCTGTCACACTTTTCTCCATTTGCAAGAATTCTAGTATATGATAATGCAGAAAACCTTCTAGAGAATTTGTCCCTAGGACCATGCTCAATAGACAAGTCTCTTTTAGGGCCCTTTTGCACCCAAAATATCAACCATTCCAGAATCAAGTGCATTCCAAGTTCTTGGATCAAATATGTCAGGCTGAAAAGAATTAGGAGCTTGAGCCTCTTCTTCAATTTCTGCAGGAGGAGCCTGGAGCCTCTCTTCAATTCTGTTGTAGAATCTGGAAGCCCCAACCTCTACTATATCATCACCATGACCTTCTTCAATTTCTGCAGTAATAGTTGGAGCCTCTTCTTCAATTTCTGTAGTAGGAGCCTGAGCCCCAACCCAACCTCGTTGTATCATCACCATGACCATCATCAACGTTAGCATTTGGCTTTCTCTGACAAAAAATCTTTCAAGAGCACCTTTCTGAGATTGAGCTATTACATCTAATCTTTGTCTCTTCTTACGCTTCTCAGCACCAGAATCATATTTTCTATGTCTACTCGACATGATGAGGATCAACAATATCCATGTTACAAATACATAAAAAAGATCTATATTACTATATAGCCTGAGATGTCGGCAACACAAAATTCCAAAAGATTAAAATTCAATTCAAATAATTAAATCGGAATCACGTGAGGTGCTTGGTTGCTTGCCTTGTCTCTCGTCGAGTCGTCGTCCCAGCTGAAGTGCTGATTGCTGCTATTTGCTTCGGCGATGGATGGCTAAGACCGACCGGCAAGCAAGATGAAGAGTCGAACAGTCAACAGACGAAGACGAGGTCGTGGGATGTGAGTCGAGCAGACGCCTGGTGCTTGCTGCAGGGTGCTGGGCTTGATGTTTAGACTTCAAATTTATTGCTCACAGCTCGCTACTGCCTACTGGGCTGCGGAGGGATGCGAAGTGGGGCCCATGAATTTGGGGGCCCTACCATTCGGTCGCCCACCTCGCACCTGCCCATCGACGGCCCTGGGTACGCCCGCTGTCCGTGCCGCCACGACACCGCCCCCGAGGCTTCACCCGTCGGCCATGGAGCCGCCCTCGCTCAGTGACCCGGCCAGCAGCCGCCTCGGCCTAGCGGCAGGTCACAGCTTCACAAGTGACTATGGTGATATCCATTCTCCAGTTCCCTGACTCCCTACTAGCACTCGCTACTCCACTGCTACTCCGTACCATGGATTTTTTATTGTTAGAATCTTACTTTGCAATTCTAACATTTCAAGGCGCTTAAGAAACCATAAGATAAATTTATTTGCCACTTGAGGATCTAAGCTGCGTGTTGTATACTTGTATTAGTCTATTTCAATACATAATGTTATCTTGTTTTTTGAAGAACTAGCATTTGGAGAGAAAAATATATGTAGTATTGAGGATGTCAATCGCAAAAACATATATGCATTTTTTTTGCCATGTATGGCTTTTTATTTGATAGTTTTTGGCCCTATATATTGTTTTGTATGTCTTCTTTGAAACTATATTATATGCTATGACTATTAAAAATTTTAGCCTTATATTAGTTAACCCGGGGCGCAGTCCGTTTCTGAATCCACCCACTGCTAGCCGTTTTCCCGTAGTGACGGAAAACACTCCTGATATGAGCTTAGAAGATTTTCTATACATTAGAGGAATCGAGAGGATAGATATATATGTACCTAAAACATTAAGCATTATCAGTGGTTAGATGGTTGAAATATGAGCGACATCAAGCACCAGTTGTGCAATATTTTATCTAGAAAAAGAAAAATGCATACATCTGCAGTTCCTCATCAGTAGATTGTTGCTATCAGAAGAATGAAACAGCTTCCTGTCCTTGATGTTAGGTACTACTCTATCGCACTCCTATCAGCCATTGACCTAGACACTAGTCCCTAGGTAGGAATGAGGGTATTATTCTCTTAAAGTAGCCCATAATAAATATCAAAAGATAAAATGAGATACGTACTCCTCCATACTCATATTAGTTGTCGTTTTAGAAAAGATTAGAGTCAAACATTGAGAATATAAATCATCAATAACTATTAAGTTTCTAAGTTTACAAATATAAAATTATATAAATAGATTTGTCTTGAAGAATACTTCATAAAAGTATACATATATCACTTTTCCATAAATTTTTTATAAAAATAAGAGGTCAAAGTTGTGTTTTGAAGCGTGTCGCTGTCCTAAACGTCAACTAATATGGGGTATGGAGGGAGTATTATATCATCTGAACTCACCCTATACTTAGGTCATACAAGGACCTTTTTAATCATTTCATAAAAAAGAGGACATCTTTAAATCATAGTTTTCTTGTCATCATCGTGTTTGGTGGCTTATACCCTAAGGCCCCGGTCATTAATTCAACAGAAAGGACCAAGTGAAGGAGACGCAGCAGACGCAGCAAGTCAAGCTGGGAGTATCACACGAGGACTATTCTATTGTGGCGCCTAGACGTGCCGGCAAGTCTAAGCAAACAGAATGGTGTGGCAGTGGTTGATTACCACATACTGATATCACCATGTCCTCATCAAAGTATACATCATGGTAAGATTAATTGGGTTGAACTGCAAATAACCTAAACCTAGTAACAGAGCTTGCATTTACACGGGAAACTGAGAACAATGTTTTCTTTTTCGTTTCATGGTCATATCTGAAGAAGATCAAACTCATCCTTGAAATAGAAAAAGACATTCATTTATGTCGACAAAACTCATCACGACCGCAGCTGATTTATTTCGAGAGAGAAACATTGTTCCATGGTTGAAAATAGAAGTTATTCTAGTCGATAAGCTATTGATTGGATCTTTTTTTCCCTCCGTTTGTTGAATTACTCATAGTACTAGAACAGTATTTCGTTTAGATGAAAGGAAGCATATATATACCTTCGAGCATTTGTGCTAACTACGACTAGGAGGCTAAAACTCATTTTGTTTTCCTGTGATTTCTGGCGCTATCATCCCATTTGATCTCAGCGATACCTGCCCGCCAAACTAGTCCATGTTGTACAGCGGAATGTTTCGGTGGCGTGAGGTAGAGCGGTGTGAGCTGTGATGCTATGCTACTACTACATATCATTGCCCTGCCTAGCAGAAAAGGAATCCAGGAAGAAGATGGCCGGCCGCCGCAATAGTTCCGGCATGGCCCTATCATATATGGAGCAGTTGAGTCTTCAAACGTCAACGCTGACAAGCACCAAGAATCTTCAGACCCATTCTAAAACAGTTGGCGGCTGGATAGCCTGGAAGTAGACTCGGTGCTGCCGTGTTGCAAGCCTGCAATTCTGTGAGAGTTGAGCACACTGAAAATGGAACTGATAGCTTGGCTGTGATCGAGGGACCAGAGAGTTTCTTCGATTGCCCCATGTCCTGAACGAACACATACTGTGGTGATGCGGCACTAGTCTACTACAGACCCTCGGGTGACGCTCTACATTTTCCGGATGAAATTCTAGATCTCCAGTGGATATATGCTTTACTTCGTGGAGGATGCATAAGATCAGATTCATGGCATGGCAGAGCACATATCACTCATTCTTTTTTTGAAACAAACATATCTCCGGTGGATATTATTTCTGTTTCTGATCAAAAGGGGGCTGATGGAAAAGGGGAAGGTTTGAAAAAAAACTTGAAGCTGAAGAAGGTTCGTTCGTCACTTTCAGTGTGCAGGTGCTGGCGTGCCGATACCATGTGTATGTATGCTCGTGGCGAGGTAGCAGCAGCGTATGTTTACGAGTAGTAGATAGAGGACGACAAAAGTCGCACTTAGTCATTCACAAGAGAAGAGAGAGGTGACGGGGGCATCTCTAAAAGGCGACTGAAATGAAAATGCACGACAAGTTTTCCAAAAAGACGCACAGGACAGATCGCTTCTAGATTTGGGTTTTTTTTTTTGACAAGTGCTTCTAGATCTTGGTTGAACTTTGACCTTTTTCCCGCATGCTCTTGCACAAGTCTGCTGCGAGGACAACGGGCTGGCACGGTGAAATTTTTTAAAGACTCGCGGGGTAAGACAGCCTCCGAGCATTATGCTTAAAGGTCGAGAAAAATCCCCGAACTTCTGCCCCACACATACAGCGGCACCGCAGCTCCTGTGAGACTGGGCTGCCTTAGACATGTGCTTTGACATAGGGCAGACGAGAGGTGTTTTTTTCAACGCACAGATAAACTGCGCCTCCTCCGGCCAACAAATCCGTCCCTACGGGGATTCGAACTCTGGCCGGAAGGGTGTAAGGAGAATAGCTAGACCAACCGATCTAGCGCCCCTACGTGAATTTTCTTCATACATGTATTAACTATATATATGGGCCGGTCTAGATCAACCAAAAAAACTAGAACTAGTACGGACTATGAACCATACAACCTGTATGCACATTATCAGTGAGGCCTTGTTCACTTTCCAATATTTCCCAAAAATATTATACAGTATCCGTCACATCAAATTTTTAGACATATGCATGAAGCATTAAATGTAGGTAAAATAAATAAATAATTGTACTTTTGTTTGTGCATGTGAAGACGAATCTTTTGAGCCTAGTTAGGTCATATTTGGCTAAAGTTTATCAAATAACAACGAAAATGTTACACGGATTTTTCCCCATAAAATTTGTGAACTGAACAAGTTCTGACTCATATTCCTCTCGAAAGAACACCAAACCTTCCAAGTGGAAATGGAAAAGCTTGCAGCTTACGGAGTACTAGAGCAGAACGAGCAGTCTCAGGGCTCATCAGGGATGAAGTGAGGTGTATACTCCCTCTCCCTCTGGAAAAAAGGTCATTCTCGCTTTCTAAAAAAATTCAACAATCTTCAACAATTATTATTAAAAATATCTTTAAATATATTTTTATAATAAATTTATTTAGAGATAGTTAAAGTTAACAAAAGTTAATAAACATGTATCTGTATCTATAGCAACTTTTTTCTACTACGGAATAGTACTTTCTAGACGAGTACGTACTGTAATCGCGAGCGAAGGCGGCGAAAGGACATGGACTCTCGCTCTCTAGACCTCTGACGTGATCGGGCTCTGGTCGCAACGCAGGACACCGTACCTACCGGATCCGCGAGACCGGACAAGAGTTGGGTCCGAGTCCATTCATTCAGAAATCAGAATGCCCCACCACAACCGGGCAACCGGCCAAACCCATGCGCTGCGATGACGCGGCCATCAGCATCACGCACGTCGCAGGACGCGTCACATCGCCATCGCCCGCCCCCGCCGGCTGCCGTGACGACGCAGCACCGCCCACGCGCCGCCCGCACCAGCCGCCCTCGTCTGTCCCCCAGCACACCCGCCTCCGTCCTTTATAACCCCCGCCCGCCGCTCGCAGCTCGCTCGCACACTCAGTCCACCCGTTCCCACTCCCAGCCTCCCAGGGTCGCCCCCCCACCGCTACCGCTCGAGCCGAGAGCCCGAGAGAGAGAGCCTGAGCTTGACACGCAGCCAGCCAGCCAGCCAGCCAGCGCCGAGTCAGCGACGCCATGGACGCCGTCTCCTGCGCGGGCGTGCCGCCGCGGGGCGCGCTCCTGTCCCACTCCTTCGCCGACGCGGCCATCGCGCGCGCGCTCCACTTCTCCCTCTCCGATCACGCCGGAGCCGGCTGCCACGACGGCGGCGGTGCTGCCGCACGGCGCCGTGGCAGGATGGTCGGACTGTCCCGTCCCGCGATGGGCGCAGCGGCAGCGCCGTCGCCGTTGCCGTCACCGTCCTCGCCCGCGCGGTGCCGGCTGGGCCGGCGGGCGGGCACGCGGGGAAGCGGCCGCGGCCGCGGCCGTCCAGCGCGCGCCCACCACGTACATCAGCACCGACGCCGCCACGTTCCGCGCCATGGTGCAGCGCGTCACCGGCGCCGACGAGGCCGACCTGCAGCTTTTTCAGCAGCAGCAGCAGGACGGCCTCGGCATCGGCTCCTCCTGCCGCACCTCGGCGTCGAGCAGTTCCTCCAGGCGGCGGGACACGCGCCGCACGTCGCCGCCGCGCTGCACCGTACGCGCCGGCCACGCCCGCCGCGGCGGCGGCGGAGCAGCAGCAGCAGCCGTTGTTCCCGACGCTGGACTCGTGGAACGTCATGTACGGGAAGAAGAACGAGGTGGCCTCGGCCCTGACTACTGGCCAATGAAGCCGTCCTGATTGAACCCCGTGACCCCGTCCGTTCTTCTACGCTGCTTCTGCAGCATTAGCATCATCCTGCATGATATCAGATCAGCATTAGCATTACCTTCTGCGTGGATGATCAGATCAGCTGATGATCCCTTCTTCTCCCTGGTTGCGGAGAAGCTGTACATCACGGTTTACAGTTCGGGTGGGGGGGGGGGGGGGGTATTACCGTGAGTGGTCTAGGGATGGCAGCAGTAAAGTTGTGTTAATCAGAGAACCCAGGCACTCACGCTTTGTACTGTATTGCAAGTACCTGCACTTGCATGCTTCCCGTAATCCCGTCAATGTGCCTGCGTCTTGTGTAAAAATGTCTCGTTGGCAATGACCACAAACTTTTCAGCTGCACCACCACCCATAATTGGCTTTGGTTTACTGAATATTTTTGAGAGGATAAACCATCTATTTGTGGCTTACCAATTACCATGCGGCACATCAAAATCACCCAGCCATCAAAGCTTTTCCATATTACTACACCTATCAGCCACAATGTAACCGTGTGACGACACGTCAGGACTCACGAGCAAAAACTTTTTTTCATGGGTGCGATAATTCTGAAAGCTTTCGAAGAGGTATTACAACAGCATACAGGTTCAACGAACACCGAAATTCGCGTTCCACTCGCTTCCCTTTGCCGCGCGACCTGGTCTTGTACTCATGTGTGCTTTATGCTTCAGAGACTTTTCTATAGGTGTTGAAAAGAATAGGAGGGAAATGCTAATCAAAAAGGTACAAAGCTGCCTTTTAAATTTGTTCCTCTTTTGCGACAGTGATCGTGCTGGTTTCCTTTTCCCTTATGACTTCCGTAAAAAAACACACACTCCCCGTTCACATGGCGAACGCCGACACAGATAGAGAGGTGCACTTGTTTTAGCACTGAATGAATGGCGAATCCTCCGAGGCAGCATTGCACCTCATCCGAATCATCATCTGATCCAAGGATGATGCCCCTGGCCATGGAAAAATAAATTAGGTACTCTAGAACCTCTGTCAGTGTAGACAGTATCAATGTTTAGTAGCAGGCCACTAAGTTCAAGTTCGAGTCGACACCAATTGGTCATTTAAAAGTTAAAACCATCGGTATTATATTAAATTTGGGAAGCCTTGGAAGACCTCAGCGCTCGACAGTCCGCCTCAAACGAACAGCCTAGTCTCTGATTAGGCACTGAACAACAACGAGGCACACCTACAAAATTCAGAAACTGAATGCAGTAACAATGGGGAAACTGACAAGGAATGGATAACAAGGAATGCATAAGGAGCGAACAACGAGGCACACGGCAACCGTTCACTTGCCCGCCTTTCGCAAGCGCATCCATCCTCAGTTCCTCCCTGGTCACCTACAAAATTCAGAAACTGAATGCAGTGACAGTGGAGGAGGAGAATCAACTGCGCATGTTACCTGCCTGTACCTTTTTCAGTCGGTAGGATGATGCTGCACCCATTGCTAGCGGCAGCAACTCCTGCCGTCTCTTCGTCCTTCATCTTACCGCCGCCGCAGCAAGTCCCAGGCTCTCCGTCGCGACGATGTCCTGGCGGCGCGCGGCGCCGTCCGGTGCGCGTCGAACGCCGATGGCGTGCCAACAGGCGACACGAAATCGAAGCTCAGGTGTAGGCTCACTGATCGTCATCCTTGAGGCGCCTGTGACGCTGAAGATCGCCGCGTCGGTGCCGTGCTCCGCTCCGCACAACAACGGCCAGCAGCAGCAGGCCAATGGCTCAAGGCAGGCGACGTCGGAAGGTACTAGTGCTCCAGCACTTGACAACGAATCGTGCACGATGGCTCGGTACCTATTGACTTTGGTTTTGGTCATGGACCGGAAGCCCAAGGACGTCGTGGGCCGTGCGGCACCCCAGCCCGTCGGGGCACGTAGCTGCTGGACAGCAAGTTTTTGCTATCCGTGACGCACACAAATACACACATGATGAGTAGGTACCAGAGCGTGTAGTGTGAGTGTGGAGCATGCAAGTTGTACTCCCTCCGTCCCATAATAGAAGTCGTTATGAGATGTGTGCCGGTTAATCTTTCTCAACTTTGACCAAGTTTGTAGAAAATGCGTGCGACATTTATATTTTCAAATAAATTTATTATAAAATCATATTCAATGACCTATTTAATGATACTAATTATGTATTATAAATATTAATATTATTTAATATATAATTGGTCAAAGTTGTAAAATGTTGACTTCTCGGGAAGCGAGAATGACTTCTATTTTGGGACGGAAGGAGGGAGTGTGTCTAAATTGTACTTGATAAAAAAAACATTATAAGAGATATATACTTCAGATCAAGTTAACACATGAAATTGTTACAACACGAGTTTTATCATCACACTTAATTGTTACAACAAATCGCAATGGGAATCTAAAATTACGACAAAAAGTTTTAAAGAGATACATCTTATGTTTGGTCCATGCAACCACCACTAGATATGCTACTCAAGGGTGTCCTTCATTCCACTTAAGGCTCCTTTGGACAATGGGAAACCAATGCACATGGGTTACAAACCCCTTGGGGATTTCTTCCTGCAGATGACACCCCCTCCCCCACCGGTTACCATTCCCCCACATCCATTTGGAAAGCTAGCTTTTACCGGATCGGCTAGTCCTGGGAGCAGAGATGATGATGATGATATCTCGCAAATCGGAAGCAACGGTCGAGAGATCCCTTTGGCCCTCCATGGTGGCGATGGTGCAGGGTGTTGCAGATGAGATCCAAGCGCAGCGGCTGTGTGATTTGGAGAAGGTCATCACATAAGTTGGAGAAGGATGGAGACGGAAAAAAGCGACGACAGAAGGCCGATGCACGAGTTGGGAGGGCGCAATGGCTCCCAATGCAAAACATAGTCATCATTTTTGACGCACGTCGCACGGTGCGAGAGAGCAGCAAGAAAGACGATACACGAGTGGAGAGGCGTTTATTCTAGACCCATGCATCAAGGGCTGGGGCTAGAAAGGCGCTAACATTTCTTCACTGGTGGAGCATCCAAATGGACTCGTGGATGACGAAGGAGAGGAGAGCCACAGACTTTGTAACACCGCGAATTATACGGGGATCCTGGTGGGGAATGGAGCATCAAAGGAGATCTTAAAAGAGGACATAGGAGCGTAAAAGACTAAAAGGTACAATAAATATCGGTTGCCTCGTCTGCAACACAACTCAAAGATACACCATGAATATAAAAAACATGTAGATTCTGTTTACTTAAATTTACAAGTCAAATTATCAGTCATACAATAACTTATTTTTGTCTCATAAAATACTATTAAAATAGCCAGATAAGTTCAAACCAACCTAAGGTCTAAGGTCTAAGCTGTGAGACGTGGACACCTCATATAAGTTCTGCTCTCGGTGTTAGTGTGTCTTGTGAATTGTCTCGATACCGGTATACAAATTTTGGTGACTTTTGATTTAGTTTAAATAATAACAGAGAAGCTGTCGGGCTACTTGACGGCTCAGCCACATTGTTCGTCGGTGCATAGAATTGCCAATTTCAGCAATAGATAGCACATAGTTTTGTACACTTTGGTCATAACGGTAGCAGTATTGGCGATGATCTTTTTATGGATAGCTCATCGAGAGTAGCATCCGATGGCATGTGGTGAGAGGAGCTGGGAAATCCAAGATGCATAGAAGTAAATGATCGCTAGGGATTTACTACTAGGTCGGAGTCCATAAACTCAACTAAATCCCACTGACTTTCTCTCAATATACAATCTTATTAATTCACTATCAGATATATTTATAATCAACTAGCATTTGCAATTATGATATACGGAATACATGTTAGCAAAACATATCATTCACTAACATGTATTTAGTTGTTTACATTAGTGTGTCACGTCATCCATTAACGTTAACCTATAATGTACATGTATCACTTTGTATAAGTAATTTTATTTCAAATCATCAACAATTTAATAATAACAAGAAAGTTTAATTTTATTTAAACTAGTTGAATACTCGTGCGTTGCTACGAGCATATGTATAGATCTTATGATATACAACTATACGTGTAAAACATAGGTAAAGTCTATACATCACAAATAATTAACACCAAAAAGGATAATTCGAACTGACTTCTTGTTAAAGAAAGTCTGTACAAATGTTTTTTAGTTTTACCTAGAGAAAAAAATGGTCAATAATAATAATTCATTGTTTCTTGTCTGTGAGATTAACATATCATCGAAGAGAATCTCGTACATTCTCAGATAGGTTGCTTTTTTGGTTTCCGTGTGAGTATAGATGTAGCAAGATGTACTTCTTCAATTCGTGCACATTTATGTTGCCTTTGTTTGGTTCTCTGTATGTGAGCCTTTGTAACACACATATATGTGGGGAAAAAGGTAAATTATGTAGAAAGAATAATTGTTATTGCGAAAATTGGTATTTCTATTCTTTCTCTTTCTCTATGAATTCCACACATGCATGGCAAGTATAACACTGATGAAGAATTAGACCGTTATTATTGTGTAACTTGTACTAATTATGCACAAGTATGATAAGGTATTCCATATTCAGTTTATCTGTTTTTTGCTTTTCACACACACAAAACCCATGATACACCCCATGACCTCGTAATTTTTTACAGATATAAAACATGAAGGAATATATATTATTTCTCTTACACTTTTATACGCCTCGTCAAAAAATGTGAATTAGAAATATTTACTCTAGTTGATACTACAATCCAAAGATCCTTGTGTGAATCATAAATCAACAAGTAAAACCGACCACAAACTATTAAAAATTGAAAATTTGTCAACCTCACGAGTTTGCACCTTCCAAGGGTTGCCCAAATCTTGGAAGCCTCTCTCTGAACCTGGGGAGATGACCTCGAGCTCTACGATTTCTTTTAAAAGCTACTGTCAACATACTTTCGGAATCAGGTTCTCTTCTAGATCAAAACAATGGCCTTATGTTTAAACTTTATTGACTTGCAAAATTTTCCTTTGGTCCTCACTCCATGCTCTTTCCTTGTGTGGGCTGGCAGGCCACAGGTTCTGGCCGGCACGCCCTCCCATGCTCTTCCTTACTATAGACGTTGGCTCATTTCCTCCTCTAGTCCATGGCCCTCCTGCTTCTTCCTCGGGTGATCACCTGCGCGGGCCAGCCACAGATTGTGCCGCACCTTGGCTGGCAATGGCCCCGTGCCCCCCTCCTTTTTGCCTTTGGCCGTGTCATGCACCTGATAAAGGTGGGCGTCGAGCCCTCGACCGTGTCACATCCCTTTGACATGTATTGAAACCAATATATTCTCTTACATAATATAGAGACCTCTTTGACAACATGGTATATACATTTGGAGAACTAAATATAGGTACCATGAAAGATTTAAAATCTAAACAAAAAAACAACAATAGAAGGTTAAAATCTCTCTGAAGCTGTCCTTTTTAATTAATGAAACCAATTGTACAGTAAGTTAGAACTTGAAATACTATCAAACACTCTCCTCCGACTGAATTGTAGTGTTATTTAATACTGATATGCATTGTGACCTCTCCATCTCATATATGCACCAATCAAACTTGAAAGCTATATATATTGGAAATAAGCATGGGCATTTTCCTGGGCGAGACTTTTTTCAGTATTGCATACTACTCTATTTGTCAACACTGCAAGCTAACATTCATCACTGATAAAGATTGAAAACAAAAGGTGGATGACTAATTAACATACATTAGTATGTTCATTAATTATTGCCTAGCTCACTTCATCTCCCTGTTGCTAGCAGAGCACCTACAGCTGCAAGTCCATGCACACATTTTGCAGCTTGCAGCCATGAAACGATCATCTGAGTCCATAGGAAGCAACAAACAAGAGATGGTAAAGCCTGCACTCTGTAGTATGAAATCACGAATAGCTTTTAATGCAAGTATCACATCGATTCTCAAAATGCAATGCAATATAAAATTTAAGAAATAGCAGAACCTCATATATGTCATCATCTAACCAGGCGGCATGATCCAGGTTGATAATCACACGCATCATCCCCCCACCAAGAACCATGGTAAACCTAAAAAGTTACTATTTTGATCAAAACATATACTATCTTTTACTAACATGAGCCACTGCATCAATACTTTGTAATATTGCTATATTTTTATCTAGAGACTAAAAGTAGTCAGAATCAAAAGAGACATATTTCCAGACTCCATTCAAGAATAATAAATATGTTTGTACCATAAAGCAAGATTGAACTGTAAATAACTTGATATGCAGCTAATATAGGACTAACTCTATCTTAGCTAACCAACCTATGAGACAAATCAATAAAGAAAACATGCAGTCAGTGTAAATCTATCGTAATCAATTTAACTCTTTTTTTTACATAGATTGTTTCATGTCCATGGATCATCAGACCTGACAAAACAAAATAATAGACAAGCGATTATAAACCTTTGAGTTAGCCATAATGTAGTATGTGAAAGTCCAAAACTTATGTTATCCTTTGCAAGACCATTTCACATGACTTATGCACCAGAATAGACTTAGAACAATAGTAAAAGCCATACAGGCCCTCAGTCTTTAGTTCAGAGGCAATGCTTCCTTCATAACAAATATTGCCCTCCCACCCAAAAACATATGTGCATTTTTTCGTATGTGCTTCCTATTGACAAATCTATTACCCATACTCATTTGAGGCATAATCAATGGCTTTTCTCACCAAGTTCTATCATGAAAGCAATATTGTCGATGAGCAAGACAAAAGTTAAGGGGCTGTTTGGATCATAGGAATTTTGTAGGAAATTTGAAGGAAACTAAAACAGAGGAAAGGAAAAACAAACTTGATGTTTGGAACGCGGGAAAAACACCTCTTCCTTTCCTATGGAATCCTGTAGCTCTTTCACAATTTCACAGGAATGAAAACATCCCGTCCAGACGCTGGTTTTCTCCAGTTCGCGGAAGTCTGAGGCACACTGCTGCTAACACAGTTGGAGAACGAGTGATTAGCCAGGACAAGATGCATGCGTGCTTGCTCTCCTGCCAGACATATGCTGCCATACAGTCCATACCACCTGAAGTTACAGCTCATGGACACGAGCTCCTATCCATTAAAAAGTAGAACAAAAACAAAACAACCACAGTGGATATTAATAGCCTATTATTATTTATTTTTATAAAGATCATCATTATGTGTTAAGTACCTTTTATCTATCACATGTTTTGCAATTCCTGTGTTAGAATTCCTGTTCCAAACATCTCCTTTTATTCCTTTCCTGTGTTTTTTACTTTCCTTAGTTTTGCCACTACGCTTACCTTCCTTTCCTACATTTTTTTCTTATTCCTGTGTTTTTGATTCCTTTGTCCCAAACAGGCCCTTGGAATAAACTATAGATGTATACAAATATACTATGTTAGGAAAAAAAAGCACAACGATATCTTCAATCCTTTCTTTTGTATGTTGAGATTAAATATTAGCACAAAACACATGCGTATGATTTTATTAGATTTTTCCTTGTTCACAAGAAGGGCTGAAAAGAAATTAAAAAGTAGCTTAGCAGGAAATATATGGATGACATACCAGGAAAGGAACACAACCAGTGATGATGTAGCACAGACACGGATCAGAACCAAAATCATTCCATATTAACAATCCTACAGTATTTCAGAGATCATGAGCATTTGAGCAACAAAATGGGTTGACACAAAATGTATAGCAACAAATTGATACTGTAGCTCTTTGTGCATACAGGCTAATATGAGAGCAATAAACAATGATGGATTATCGCTAATATGAGAGCAATAAACAATGATGGATTATCTGCATCTGTTACCTTTTAGTTATCCACACCTGCTTCATCTTCAAGTTTTAGAAGTTCTGCAGCCAACAATAATCAATCAAAGGCAACGTGCTCCTTGATTGGAAGCAGTGCAGAAAGGGATTGAAAGCTCACTGATTCAGTAGAACTCCTACAATTTTTTTATATATGCAAATGAAAAGGCAGTAAGATAGGAAAAATTCCTGAAAAGAAGAAACACATCGATCTATGTTATCTTGCTGAAGGCCCTATCTGCCTCAAACCGCATGCTGCTGCATCCGATTCACAAATAGACACGCATAGAAATAAAGATGAAGAAATAAACAAACAAATATCCCTAGAACCAAAGGGGAAAAAGAACCAATGTCGAGTCCACGGTCCGGAGAGGGTAACGCCTTGAAGGCCTTGCGAATCCGGCAGGGTCGAAAAGGACCAGCGCAGAGGTTGAGCGGCACTGCGGTGAGCAGCGGAGACACAATCGATTTCACAGGCGGGGCAGGGCGTGGAGACCATAGCAGCCCCGCCCCCTCGGCATCCGGCACGTTGAGGCCACAACGGTGCCGCCCGCCCCCACGTCAAGGTTCTGTCCATCGAGGGGAGATCTCGGCCGTGCGGTCGGCTGCCTTCGCCTAGCGCTCGCTGCCGCAGCGGCCTGGATGACTCGGGCCTGCGGCTGACCCTCTGCTTCTTCTCCGTCGCCGCCGTCTCGGCTATCGTCGCGGGCTCGGTCTCCTCACCACAGCGACGGGGATGGCCTGCACGACGCTGTCGGGGTCGGGGTCGGCGATGTGGGAGGCGTTGGTGGCGATTCGGTCGTGGGCAGGCCGGGCAGGGCAATTAGGTGCCGAGCGGGCGGTGCGGGCTTTGTGGCGGGCGGAGGGAAAGGGGCGCGCGTGGGGGGCCTGCGCCGAGCAAGAGAGCAGCGAGGTGGTGGTCGTGGTCGTGTTCGTGCCGGGCGGAGGAAGGGGCGACCCCGGGTCGTGGCCGGACGACAGTTACATGAGGTGCGTGGGAGATCGCCGTAGATAGAAAGCGAAGCGAAGGGCAGACGATGTCATTTGACTCTTTCTAGGAGTAAAGATTGGCAGTTTCTTTTACAACGCGCGGATATGCCTCTGGTACCATAACGTCCAACACACGTTTCAGATGGGCCTAATAAATCACCGAGGCGGCCTTATTTTCATGCTCGTTTGAGATGATTAGCCGTGCCCTGTTATTTCTTTCTAATGGCCCGTGGGCCCATCACCGTTCTACTAGTAGTAGTACCCCCTACTACCAGAAAACAGTTCGCATGTCTAAATCACTGCCATCTTGCCCCACCAGCTTCTGACCCAATCATCATCCGCTTGGCCGCTTTCATTTTCAGACTCCCCGCTTGCGTGCTGCCTGCTGGCCGCCGGCCGAAGCGACAACCGAGGCCGCCGATCAGTTAACTCCCGTCTCCTCGCCGCAGGGTCTCTCACTCACACGAACACGCGAGCATCGAAGTCCAACTCTCTCCGCAGGAGCAGAAGACTTCGCTTGGTAAGGAAACCCTACCCTACCTACTTGGACGAGCTGCTTCTCGTTTTGTTCTGCAGGATTTTTGTTCCTTGACGCCCGCCCACTTCTCAACTTTTCTTTCTTGGACGGATTTGCCGTCCAGTTTATTGTAGAATTTCGCCTGGCGTGGAAGGAGTAGAGGGAAGCCAGTCTATTTTCCAATTTGCCAGGGGTTGTTCAGTTGAACTTAAGTCCCTGACCCATGTTTTTGATCCACTCCTTTCCGGCAAACTCTCTGAATCGGGCATTCGGGGCTTCGGGCTACGCCGTGCGATTCTGGTTCGCTCCATGTTGGGGTCAAATTTACTCTACCATTTTAAAATCCGGGTAAATGCAGTGTGCGAACAGTTCCTAGTTCCCTACTTCAGAGGTTGACAAGTTACGGTTGCACAATTTACATTGGTACAGATAGTTAGGGGGTGTTTGGTTCCCACTCCCTAGAGTTTAGCCACTAAACTAGTTTAGTGGAGGTCACTAGAGTTGTAGCGTTAAAAATGACTTCTAGTGGGGGTGTTTGGAACTTTAGTGACTAAAAGTGACTAAACTTTAGTGGCTAAACTTAGGGGGTGGGAACCAAACACCTTGTTAGATACGTACCTGTTTAGAAAGTGAAATATTTTCTTATTCGAAGCAAGAGAAAACTGGTTACCGCGAAACGTAGACAATGCAGTGTGATGTACGTGGTATTGCTTTCGTCGACGGATTAGGAGAAAACAACCTGCGAGCACCCAGGTTCAAGCGATCCCGGGTGGTTGGTTTCTCAACTGAAGGCACCATTAAACTTATGTACACAGAAGACTCAAACAGGTTTAGCCAATGGGGCACAGCGAGAGTATTATACAGGGACAACCGGTCATGCAGACAGTGTACTGTGCATGTTTGCTTCCTGGATGGATGGAGAAAGAGAAAACGACACTTCTGGGTTGCTTGCCCGCGACTGGAGTGCAACTCTGACAAGTAATCTTCAGATGATATTACATAAAGAGGATGCAGCTATCTTCTTCTCTCATCAGTTTGCTTTGACTTCACTTCTACTCACGCAGCATTGCCCTGAGCCAACTGCTGTTTCCTATCCTTGCAGTTTACTAAAACGTTGCTGAGGCTGCAGCATGTGTACTTGGGCATAGAGGGATTGTTACATCGAGCTAGCGCTTTGGTCTCGGCTGTAGCAGAGGGCAATGGGCATCCCAAGGGCTTGTTGGTTTGCTGGTTGTTCCATGTGCTGGTTCTTGTCTCTTCCTTGTGTCAGATACTTTATGTTGGACCAGTGGTGGCTCAAACTGCTCAGTTGACTGTGGATGCTTCGCCTCAGAATACTCAAATAATCCCTGGCAATAGTTTGGCATCTTCTTTGAGGTGAGCGTAATGTTTAATTGCTGTTGGTACATGGGTTTACGTGTAGTAACCTGTAGTAAATCAGCACATTTATCCTACCAATACCATGCTCTCTGCAGAGATGGCAATTATAATGTTGGATCACTTAGTAGAACAACTCAATGAACTCTTGTGCACTTGTCTAAAATGGTTAACTATCTATACTTGTGCTAAATGAGACGTCTCGTGGGATGGAAGATGGAAAAACTGTGGGGTGCGGTGGACGTTGCAGGAAGATTTTCTGGAGGCAGTGAAGATCCTTCCATGGTGGGTGGCTTTGGAAGCATCCCTGAGGGATATGTAATACTCCCTCCATCCCAAACTATAAGACATTCCAAGAATCTTGGAGAGTCAAAGTTTTTCAACTTTAACCAAATTTATATAATAGATAATAATATTTATGATATCAACTAAGTGCAATTAGATTCTCCATTAGTTATATTTCCATAAATGTATATTTGATGGTATAAATCTTTATATTTTTCTCTATAATTTTGGTCAAAGTTGAAAAACTTTGACTCTCCAAGATTCTTGGAACGTCTTATAATTTGGAATGGAGGGAGTAGGTTGTAGCGCTTGTGTTGTTCGTGGCGTTAGCTTTGAGTGGTGACCCTTCTGGGTGTTTTTTTTTTTTTGCGATGGCGTTGCTGTGAACTTAACTGATGCTGTTAAACCGTGGTCTTTTGATGTTAATTGGAAGGCCGGGGCTGTTTTTGGCCCTTGAACTCTAAAAATACTTGTGCTAAATGTCCATACATTATCAACTTCAGCTCATGTAATGTAATATACTTGAGTAAGGCTATCACACTTTCATGTGGCTATTCTGGAGTTCAGCTGGTGGTGTTTACTTTTGGAAAACTTACTGGCAGTGATACTAATCAACACAATCTGTTTCTTGATCACACCATTTCCATTCAATTTTGGTATGATAAAAAGGGATTTGAAACTGAACTCTGTGGAGTAGCGTTAGATGATGTTTGGTTTTTTACTTTGACAATGATGAATCTTGGTAATTCGTGAATGTACTTGTAGGAGATCAACCATGCTGGAGCTGGTGGATTGTGGGCAGAGCTTGTAAGCAACAGAGGTAATTGGAATCCAGTGTCTAAGGTTGACCGCAGTTCAGCACTTTGCCGGAAGAAAGTCTGTTCATCATTTGACCCTCTTTTATCTTCTGTTGACAAACATTTAAATGTTTTGTCATCAGAGTGGTACTCTGTATCTGTAATAACTTATGGATAATATCAGGAAACTACTTCACGATGGCACTGTTGATCTTTGTGATAATCATACTGGTTTGTGTAGAGAGTTAAACAGACCTACTAGATGCTCAGAGCTCATTCTATCCAATTTCTCCATCAAAGGAGCTAACAATAGTTTATAGCTACTTTTTGTAGCAGAGTTTCATTGTAGATAATAAGGAATAGGATCTCAAGAATGGGCTCAAGATTCAGTCTTAACTTTTATGGCTTGTTACAAGTTTTCCTTTATGTTATAGGTTTTGAAGCTGGTGGTTCTAATACTCCTTCAAACATTGACCCATGGTTGATCATTGGGGATGAATCCAATATTATTGTGGCAACAGATCGGTCATCCTGTTTTGCTAGTAACCCACAAATTGCACTTCGAATGGGAAGTGTTTTGGAGAGGCTACTGGAACTAATGCTTGCCATCGGGAGGAGTTGGAATCTACAATCCTGGTTACTGGGGCATGGTATGACCTTTATGTATCTAACATAATTTGTAGTTTTTCTCCATTTTTTATTATGGAATCTTCCACAACTTTTTTCATCTGCCTGTTGTTTATGTTTTCTAAGGATTTTTCACTTATGTATTTTTAGATTACTTGCTGAGGTCTTCCTTTTTCTCTCTCTCTTTCTTTTTTTTTCCTTTTTTTTTCTTTTTCTTTTATTCGATGGATTAAAATTCTCTGTATTCACTACTCAGTACTAATATCTGAACCAATAAGGATACTATACATAACACATGCACATTTTATCTCTCCCTTCTAGACTTGATAAATCCATTATAATCTTTGCTACAATTGTTGCAGAACATTGAAAGGACAAAGTTTTATAGAGTTACCATGTACATTAGGTCATCAGAATCTGTGGAGCTAACGGTTTTCTTTAACAAGTTCAGATGGTCTTAAAGTCTAGCTTCTCATACAATCATGAAGCATTAACAATATCTCATGGTTTTAACTTATCAAGAATACTTCATGTGCTACTATTGTGTCCATTTCGATGAAGTAATAGATATGCAATGGAATTGTAGGGGAGAAAAAAAGATTTTGCTAAGTGGACGAAGGTTGAATTTGATTTGCAATCAAATTATACAAATACCAATTCAAGACTTCAGCTTGCAACCACCAAAAGTGGCATAATTTGGTTTGATCAAGTATCACTTATGCCATCAGATACTTATATGGTATTTCCAAATTCCCGTCTATACTTTTGATGTTCCAAGGAAGATGATGCATATTTCTTCCATACATTACCCTTGCAACCTTTTTTTTTCTCGAAACACCAGGAGAGCTGCGTATCATTATATTAAAGAAGAGGAAAAGAATCCAGACGTACAGAAACACAAGCCCAAGACCACAACACACTAGATCAAAAGACTAAAAACCCAAAAAAATAAAAACTAAATCGCCGGATAAAAGAAAGCAAGACGACCAAAACAGCCAGTGCAGAGCCCTAACTAGCTCTGCGGACAGAGAGTAAGGAAATCCCCTTAGCTCCTGCCACACTCCACCAGCCGGCCTCTTCTTGGCCAAAATCAGGACCGAGATGACATTAGGTGTAGCGCCATTGAAAACACAATCATTCCTGTGCCTCCAAATGCTCCAAGCTCCCAGGATGACTAGTGAATTCAGTCCCCCCTCAAATCTCCTTGGATAGAGCTATCAATCTTCTCCACCAATCATCGAAGCACTGATCGGAAGGTTGTGGGGCAAAGGAAGCGGCCCCAAAGTGAGACAGGAAGGAAAACCAGAAGACTCTAGAGAAAACACAGCCCACAAAGGAGGTGGTGGATATCTTCCTCAATCTGGTCGCAAAGAAGGCATTTGTCAGCATGGGGGAGCCCTCTTTTTGCAAGTCTGTCCGCAGTCCAGCATCTGTTATGGGCCACAAGCCACATGAAAAATCTGCACTTGGGGGGGGCCCAGGTTTCCAAATTCTCTCAAAGGCTCGAAGGAGACTGCCCATAGAACAGAGAGTTGTAGGCGCTTTGTGCTGTATATATGTGAGAAGCAAAATCAAATTTTAGTGCAAATTGCCTGATCACATATCCATACTCCCTCCGTATCACAAATAGAAGACGTTTAGGACAGCGATACGGTCTCCAAAGCATAACTTTGACCATTCATTTCTTTAAAAATATTTGTTGTAAAGTGGTATATATATACTTTTATGAAAATACTTTTCAAATAAATTTATTTTATAATTTTTACATTTTCAAACTCAATAATTTAAAAGTTATTTATGATTTATATTCCCAATGTTTGACCGAAACCTTTTCCAAAACGTCTTCTATTTGCGATACGGAGAGAGTATATCATATAGCCTGAACTATAAGTTTAAGTAACATTAATTTCTATACCAGAAGAACTCTTTTTGGTTCATAGAATGCTAACTGATCTTGATCAAACTATGCCGTCCATTGATAGCCACCATGCAGTTATAATAGTTCGCACCCTAATATTTGTAAATACAAGCTGCAGCCTGCAGGTATCATAATCAAAATTGCATTGTGTGGTGATGCATTACCACTTCAGCACCTGCTAAGTTATAAGATTGTATACACAATTCTATTGTAGGATCGAAAACTTGATCCTAATTAACACCAAAGCAAAGGGAAAATATCTGATCCATAGTCAACTAAGGTGTCAACTGTCAAGGACCTTCAGGGGAACTTACTGGCTTCGGCAGTGGGCAAAGCTGCAGCGGTTTGATGGCGTCCGGGATAGTTTGGTCTGCTGCTGCCAGAAGCTTGGAGACCGCCGCTTTGCATTTTTTTAGACCGTTTGGATGGTTATCTAGTAATTTGATTGGTTTGTAATGGACAATGCTTTTTTCGGTTCTGTGTCACCTGGGTTACTTGTGTCAGTAGTGGTGTCTGGTTTGTAATAATGGGCCTGAGTCTATCTTGTGATAGATGAAGCCGGATACTTTTATCCATTATCTAAAAAAAAAACTGTCAAGGACCTTCCATTCTTGATTTATCAGACCTTTATATATCACTTTATTTCTCAGGGGCATGGTTTTCGTAAAGATCTTGCCTCTATGCTGGCAAATCTGAAGCCTCAATTTCTAAAATTTCCAGTTTGTTGCTTAGCATTTTTATCTTACTTCTGAGGTTCTTTTCTTCCTATGTAGAGGTTGCACAATATTGTGAATAGTGCACAGGCACTTGCCACTTACATGACTAGTAGTCAGGTAGAGAATTAGATGCATATACCTTCCACATACTCTTGGCTCTTCTGTCATTGACAGTCATGTATTTTGTGGTTAATGTAAAATGTTTCACCGTGCTGACTCAGAGTAACATAGCAGTAATCATTGTTGCAGCATGTATGCATATCTTTATAAAAATAGATATGTTGAAAGATGTGCCTTGCAATTATGATTAACAGTTTATTATTTTACTAAAACTGATTTGTCACTAATCATGTAATTTAAGTATTTCACACAATTTAAATATTTCTATCCACACCAAGATCAACATTTCTGTGATTGTGGCAGAACATTTCAAGTGTCAAGAGAAGAAAAGGAAGAAACTTCCGTAGATGATACTACATCTAGTATCACTCTTTTACTGGATACATGAATACAGGATGCATCAATTTGTATCCGCGTGATATATTTTTGAGTGTTTGGTTTGGGGAATCAACCCATTAGTCCATTCCTCAAATTTAGTGGAATGACCCCATTCCTCATACTAGTACTAATTATTAGCTTGTCAGGAATGAGGTGGTGACCGATCAACTAATTCTATTCCACAAACCAAACAAAAAACTAGAGACTAAAATGATCATGGACCATTTCATTCCACAAACCAAATACCCCTCTCTGTTTGTGTTTATGTAACACAGATGAATCAAGAATGTTTAACTAAGAAAATAAATTATGTCTTTTTATAGGTTGTAGTTAAACAGTGAGGTTGCTAAGAACTGAGTATATTTGTCTCTTTTAGGTGGCAACTATGTAATGGGAAATTACCTTATAAATGCATTCCGCTGGAGTGAAACTGTTGGACCATGGGAAGAGAGACCTGGGCACTTCAATGATTATTGGCTCTACTGGACTGATGATGGACTTGGGTTTTTTGAGTTCCTCCAAGTGAGTAACATGCTGCTACTTGTCTAACTGAAAGTTCACATAATTGTGGATATAGCCTTTGTTGATTCTGAGATCTCCTATTTCGCTGATGTAGCTAGCAGAAGACCTCGGCGCTTGCCCAGTTTGGGTGGTAAATGATGGTAACTGATATATCAACTTATCAAGAAAATATTAAAAAACTTAAAAAACAATTCATATTTCGAGAGATAATGTACCCTTGACTAGTTTGTTGGAATTCCTTTCAATGTGACAGGGGCCAGCATCAATGAAGAAGTTCCATCAGCAACAATAGCTGCGTTTGTAAAGTTTGTTCTCAATATTTATTAATACGAAAACAATCCTTTAGTCCTAAAAACTGAATTGAAGATAGTTAAGCTCTTCAATTGACAAAGTGCATTTAATCTGCATTGACTTCTCTTAGTACATTTCCCAGCGTTAAGCTAAAGATACTTTTTATGACAGGTTTACCAATTAACTTGTTTTCCTTAACTGAACATGTGTGGTAGCCAGAAAAACTTGTTAACAAATTTATCCAGAATTTAATTTGTTTATCAAAAAGGGTTATCTTATCAGGAAAAGAACCATTTTTTCTCGACGACAGCAGGAGAGCTGCATATCATTGTATTAAAGAAGAAAATGGTAGGAAACCCTTACAAATAGGTGCTACAAAGAAATGAGAAATATAGATGCTACAGAGATAACAGCAAGATTGCAAACTGAGGAATTCCAATTGTGGGTTCTGCACTGGTAGTCCCATATTGTTAACATTCAGTAATTGTTGATATCTTGCCTTAGACTGTTGGATGAGCGGTTTAACTCATACCCACTTAAATTTATTTCGTTCGTTTATATTAACAACTTTGGAATAGCATAATATACTTAAAAACTACAATACAATGACTGCTCAAGCAATGGCTGAGTTTCACGTCTAAGAATGCTGGAAATGAGAGAAAAAAGAAAGTCATATGTTGACATGGACATGAGGCTTCAAAATAGTTCAATATAGAAGGATGTAACATGCAATGCTCTGGTTACGCTAGCAAAAAAATGTCACATATACATAAGGAATAAATTTTCCTAGAGCATGAGGTTCCATTCTAAGATTTTTTTTTTTTTGAACATCATCAGTTACTTAATTCACATTGTACTGTCATTCTAACTTCTTCATGCTTGCCATATTGCAGGATGTTGTTAATGGTATTGAGTTTGCCAGGGGAGACCCTGAGACTGCATGGGGTTCAGTTCGTGCAGCAATGGGACATCCAGAGCCCTTTCAGCTTTATTATGTTTCAATAGGAAATCAAGAATGTTCGAAGTACTATTATAAAGGTTTCCACGCAATACCATTTCCTCCTGTCTGGCTTCACAGCAATATCCAATTTCTTCTGCTTCCTTTTATTGTTATGCCAAGAAAACCAATACTTGCCCTATTTTGTAGATAACTACGTGAAGTTCTATTCTGCAATAAAAGCATCCTATCCAGACATCAAAATCATATCAAGCTGTGACAGATCTGCTATTTCACCAGTCAACCCAGCTGATTTGTATGATGTTCATGTAATGACTTCTTTGCTCGGTTTCTCTTAGATAATATTTTTCCCAGATCCCAGTAGAGGTGACATCTGCTATGCTTCAGGTCTATGCTTCATCAGGTGATATGTTTTCGAAATCTAGAATGTTTGATAACACAGCCCGTAGCGGACCCAAGGTACTTGCTTTGCTATTGCTACCTCAATTGTCATCCTTACAACTGGCTGGTAATGTTATACATAATTCGTATTTCGCAGGCAATTGTTAGTGAATATGCTGTGACTGGAGATGATGCTGGCCGAGGAACGCTAATAGCTGCTTTAGCTGAAGCTGCATTTCTCATTGGATTAGAAAGGAACAGGTTATTTTTAATGCCATTTTTGGCTCCTGCTTGATGGTAGATTGTGTTGCAGACGTTTTTATTTGTAACTTTTCTATGCAGCGACATTGTTGAGATGGCAAGTTGTGCCCCACTCTTTGTAAACGACAATGATCGAAGGTAAGTCTGAATGTTTACTTCTGCATGGTATTATAGTAACTGTGTCTGTACTTGACGATTTCATCAATATTTATAAAAAATACTGCTCTGCTTGATAGGTGGAACCCAGATGCTATAGTCTTTGACTCATGGCAGCACTATGGATGTCCAAATTACTGGATGCTACACTTCTTCAAAGACTCAAGTGGCGCTGCACTTCATCCTTCCACTATTCAACTACCGAACTATGATCAATTGGTCACATCTGCAATCACGTGGAATAATCCACATGATGGGAACACTTACCTGAAAATAAAGGTGAGGTCTCTTTCTCTTACTTAGGAACTTAGCTCTGTGAACAAAAATTGAAAAAATAACTTGGCAAAGAAATTTTCTTTTGCAGGTTGTAAATTTTGGAAGCAAAGCTCTTAATCTGAATATATCTGTAACTGGGCTGGAAAGTGATATTCAGATATTTGGATCCATAAAGACGGTTCTCACGTCGGGTTGGCTGCGCGATGAGAACTCCTTCCAACAGCCCGACAAGGTTTGATACTGTCGACTTGATAGTTGATTCATTGCATGGAAACTAAGACCAACATGGTAGTGATTACGCCTTCAATCAATTGTTGTGTTTGTGATGTCTGAACTTTTGTGCTATAGGTTGTGCCGGCGGCAAGTCCAATAACCAACGCGGGCAAGCAGATGGTTTTGTACTGAACTCATACTCCCTGACCTCATTTGATCTCCTCTTGGACTCGGACCAGACGGTGCCTTCAGTCTCAGCAGGGTCGAGCCTCCATCCAAGCATATGAGATGTGCGTGCCCACAATACTCAATACCGATACGGGTCCCCAAGGTTTTAATAGAAAATACGGTAGCAGTGAATCGCTATGAAGTACAGGTGTGCAGCTGGTTATGTGTATGGATCGTCGTGTACGGAACTCCGCAAACATGCTTTCCACATCTATGTATTGAATAAAAAATGTAATATAGTAAGTATAAGTAAAATTTTGAAGTCAGAATCCACAGATCCGTTGTAGTCTAGCTGGTTAGGATACTCGGCTCTCACCCGAGAGACCCGGGTTCGAGTCCCGGCAACGGAAGCTTTTTTTTTCTCAGTTTCGGGACTCTGACATTTTTTTTCCTCATATATTATGGTTAAGGCCGTTCCAATTTTTTGTCCGTCAACCACTACAGCAACTCAGCAAGTGTGGCGTATCTATTTTATTCATAATAAGTATATCTATACCTATAATATATATCTATATCAAGCAAAAATGATTTACGCACATGCACATACAGTATGTGACCGGTGACCCGGACTTGGACACGAATTAAAACATCATATACCTAGCCACAATAAATAGTTTGATCTAAGACGTATTAAAATAGACACTGATCATTACACAAATCGTTGATCTAGAGGTCATCTAGACGAGAATACACAATAAGTTGTTTCATTGCAAGTACATAAATATATGCTAGCAATAGCAACAATAAAAAGGAGTCCAACTTCAAAATATCGTATTCCGAATGGCGTGTTTTAGCCATAGCAGAGTCCAACTTTAAAATGTACAGAAGAGATGACACAATAATTGCTACTGTAAATCTTTGAACCAAAATAAGGGGTGTTTGGTTCCACCCCCTAGAGTTTAGCCACTAAAGTTTAGTGGAGATGACTAAAGTTGTAGTGTTAAAAAGTGACTTTTAGTGAGGGTGTTTGGAACTTTAGTGACTAAAAGTGACTAAATTTTAGTGGGTGGGAACTAAACACCCCCTAAGTCATCCAAATCACATAGCTATGCTACTCTGTCTCCAAAAAAAATGTTTTTCGAGAAACCAAATATTGTTATGCTCCTTTGCCCGTGAAAAAAAAATCGTTTTTGAAAAAGTTTAAATAAACATTATTAAAGTTTATTAGATATAAAAATGATATCATTATTTATATAGCATAATTGATTAAGTTTAAGATGGTCTGTCTCAGATTGAGGTGTTTACCGGTACGAATGTAAGACGGATTACTCATGAATCCATAAATATGTTATATCCACTTAGGATCTGTTTAGATACAAGGACTAATCACTGGCTATCTAAAAATTAGCTTAAATTAGCTCTAGTATAACTAAACAAAAGGGCTTATATGTTAGCTAACTATTTAAACAAATCTTCAACTATTTATTAGCCATAGCTGGTTATATAGCTAAGTTGTCTCACAAAAGAAAAACTATAGCTAACTTGGACTAATTTTTAGTCCAACTAATAATTAGCCACGTTATCAAACACATGCCCTCGCTGTCAAAGGAAAAACATTTCTAAGAAAAGGGTGTGCCGACCAACATCTTCAGAGAGAACGCTATTCTCTATCCGCGCTCAATGCACGTGACGACAGGATGCGGCAGTGGTTTCCCTGTCATTAAGTTACCGCTAATCACGTGGATGGGGGTAATCATGGCTTGCTTACCCATTTTAGATCCCACTTCCAAGTTCCAACCAACGGAGGGCTAAAACGCAAGCCGCCCCCCAGATTACTTTGGTCGTCGCCTCCTTGTCCTTCCTAATCCCCGCCACAAGATTCCTTCTCCAGCTGCGCTGCGCTGCGCACGAACGCGCACGGCCGCTGCCCTCCTCCGACGTCCGACCCCAACCCGAGCCCGCCATGCCACCGGCGCCGTCGCGCGCCCCCGCGTCCGGCCGTGGCTGGTGGTGGGCGACCTGGCGCTGGCGGCCGCGTGGGTGTGCGCGGGCGCGCTGGTGAAGCTGTTCGTGTCCGGCCTCGGCCTCGGGGGACGGCCCGAGGCCGAGGCCGTCAAGGTCTCGCTCTCCATCGTATACATGTTCCTCTTCGCCTGGCTCGAGACCGCCTCGGGTGGCGCCACCTACAACCCGCTCACCGTCCTCGCCGCTGCGCTCGCCTCCCAAGGCGGACCCGCCGTGTACCTGTTCACCGCCTTCGCGCGAATCCCAGCTCAGGTGATGTTCCTGTACTACACCACGATCTCGCTATCTGTGTCGTCCTTCTGTTTGCTAGGTTGGGTCTAAGTCTAAGGCCAATCGATGTTGTGCATTTATCTATGAAGCTTGAAGCTTATAACACTAACACGATAATTTGGTTGAATGTGGTTGACCAACAAAGACTGGAACTCGATGAGCAATCACCATGACTAGTTATATACCCCCTCCGTCCAAAATAACTACGTATTTTCTACAAATCTAGTCAAACTTGTGGCACACAAAAACCAAAAGACAAGTATTTTGGGATAATTTGGATTTTTTGTCTCAAAAGTAACCCGCTGTCTTTCTAAAAAGAGAAAACACACAAGTCTAGCTATTACTGCCATATATACACACACTAATGATATAACATCCGTTCATCGCAACATGGCTGATTATTCCTTCTAAATTTGGTTAACTGCTTTGGCTGCATTTTTGTTTGTTAAATGTTTTCGAGAAAAGCAGCAGGGAGCCCCCTACCTATTTTTTTATATTTATATAAATATAAATGGTAAAATTTACAAACTGTACAAATTACAAGGCTTTCACAGGTGATTGCTAAGTGTTATATTTGTTTGTTAAAAGTGTTGTATTCATTTCGGTATCAGGTGATTGGGGCAGTTCTTGGAGTAAAGCTCATCCAGTTAACTTTCCCTAATGTGGGTAAAGGAGCCCGCTTAAGTGTTGGCGCTCATCATGGTGCGTTAGCTGAAGGCTTAGCAACTTTCATGGTTGTTATGGTATCGGTGACCTGAAGAAGAAAGAGATGAAAAGTTTCTTTATGAAGACATGGATCACAAGCATTTGGAAGAAACACAATCATATCCTCAGCTCGGATATAATGGAGGGATTATGAACCCTGCATCTGTAAGTCCTTCTACACATGAGGCATGACAAATGTTTAATATACAAACGGACTCTTTGGATTTGAACTTTTATTCCTCATGAATCAAACTGAAACAATTTGAAAAATTTGCAACCAAATTTGTTATGATTCCAACATTCCGTGCACCCTCCTGTTTGCATACTATTGTACTTATACCCATGTACTGTTGCATCATATTATGATTGATTGAGTTATGCATTCTTCTCTTTGGCACTTGTCGAATATTATTGCGAGCTTGTACTTGCCAAGTGGATCATGCCATGGAACAGTTTATATGATGGTGTGCCTTATAAGAAGTCTTGGAAAAGTTTGTTCTGTGAAAGGCTATAGTTGATTTTGACAGCTAGCTTCATGTTAAGATGTTTGCTCCTGTTATACCTGACGCTCATTGCTTGTCTTGGTCCATGTAATTCTTGAAATTAGTAATCCAAATTCATTTTTTCTAATCATTGTATGTATATGTGGTTGTAGGCTTTTGCTTGGGCGTATGCTCGAGGAGATCATACAACATTTGACCACCTGCTGGTATACTGGCTGGCCCCTGCAAGCAACCTTGCTGGGAGTATGGGCGGTGACCTTCTTAACTAAACCCAAGAAGATCAAGGAGCAAGAGACAGATGAAAATAAGACCAAGAAGGAATAGACTATTCTTGAATTAGAGCTAGAGCTTCATACCATCTTAGTCAGATAATTTGTGGAGCTATTGCTTCGTTTCATCTTAACCACCCAAGATGAAATGTCTAATCTAAGAAATGGCAATCTATCATGATCAGCTTCTGAGAAGTCTCCTTGATCTGTATTTCTTGTATCTGCCTTAGCTTAGATTGTGCAGAAGCTTGTAAATAACTGTTCCAGGCTTCCATTCAAGGCATTGTCATATTGGAAACAGTATATATGGAAGTTAAAGCTTCTCAGAGTTGACTCACAGCCTACACTATTGCTCCACAACATTATTGAAAGTATCTTCAGTTCCATTATGTATGATAATTGGAAATTGTAGTCTCGTCTAGTTTCCAAAAAAAACTGAATTAGTCTGTGTTATGAATGATCGACTGCAATCTTTTCTGTGTGTGTGTGAATTCTGCAAATTCTTCTAAAGTTGGCGAGGAAATTCCTGGATTTCCAGTGAAGTTCTATACCTGCCAGCTGCAGCAGACATCCAAGTATTGGGCTGGTTGCTGGTACTCCAAACCTGAACTGGTCCGACTCCGATGCCAAATTTCCGAAATCTGTCGCACCGAGTTTGAGGAATGCAATCGCGGTTTGATGTGCAAAAAGTCTAGCTTCAAATTAGAATTATTGAAGGTGTGCTTCCCTTCTATGACAAGTTGGTGATTCTACGACAAATAGCAATCACTTACTGTCGGCAGAAGTTACACATCATGGACCTTACATTGCAAATTGCAATCATGCATAGGCATGGACATAGGACTCGCGATTCCAACCGTTAAGGTATCGATCACTCATTCATCCTGGGCCTGGGCCTGGGGCTCGTCATCGCCTCCGCTGCCAGAATCCAAGGGACTGAAGAACTTGCCGTCCAGCAGGTATGAGCCGACGGCGAGCCGCACGACCCAGACGTCCTTGGGCTTCCGCGCCATGATCCTGCTCGACAAAAAAAAATCAGACATCAAGGCGCTGCGTACGGTTCATTGTCATGTGCTAGCTCGAGCACTAGTAGTAGTACAGTTACCTTCCGACGTCGCCGGCCTTGACCTGACCGCTGTTGTGCCGGAGCGACGGCACCGACGCGGCGGTCTTGAGCATCACAGGCGCCTCGAGGATGACGATCGGGGAGCCCACCTTGAGCTTCGACTTCGTGTCGCCTGCCGTCACGCCGCCCCCGTTCGGCGCGCACCGGACCGCGAAGCCGCCACCAGGACGCCGTCGACGTCCCGGAGAAGCTGGGACTGGGACTCGCCGCGGCGGCGGGAGAGAGACGAAGGACGAAGAGACGGCGGCCGTTGCTGCAGCGAGCAATGGGTGTAGCATCCTATACTACCACCAGATGGAAAACACCTGGGCACAGCACAGGCCACTGTGTGTGTTTGTGCAGCTAGCAGGCGCTGCCACTGCCGCTCTGATCAAACGTGTGGCTCGACTGGCGAGGAAGGATGTGCATTGCATGCCAACGACTGCAGTGTGTCCTGTTGTTCTTGTTCCCCTGTTATCCATTCCCTTATCCGTTCAGTCGTCCTGAGATATCTGAGAGCGTGTTTGGTTCGCGGGCTCTTGGCAGCGCAGCGGCCCAAGTAGCGATAAAAAAATCGAACGGGCCGTCCATCCTAGGCGCCCAAAATCGAACGCCGGGAACAAGTGCAGGCGTGCAGCTAGCGCCGGGCATTGTTTGGGGTGCAACCAAACAGCCCTCCGAGTATGTGCTTCGTTGAGTCGACCAATTCCTAGTCATCGATGACGTGATTCTACCACCATGTTCTAAATTATAAGCTATTTTAGCTTTTACAATACACCTAGATATATGATATGTCCGGATCTATAGTAAAAGTTACGTATTTAAGAAAATCAGAACAGATGGAGTGGTTTGCTTCTTGTGGTTAAACAATTGTAGCCCGACTTAGAATCAAACAAGCCCTTGTAACATCAAGGCATTGTTTGGCTGCAACCAAACAGGTCCAGGTACGTGCTTTGTTGAGACGACCTCATTCCTAGTCATCCATTAAACATGATTTTGCCACCATCTATTCTAAATTATAAGTTATTTTGGGTTCTCTAGATATATCACTTTCCTTTGCATCTAAATTTATGATACATTTAGATATATATAGTAAACGTTATGTATCTAAAAAAACTAGAACAATCTATAGATTAAAACCGATGGAGCTTCTTGTGGTTAAACTGTGTCAAATCTAGTAGGATCATCATGAAAATGATGATTTATGAATGTCATCATGTGATAGTTGCAAATACTATGGTGTGTGATAGCGGTACGGATTTTGAATGCATGTATTCGGGAGAGACGTTTGTTCCCAATTCAATGCATATACTATACATTTTGTTTTAGTTTTTTGGTTTATGAATGATTTTTAAAATCAGTCTCAGTGGGGTTTCATTGCTCAGTTTTTAACACATCCAGATTTTAGAAACAATATAGAAAAGTTTTATCTTATGAAACCATCTCTACTCTCATTATCTCTCTCTTTATTAATGCAGTGTCATGTCAACATATTTAATATGCATGAAACTCGTATTGAGGTTGATTTGTGTATTAAGGACCAACACAGTTGCAGAGAAGTAAACACCCTGTTTTTTTTCTCGTGGCACTGCACTTGAGTCAAATAAACGAGAGAAGCCTGCTAAGCGGCCTGCAATCGCCCGCTCATAGCGATCGCGCATCCGCGTTGGATGGCCTCACGAAACGACAGTTCGGAACACGAGGGTTGGACTACAATTTGAGATGTCTGGACAAACCTATTCACCCCTCATCTCTATCTCTAGGCTGTCCAGATCCTTACATCCTCGAGTAGACCCCACCGCCTTCATTGTTGGTGTTGGCCTGCATCCCCATCCCTCGTCACTCTGAGTCCGGTTGCAAGGCTATAGATTCATAGAAATAGTAGTAAATAGTACTATGAAATTTGAGAAAACTTCAGGCTTTCTAGTGAAAAATGTTATTTTTTAATCTACCATATAATCAGGACAGTTAGGGCCTGCTTGGCAGAGCTCTACGCAAACTCCAGATCTGAAAAAACAGATTTGCTCTAATTTTTTTCAACCAAACATCTCAGCTCTATGAACTCCAGATCCGCAGACAATTTGGATCTAACTCACAGATCCACAAGATCCACGGAGCACCTCAAGGGGTGCTCTAAATGCTGGTTTTGTAATTCCTCGTGGAGTTCGTGGAAATTACCCGCAAATGCCACCGATTACATACATACCTATTCACATTCTTTTTTTCCGCGAGAAATCTCTCCAAACCAACGCAAGACCCATCTTCCCTCAAAAAAAAAACCGCAAGACACATCTTCTCATCCAGCAACAACGGCTACGGTTTTACTCTCGTCCATAGCCGTATTCATGAAAAAATTGCAAAAAAAAAGAACAAAACAAAAGATACATTACGTACAATATTCTTATAGATGACGTAAAAAAGAACACGTACAACAAGCCACGTATGCGTGACGAATAAAAAAATAAACATTATCAATGCCAAGTGTATTATTGGACAATGCAACTAAAACTCTATTTATGAATCTAGAGTTGTTATCTCAGCCAAACATAATTTCTCACCTCCATGGTGAAAGCGCAGATCCATACTGGGGTGCTATGAGGTGGAGCTGATGTTTTTTAGATCTAGAGTTACATGGAGCTCTGTCAAGCAGGTCCTTAATCATCTAGCTTATTCAGATAAGATTCTCTAGTCTCTAGATCGTGATAATAATTCCTATTAGGGCACCCGCAATGATAAGATTCTCTAGTCTCTAGATCGTGATAATAATTCCTATTAGGGCACCCGCAATGGTTAGAGCCGCCTGCTAGCTCCAAGCTAACTTCTCCAACAGTACTAGCTCTTAGTACATAACTTTTAACATGGATAACTTCACATAACAATCTCAAATGACCTTGAGATGTGTGTAAGAGCTTAGCTCTTAACTAAGAGCACCTCCAACAATTGGCTTTTAAGCTTGCTCTAAGCATTTTTCTTATATTTCAATAGAGGAGAGAGAAAAGTTATCTCTTAGTTAAGAGCTAAGCTCTTACACACATCTCAAAGTCATGTGAGATTGTTATATGAGGTCATCTATGTTAAAGTTATGTACTAAAAGCTAATATTGTCGGAGAAGTTAGCTTGGAGCTAGCAGCTAGCTCTAACCTTTGCGGGTGCCCCAAGACTCTAAGAGCTAGCTTTTCTCTCTCCTTTATTAAAATATAAGAAAAATGATTAGAGCTAGCATTAAAGCCAATTGTTGGAGGTGTCCTTAATAAGCGAGACTCGAAAATTGGGCCCGTTTGCATGGGTCCAGGACTGGTCCATGTGACCTGCCTCTTTTCTGCAGCGCATGGGCCCGCTAAAGGCCGGCTGGACCAGTTCAGAACTCCAGATCTACTACTGACCATGAGTAATGCTGGTTGGTCGTTTTTTCTCTCTTTTTTGGATACATTTCCTTTTCTGTTTGGAGACTTCCATAATTGAAAAGCATCTCGACCTACCTTTCTTAACACTATTTATTTAGAGATCTGTTTAAATAAAATTATTCCCTATATTTTCCAACTTTCAAAATTTCCTGCTCGCTCTTTATTTTTAATAGCAAGAAATCAAAAATAGAAAATCACAATATTAAAAAATCTAATTGAAGAATCTGTTGGAAAGGCAGATATTAATATTCAATAGTCTTTTGAAGTTGCTCTATGCAACTACTAAAATGCAAACAAAATGATATCCCAAATAAACTGTTGAGCAGTAGTTTAGGCTTTCTCTTCTATCTATGGTGAAAATTGTCTATGTTCAAGTCTCTCGCTCAATATGGATGCTTCACTATAACAGCAAAACATCTTTGCCAATCTTAAAACTTATCGATGCACTCATCGTGGTACATTTAGCACAAAAGTACTCCCTTCGTACTCGTAAAGTCAGTCGTTTTGGACAACATTATGATCTCCAAAATATAACTTTGACTTCTTATTTCTTTAAAAAATAGTTATTGAAAAGTGACATGTATATTTTTTATGAAAATGCTTTTCAAGACGAATCTATATATAGCTGTCACATTTTCAAACTCAACAACTTAAAAGATATTCATGATTTTATATTTTTAATGTTTACTCAAATCTTGTCCAAAACAATTTTCTTTACGAGTATATAGAGGGTATTTATTTTTATCAATATAAAAGAGATTTTTAAAGTTGCTCTATGGAAATTGCTAAAATGTGAACAAAATGATATCCCAAACTGTTGAGCAGTAGTTCAGGCTCTCCCTTCTATGTTCTGACCATGGTGAAAATTGTCTGTGTTCAAAAGTCTCTCGCTCAATATGGACGGACGCCCATTCATTATAACAACAAACATCCTTTTGCCAATCTAAAATTTATCGACTCACTCGTCGTGGTGCGTTTAACGTACACAAAAGGCTCTGCGTACAAGGAAAAAAAAAGTGTTAACTCGTGGACATGAAAGACTCTACGTCATCCCTGACACGTGCGTCCAATCCTTTCATAGTTTCCACTTCGACTTGCCCTATAGAAATACTCCGTAATAATTTATCAGCGCACGAGCCAAATCGTACGTAGTAGGCACGTAGGAGCATCATCTTACGTTGACGGTTGCTGACGATACTACAGTATATGCCTCGAGCTCGAGGTTGGGATTGTGTCGCCTATCGCGGCGTGTGCAGCGTGCTGCTGCTATTTGGAGGCTTATTTATGCATTATATGCTTGAGCGGCGTTCCCCTACTCTCATGGAACAAACTCATTTTATCCCGTGAATCATGTCTCGAGAGGCTCGCTTCTAGTCGCTGATTGGAGTTGCTAATTGTGTCGTCAGAGACAGCTTGAAAGGAGTGATTAGCACACATAAAATACTCCATGTTAACAGAAGGAAAACGGGGGTAATAAGATAATTGTTGTCGTCAGATAAGATACTATAAAAATATAGTACCGGTAGAAAGATTAGGAATCATGGAGCCATCTCTGAACTCAACAAGTCAAAAAAAAAAAAAAACCCCGACACATGGTTGCTTGCTTTAAATCTTCTATCTTTTGAAACAAACAAGTACACGGCTAGGAGCAGGTAGCAGTGTGTGGATGTGGCTCAAGCCAAAACGTTAGGGGCAATGTACCATCAGGCGAAGAGAAATTGATTCCCTGTAGAGAAGAGCTCAAAATGGTACAGTAATATATATAGTAGTGTTTTTTTCTTCTCTCCCCCGGCTTATATTGTTTTTTTGAGGGGTGCAGTTGGTTGGCATCGGTATCCACGTAAAGAAATCACGAATCACGCGCACGCACACAAACACAAACATAGTATAAACTAGTCAGCACATAGAGTCGATGACACACCAAGTGGGGAAGTAGAGAACGGAAAAATCCTTTCGAGCATCTTTTACACGAAAACTATACTATCAAAAAACAAAAAATGAAGTTCCATTCATGCGAGCGAGCAAATAAACTGCTACGCATTTGAAAACATGATCGTTTATTTCAGTAACAAAAATGATGACTGCATTCAGTATCGAAACGCCGGACGCGCTCGTCGCGGATGGCAGAAAAGCGTGTCGTGCAGGGAGCACGGAGCAGCGGAGGTGCAAGGTGTAATAATATCGAAACTGAAGTTTAATTGTTACAATAGTTCATCCACGACTGTTTTAGATCGATCGATCTCCTTCGGCGCTCCGTAGAAGCACGTTGTCTATACATTTAATTCTCTTTGTGGGTGTGTCTCCACGTCTATCTATATCTGCCTTTTGTGATTGAAGAAATTAATTAAACGACATCTGTTTTAGAAAATTCAAACGCGAATTGTACTCTGCTCGTAGCAGCGCCGTCAAAGTCGCGCGCCCCAACAGACGAGACCAGCACGGCGACGATGAAAGTAGGACGGCCACAAGTGTGGTGGAAGGCACACAACAGACACACAGCGCCTATCATTCGGCACCGTACGTATAAGTCCGGCCGGCGGCTGCACTCCGCATTGCACTGAGCGCCGCCGCGCCGCCACCCTGCGCTGCCGGCCCTTTTGACCGCAGAAAACGCACACGCTTCTGGCGATACAGGCCGCAAAAAAAGTCCCGCCACGCATGCATGGGTTGTGCACGTCCGCCCCGTCCGTCCGCGCGCGTTTCGCCCAGTCGCAGGCAAGAGAAGCGAGAAAGCGGAGCACGGAAAACCTCGTCGGTCGGCAGTCGGCACCGCGCCGCAGGCCGCAGCCACGCCACGCGCCGCGCCGCCGAGGAGCCGACGGCGGCGACGACGAGCCAAGATAAGATGATAGTAAAGCACGAGCCGTGTGCCCGTATGCGCGCGGGCGCCAAGCTAGGCCCGATAAGATAGGGAAAGGAGAGGACGTGCGGGCGTCGCGTCGCATGTGGTCGGACTCGGATCGATGATGTCTCCAGTAGTCTGTCAGTCCGGGAGTCCGGGCGTTCACGGCTGCGCCCCGCGCCAAGCGGTCGTCCGGCGCGTGGGCCACGCGGGCCGCCCGCGCGTCGTTTTCCTTCCCCTGCCGCTGTCGCGTAGCCGCCGCCCCACCCCGACGAAGCTGCCGCGAAGCTTCCTCGGCGCCGCGGCCCCGCGACGTTGGGATGGGTGGGGTTCGGCCGTCTGGGTTTGGTTGGTACAGCCAGGCCAGGCCAGGCTACACACCCACGCCCAGCTAGCGGCCCGTGTTGTCTTGGCCCGGCTTGGCCACGCACGCACGCAAAGTTTACATGAAAGCAACTGGCGTTCCGTTGGCTTCCTCTGCGCCGCCGCACCGCCTCCGACGCACAGGACGCCCCGGGTACGAATGAGGCCGCCCTGCTCGCTCGTTGCGGCCGGCCACCGACTGCGTGGCGTGGCGGGTTTGTTGTGCTTGTGCCCCCGATGCCGACCTGACCTCCTCACCCTCACCGCTCGGGCCCGTGCCTCGCGCTGTTCAGCTCGGCTCGGCGTCGTCGCGAGCAGGAGCAGGCATGCATGAACGAACGAACGAATGGCTGCGTGGTGCGACTCCTCTCCTGTACCGTGCTGTACTGTACGTGTCCGCGCGAGCGTCTACCGCCACAAGGCCCACAAAAGCACTAGCTATCCAAATCGGACGCGATCGCAAGGATCCGTCGTCTGTGGAGCTACCGACGCCGGCGGCGAGGACCGAGGAGGTGGCTATCGTCACCCGATATTCCTGTGTCTGTCGTCGTCTCTGGCCAAGACTGGAGCGGCGACACTGACGGCCATTCGTTCCCCAAACCGTCGAAACATTCGGAGCGTCAAGAGTTCAATTCGAAGACCGCACACGCAGCACGGCAGCAGCTAGCTAGCCATTCGTCCGGAGGCATTTTCGAGCAAGTTCTCATCCTGATCTCTCTGGCGATCCAAAGAAAAGATGCAGGAGTGGCGTGTGGCGGTGGCGGTGTGGAGCTTTCGGCAATTCACTCACTCAGCTCCAGTACTCTCCTCCTCTCGCTCGCGCGCACCTGCCAGGAAGCTTCCTAGTGCCCGTCCCCTGGACGGGACTCTCTGCTCTGACGTGGCTCAATTCGACCAGCCAGCACCCGGCCTGGAGGAGGAGGAGGAGGATGAGGATGATGATACGTCTCGCCCTCGGCGCTTGGATCGACAGCCATATGAATTCTTCTTATCACTGCCGAGTGCCGAGGGGGAGGATTCAAATTCCAATTGGTACTGAAGCCTTGTTCAGTTCGCGAAATATTTGGCGAAAAGTTACTGTAGCACTTTCGTTGTTATTTGATAAATTTGTCCAAACATGACCCAACTAGACTCAAAGATTCGTCTCGACATGAGCAGACTAAAAGTACAATTAGTTATTTTTTTACCTACATTTAATGCTTCATGCATGCGTCTAAAGATTACACTGCGCAAAATATTTGGCTCTTTTGGCCAGCTGAACATGGCCTGAACTACTGCCAGCAGATGGCGTCGTCAAAATCTAGCAACAGCAGGCGGTACTTCCGCAACCTAGCAGACACGACGGCGATGGAAACCGAAAGGCGGCAGCAGAGCCGCAGCGGACCAGGCAGGCAGCCGATCATCTGCTCAACACACACACAAAATATCAGGACGCGCGCGCGCTGGTTTGTTCACGCGGAGTACGGGTAGTATACTACTCTCTTTAGTCCTACCGCCTGATGAAAGAAAAGAAACCCGGCGAAAAGTTGCCCGCGCGTCTTGGCCGTCGTCCTCTTCGGCCTTTACATCATCGACGACGGACACCAACACCATCATGCATCGCGCGAGCGGTACAGCAGGCGAGAATCGCCCGCCACCACCCACCAGCGGCATGCAGATGAATGGATGGAGAGAACAAAATGGCCAAGCATTTTTTAGGCGCGTCGTAGTACAACAAACACAGGCCATGCGCCATGCGCGGGCTCTCGCCGACTCTTGCGCGCCGTTGCCGGCGGAGCCAAGCTAAAGCGCTCGTCGACCCCGCAATGTGGCCGCGGTCCAAAGCGGCATCTCCGAATCTCCGATGGGCGATGGGCGATGGGCGATGGGCGATGGGCGATGGGGGCCTCTCGCCCGACGCATGGCGCTCATACGTCTCAGTGCGCCAGGCTGTGGTCATCCGTCCTCAGCTTACCGCATAAAACGAATTTCTTGCCTGCTGTTTTCATTTGCTACTACTGTTCTCTTTTCATGTGGAGATGTAGCTACTCCAGGCAGATTTTTTTTCTTCTGTTCTTTTTTTTTTTTTCAAATTACTCCCGGTAGTCAAGAAATTTGCTACTACTGTTCTCTCAATATATATTTTTTTGCCAAAAAAGATAGAAAAGAGAGGATGTTGATGACCCCCGAATACCTTTTGATATAAATTTCTCGACTATGGATTTCTTGCTGGAGAGTGGGAATACAATTCGTTTGCTTTATCAGCTTTATTTCAACTTATTATCTCTCACGGAATATTACCGAAACAATCGAAATTACTGAAAAAGACCAGCCGAACAACATTAAATATCTTCTCCTTTTTTTGGATTTTTACATCTCGATTAGTCCAGAGTTGGAGTGTTAGTTAGGACTGACTTTCTGTCATTCACCGGACACTCGTTGGATATCTGCCGTCGATCCAGCAGGAGCATCCACGCTCGCTTGGGTCGTCCAGTCGTCCTATCGATCCAGTTGGCGTCCTATCAATTGGCCTACACCTCAAAAAATCGACCGGGGCAACACACAGCAGCAGTAATCATTCTGAGCATTTGCGAAAAGAAGAAACTCCTGAAATTTTGGTGGTTGTGTGTGATTGCTCTTCTTTGCTCACTTTGTGCAGTGTGCTGCTAACAACCCAACCAAGACTCCATGCTAGCTAGGAGGGCCCAGCGGATTTATTGGCAGTATATTGCTGCTGTTTGTTTGCCTGCAATCTGCTCATTTTTGTTGGCCTGCTTTTGCCATCACAAAAACAAAAGCGACTCCCACGGCAAGATCTCGTTTCACGATTTTTTTTAGTCGATGGACGTGTACGAGGCACCAGCCAAGGCCCAAGGGCGAACAGTGCGGCTAACTGGAATATACGTATATACTACTGGCACCACGCTAACCAGGTGGGTATGGATGTATGGTCATTAACATTTCTGCTATAACATAGTGTGAAATTTCAGTGTCCCTATTCCACCTACAATTAGTTTGACTGAACAACTTGATACATGATAGCAAGTGAAAATATTTTTTTTAGAGGAACAAGTGAAAAATATTTGGTTTTATACTTCAACTAAAGCCCGTCCCGCCGCGGCACCTAATTTGGGTGACTTGTTTCATGAAATTTTATTTCCAATTCTCGCTGATGCAATGACTGGGAATGTGTGTGTGTGTGGTGGCGTGTGTGTGTGAATCAAACACGCTAGCAATTTCCAATCTTTAGATTTTGATCCTATGGTTCCTTCTAGCTCTCACTTTCATTGCCACGTGTCCTTCCAACAACGCCCACAGTTCTAATGACTGAAAATACTTACGTTTTTCATGATGATCACGTGAGTAAGATCCTATGGTTCCTTCTAGCTCTCACTTTCATTGCCACGTGTCCTTCCAACAACGCCCACAGTTCTAATGACTGAAATACTTACGTTTTTCATGATGATCACGTGAGTAAAAAAGTTATCTATAGAAACTACATCACACATTACATCTCGTGTGTGCCATTATATTTTTACAAAATTTGAGATATCTCCAACTTTGAAAAATTATAATGGCATTGTTTTTTCCCTCTTCTTCTTATCCTTTCCTCGCATTTCCCTCCCCATTATCTCTTCCTCGCACTTCTTCCCTTTCTCCCCATCTCGTTCTGGTGAGCGTGGCGGGTTAGGTGAGCGTAGCGGATCTCGTGTTTTGTGTAATAAATATCATTCTTTTTTTCTCTTCTTATCACTTCCTCTCCCCTTTATCCCTTCCTTGCCACTTATTCCCTTTTCCCCTTCTCGTTCTGGCGAGCGTGGGGGGGTCGGGTGAGCGTAGCAGCTCTGGCGAGATCCTGCATCGGCGCACCCAAGCAAGGCGACAAGAGAGGGCAGCGGCGCGCACGAGCGTGACGGGTCGGGCAAGCCCGGTGCGACCGCTCCGGTAAATTTTTGTGGTAGCACGAGCTAGAGAGACAGCAGCGCGACGAGCGTGCCTGAGTAACCTGGTCGGACGGCGGCGTGGCTTGCACTGACTGGGCGACGACGGAGCGGCCTGTGGACGGCGAGCGCGGAGGAGTCAACGACGAGTAGTCCCATCACAGGCTCTACTAGGTATAAACCGCTTGTCTCCCCCCAACTTCGAATTTACGATTTCTTAGGTCATCAATTGGCGCGAGGACATGGTTTGTCATAAGAAACAGTTTTATCATATTTATTTCTCTTTCTTTATTAACTAGACCGTCCTATCATATTCTTGCTTACCTGGCAGTACAATTAACAGGATCCAACTGCCATTAACATTCTCTTAGGACTGTCCTAAGATTGACAATTAACAAGGATCGAAACTGCCATTAACATTCTCTTAGGACTGTCCTAAGATTTTCTTTCTTGTATATCTAATTTCTTTCTGAGACCGGGGAAAGGTACACGGCAGGACACGAATGGCCATGGCCATGCAATGCAACCCTTGGGACCTGAAAAGGGTCACTTGAAGTGGCCAATGCAATTGCAATCAAACAAACTTTTGGTGGTGACCCCTACCGGTCCTTTTCCTGGGCGGTTTGCCACAGGCCACCACAGCGCATGACAACTCGCCCCCGCTTTATAGCGCCACCCCACCTCGCTTCTCCCTCGGCACAGGCACAGCGTCCTCCTCCAATCAACCTAGTACTGGCTTCTCCTTGAGCTCTTCGCGAGCTCGGAGCTCCCTCAACCTGCCCGCCGATCTGCCTGCGCCAGCAGCGCTGGAAGGTGAGCTTTCAGCGCCTCAGCCCCGAATCTGGTGGTTCTTGCGTGCCTCTGCTCTGGCTCTTGCTGTGCCTGCCTTGGCGCTGCATGAATTTTGCATTTGGATTAGTATCTTTTGAGATGCAATTCTGAGACCATGGGTGCCGCTTGTTATGGCATTTTGGTTTCGGTTGTGCTGTGAAAGGTGTGCATTTCCCTTCGGCGGCCTTACCATTTCCAGCTCATCTGTGACCTTTCTTCCCTCCACGCCAGCTTCTCCTTGTTTTTCTTTCAGCAATACAGTATACACATCTGTAAAGTTCCTTTTGGGATGAAATTTTAGGGTCTGGTTATGATTGATCCGTATCAATTATTCAGTGAGTGGTGGCCGTTTCATATGTGGCTTGGTATTTTGTATAGTATACAACATGGTGCCGCTGCCTCTATGACTTCAGTTTCAGATATGATATGAATGCTTTGCCTGCAAAAGTCTCAACCATCTGTAGGCTCCTTTGTTTGTGCAGCCCTGTGCCTTCTTGTTGTGGGCGCATGTCTTACCCACCTTTTATAAATATATTGGTCAAACTGGATCGAATCATTCTGGTTTGGAGCTGTCCGTCTCATTTTTATCATTTTGATCTCGTGTGCTGGTGTTTGCGAGATAGTAAAAAAAAAGTGTAGAATTTACATAAGTTTACGCCTTTTCCCCCCTGTCCCTTTTGCTGCTTGTTTACTCAAATGTTACGATCGAACTTTTTATTTTGTCAAGAGGGACCCTCCGCCTAGATGTTTGAGTTCTAACTTCCTGAGTTTATTTAGATCAATGACCCGCCTGCCATTTAATCTTCCGTATTTTTTTTTATCCTCTGTTCATTTCTTTCAGAAATCTGTTGAGCGCTCGTGCTCTGCTCTATCCTCATTTGCAAAAGGTGTTGTGAGTTCCTCACATACTATTGGGTAAAGTCTAGTTTTCCTTTCTCACCTTTCCCCAAAAAAAATCCATCAGATTCAGTCAAACGAAACTCCTGTGTTTTTTTCTTTTGTTTTGAAAAGGGAAACTCCTGTGTACCAGATAATATAAGTGCGTCCACGTATCATCTCCTTTCCTCTCTTCTCCTGTGTTTTATTTTCCTTTTCTTACCACAGCTTAATGAACTTTTTTTAGGGTTACCACAGCTTACTGAACATGAATGAACAATTGCAGGTGTTTGAAGAATAGCTTGAAGGTTCATAGTAACCTTCATTTGTTGGAAGATGTATCGGGCTAAGAGAGCTGCATTGTCCCCAAAGGTGAAGCGCCGTGTTGGGAAGTATGAGCTTGGACGCACCATTGGGGAGGAACCTTCGCAAAAGTCTCCGGTTTGCTAAGAACACTGAAAACCAGGAACCTGTTGCTATCAAAATCCTTGACAAGGAAAGTTCAGAAGCACAGATTGGTTGAACAGGTCAGTATCCATCAATTCCTTTCTGAGACCATGCTCTATCTAGTTTCTTGTGTCCATTTTCTGTCAATATCATGAAGCATGATGACTTCAGTTAATTAGAAATGTTGAGGTTAAAAGTCTTATGCTCCCTATCTAAACCGTGCATGATTTTCGAAAATGGTAAGAAAGTTCAGTTTGCCATACTGCCAATCATATCATCATTCCTAACAGTCAATATGGCCATGTGGTTTCCTTTTGTCAAAATTCACTGCCATCACTTACATCTTTCTATCAAAAGGAACAACGTGGAGAATGAATTTTCTTCCTTGGTGTTGCCGTGTCAGCATGGGAGCATAGGAAGATGTAACTCCAATTAAGAAATGATTCTATGCCTACATATTTGCATGACATCGAGATATATCCACATGGTGGTCTTCCAGTTCAAGTCATATTATACCACTCAGTATGTTCTCCTGGTGCCTTGTGCTGTTTCCAGTTGCAGTCTGAACTTTGTGCAATTGAATACTTAAGTATTCCTGACTTTCCAGTTGGCTTCAGCTTGCACACTTCAGTATATGTTTTCATCAGTGCTCTATTAGACGTCCATTTCCTCACACTGTTCCTTTTACTCTAAAGTATAACCATAATAGTTCTAAAAAAATCCTATTTACCCAAAAAAAATCATGATGCAAGCATACATGTATTGTCTAATATACTCCTCAGGAATGCCTTTTGTTGTATGTGTCTTTTAAACAGATTAGTACTGCGTACTTGATATCTCATGCTGATACCATCCTAAATTCAATGCAGATTAAGCGTGAAATTTGTACCATGAAATTAGTAAGGCATCCTAATGTTGTTCGACTGTTTGAGGTAAGATCCAAAAAAATAATATACACGCTTCATGATGCATATTTTGTTCATGCCTATGCTCTGGGACTATTTGGCTAAAATTTTGCTTTCTACGTCAGGTGATGGGAAGTAAAGCAAAAATTTTCATCGTTCTGGAATATGTTACAGGTGGAGAGTTTTTTGAAATCATTGTAAGTGGAACTATATCATCTGTTTGAAACACTTTGTCGCATGAGACTAGTAACACACGTTACATGATCATGTTTTTTTTTTAATTTAATATGCTGTTATGCAAAAACATGAAACCAGGCTACTAATGGAAGGCTGAAGGAGGACGAAGCACGCAAATACTTCCAGCAACTGATTAATGCTGTTGATTACTGCCACAGTAGAGGAGTGTATCACAGAGACTTGAAGGTAAGCCTAATTTACCTTTTGTGATTTATCTATAATAAATAATTATGGGCTCAGTAGTGCAGACAAGTGACATATTTATGCTTAATTAACATTCATTTGCAGCTAGAGAATTTGCTGCTTGATGGTGCAGGAAATCTCAAAGTTTCTGACTTTGGCTTAAGTGCTTTAACCGAGCAAGTGAAGGTAGAGTTGGAATTACATCTCATAAACTCCCAGTAGTTGTTGCATCATGTTCTCTTGTTGGCTTCATTTAATATTATATTATTATAGGCTGATGGTCTGCTTCATACAACATGTGGAACCCCCTTATGTTGCCCCTGAGGTAAATTCTATCTTTTCTGCTTGATATAGATTAATCGTGTTTGATTGCAAACAAGGATACCTAACTAATATTTGTATTGGGTCATTGTAGGTGATCGAGGATGGAGGCTATGATGGTGCAACAACTGCAGATATCTGGTCTTGTGGAGTAATCCTCTTGTTCTTCTTGCTGGATATTTACCTTTCGAGGATGACAACATCATCGCCCTATACAAGAGGTAGCATTGATGAAAAATAGAGAAAAGAGGAAAAAAGAAACATGATTTTGTGGTTGTTTATCATCTCTTAATACCCCCTTTGCAATCACAGATTTCAGAAGCTCAGTTTAGCTGCCCCTCTTGGTTTTCGGCTGGAGCCAAGAACCTGATTACTAGAATTCTTGATCCCAATCCTACAACTGTAAGTATCATATAGCTTTTGAGCATAGTTGTTGAAATGGGTCATGAATACGCTAAGCATTCATGTAATCTAAGAATGATGAAAGAGTGGCAACTATTTGTCTATGAAATATAAGCATATATGATCTGTCTTGACATCAATATTTCAGTTTCAACTGCCGACGAGTATTTCTTGAATTTCAACTTACATGGCTTTTCATTGTTTCTGAACGTTTACCAGAGGATCACGATTTCTCAGATACTGGAAGATCATTGGTTCAAAAAGGGGTACAGCCTCCTGTTTTTGACGAGAAATATCAAACTAACTTGGATGATGTGGATGCTGCTTTTGGAGATTCAGAAGTGAGTCAAATAAACCAATAAATATTTAGCCTTCTGTGGTAGGAACTAAGTGAGTAACTGTGCTTTATTGATTTGTTTACCAGGACCGGCATGTGAAAGAGGAACTGAAGATCAGCCAACCTCATGAATGCATTTGAACTGATTTCACTAAACCAGGCACTGAATCTGGATAATTTGTTTGAAGCAAAGGAGGTTAGTCGTCATAGTTCCCCTGTCTTCTTTGCCAATTTTAGGTTTCCAAATTTTATTACCTTATTGTTGTTTGAAATGTACTGTATAAAGTACAAATCTACAATGACCTTATTTCTGGTTAAAAATGGCAGGAGTATAAAAGAGAGACAAGATTCACCTCACAGTGTCCCCCAAAAGAGATAATCACAAAGATTGAAGAAGCTGCAAAGCCGCTTGGCTTTGATGTTCAGAAGAAAAATAATAAGGTATTTCCTACTGAACTTTGTTATGTACAATATTACTCTTGTTACTTCTACTTATGTTGCAAAATTTGGCATGAATATCTAGAAATAGAACTACTACTACCATCTTCCACACTTCAGATCTTAATTAGGATGTGTATGTTCTTTCCAGATGCGGATGGAGAACCCGAAGGCAGGTAGAAAAGGCAATCTAAATGTTGCAACTGAGGTATCTGAAAACATCAAGTTAACAAAATCTTGATTGCTGAAGCATGAAAAAGAATAACTCAATTCCTTTTTGTTTGTGCATGCCAACTCTTAGGTTTTTCAAATAGCCCCATCCCTACATGTAGTTGAGCTCAAGAAGGCAAAGGGGATACTCTGGAGTTCCAAAAGGTACAGTCGCTACTAATTCTGCCACATGACGATTCTCTGTATGCTTTAACATTGACACATTGTACTAATGCCCAAATTAACTGTACTGTAAAACAGTTCTACAGAAGTCTGTCGACCCAACTGAAGGATGTTGTGTGGAAGTGCGATGGCGAGGTGGACGGTAACAGCGCAGCAGCATGAAGCGGCCTTTGAACTTCCACAGGACGGCGTTGGCTTTCCTTGTACATAGCTTCTCTTTCGGATGATCGGTGTCCATTGCAGAGTCGGTTTTGCAAGCAAGTTCTTTGGTTCATTTGTTGATGGCAAGTAAGCCCGATGAAACAACCGTCTTGAAGGCTGTTGTGGATGAGCTTATTGGCGAGTTGTTTAGTTTATTTTACAGTCAGGAAGTTGGATGGAATGGAAACCACAATCAAGGCTGTAGTAGTTGTAGTAGTAATGAGGTATTGAGATACATCAGATGGTGTAAGGGAGTACCAGTTCTTAGTTCACCGCTTCAAGCTTAGCCCCCTTCAATTTGTTTCTATGACCTGTTACTTCAGAATAAACATTACTTCGAGATGTATGATGTGAAAACACTTCATCTTCTGTCCTCTTTGTGCTATGTGCATGATGTTTGGTGCTAGCAGGGGGATTCAGGCGGTTCCTGCTGTCCTGTGACACGGCAAATTTTGGGAATGACCACTGAACCAGATGCTTATTAGTGCTCAAATGATTAGATAGCATCATGGCACAGTAGAGATGACACAAATGGTTCTTTGTCAAAATCTTAAAAACTTGCTTACCATGGAGCAGGGCCCGACCTAGCGAGGAATACTTTTTGTCAGTGGAGTAGGTATATAGTATAACTTAAGTGAGACCAAATTGTTTAGCTTTCTTAATTAATCTAGCAAATCAATCATCTAAATAGATGAATCCATTAAAAAGAAAAGGTTAGAGCCTAATGTCGCCTTCTGATGTAGGTTGGTCACTTTTATATCTACACTTTTTTTTTCTAGAACAGGCAGGAGAACCACGCATCGGTGCATTAGAAAAACAATCCGATCACAGGCCGGTTCAACGGCAAGGGTTATTTTCCTTAGGACATCTGTGCCTTTGACAGACACTTATCTCTGCACTATTTCTCTACTACACTCGGCTAGTCGGTGACACGTGAAAAAAAGTTTTTATTAGGAATATCCAAGTATCCATCCAACGACAAAATTTAGTTCCGCCACTGTGCGGAGGATAGGAATGGCGGTTACCAATGGCAATACCGAAAAAATGCAGTAGGTTGAACGGTGGAATGGCGAATTTTCGAGAGTAGCTACCACGATCTGAAGCCAGAGCAGAAAGTCTGAAGCATGCCGCAGCCATGTGCAGAGAAATCCCAGTCGGCGACGGGGGCCGATACGTGCACTATCCACGAGGTCCCGCCACCCGCCGGCCGCCCCCACCGGCCACCGCCGCAGCCTCCAGGGCAGCACGCGGCAGACGGCTCGAGTCACTCGCACTGGCACCAGGGGCGCGGCTGGACCTCCGGCGAGATGCTGCCCAGCGTCCGCAGCTGCTCGTCTTCTCCCTCTCTACGAGCCCAATCCATGAATCATGATGGCATGATGTGCAAGCCAGTGGGCTTAACATGGGCAGTTGCAGTCCACGGAAAACGCGGCGGCGGCTGGGCTGGTGCGGCCCGGCCAGACTAATCAAGTGCAGTGGCAATTGCAGTTCTGTAAAATAACGAACGGTCTTGCATGAGCTATCCAGACTCCAGAGAACATGTCTGGGAACATCAGACGACGCTATGCTAACGCTCTACACAGGAGACCATCCATCCAAATCTCTTAATGGTCCTTCAACAACATGCCATTTCTTTGCAGAGCACAAGGCACAATCCTGACAGTTTGCAGAGCACAAGGCACCATCGTGACAGCACAACGACAGGATAAACAGAAGGCAACTGCCTGTTCAATGGTACCAAAGGAGTCGGGCAGATTCGATTACAAATAAAACTACAAACTGGATTCAACTGCAATCAGTGTCCATAACACGCAAAGCCGTACAGATTCACACACAGATGGGGGAGCAAGGAGGTTCAACGACACAATGGAGATAAGGGTGCCAGCAGAGGGACTCAAATGTTTCAGCAGCTACAGCTAGTACGGTTTCTTCATGGGAAGACGAAGGAAACAAGAGCTGCACTGCCTTACTAATATGCAATGCACGGTTTCCTCCTTCCAGCAGGGTAGTATACCATAACCGCAGGCTTACTCACTTGGCCATCATGACCTTGACGAACTCCTCGTAGTTGATCTGTCCATCGCCATCGACGTCGGCCTCGCGGATCATCTCATCGACCTCCTCGTCGGTCAGCTTCTCTCGCCAAGGTTGGTCATCACGTGGCGGAGCTCCGCAGCAGAGATGAAACCGTTCTGGTCCTTGTCGAACACCCTGAACGCCTCCTTGAGCTCCTCCTCCGAGTCGGTGTCCTTCATCTTGCGGGCCATGAGGTTGAGGAACTCAGGGAAGTCGATGGTGCCATTGCCATCGGCATCGACCTCGTTGATCATGTCCTGGAGCTCAGCCTCAGTTGGGTTCTGACCCAGTGAACGCATGACAGTTCCGAGCTCCTTGGTTGTGATGCAACCTGTCCAGTGCACAGCAGAGAGCAATTTCAGGTCAATTTATAATATAACATTAACATAGCAGTGAAGTCCAATGATTAACCAGCCTGAGAAGTTAGCACGGTTTTGTGCAAGCAACAGCACAAGTAAACCAGATATTAAGCAAGAATGCCAGAAGCAATAAACATCTGGTTCACAAAAGGGCAACACTAATTCAAAATTTGACTAGTGCATTGATGCAGCAAACGGTTTACAAGGTTGATGGTAAGAAAACCATTTGGCCAGCTCCAACCTGAAAGATAAGAGATGGTCCTGAGTCTTTGACTAAAAGCCTTTACGCTACTAGGGAGTATACCACCAAAGTATAACTTAGGGTTGTGGGTACCTCCCTATGTCTATCATTAGCCATCCAGTAAGCTAAACAAGATTGCCTTGATATTACAAACCAATCCTTACTAAATGAATACACTGCAGGTATACTTCATACCTAAAAACTGGGCAGCATGCATATAACAATCTAAAATACAACATCACAGTCATCACATCAAGAACATGGGGATATCATAATCAATTAATCATCGCCAAGTCAAACCATGGAATTAAAACACAGACAACTTGGCATTTGGCAAAGCCTCCGCTGAGCTTGCATGTGGATATGGGTAGAACCTCAACCGATATTGGTTGAGAAAAGCTCCAAACTCTGGCTTCACCCCAGGTGCATCGTTAACTTGGGCCGGCGCCACACAAGCAGCCAGGACTTCCAAGCCAAGCCAATGCCCTCCCCTGCACTTTCATGTTGCAGGCGAGGGACTTTTTGTTGGTGCAAACCGGGAGTCGACTCCTGACCAGCAGCAGCTCGCAACCAAGCTTTACTACCGCTCACTACACCCGTGTTCTCAACCCATGGAGTAATAATCATGAACCCAGAACATGAATTAAAATCTAAGCATGCCCATGCCACTCTCATTTCTATGCAAAACCTGAATAGTTTTTTTTCTCCACTGCTACCAGAGATCCTTGAAAATACGAGCCCCCACCTACACTGCTAGCCTGAGCAAAAAAATTCTTCCACTGTTAATTCTGCCCTGTAAAAATTACCAGCTCATAGATACAAGACCACATAATGTCAGTCAAAGGTGATGCAGTGTCAATTCAAACCGTACAGAAGTCTCATGTGCCACCAGCATGCCATGACCAAATCAACCCCAACATAACCGAACGATCTGTATGAAGCCGACCTACTGCCTATATATATACAAATAAAACGACCCCATCCTGACTCGGTCCACATGGTCCAGCAAGGGACGGATCTCAGCCTAACTACTTCACCGCATCTGGATCGGAGATGAGGCCACGAGCAACCACGTCGATCTAGATCGCAGCGGCGCTTTTTTCGTAGACTCAGTCACACGAGATCTCCCCACCCACGAGGAGCCGTGCAGCGAGGACGTGCCGCCGCATCACATCTTTTGGTTTTGGTTTGGTCGCACTACTAAAGTTTCACGGTACACGCCACCGGATGCTCTATACGGCCTAAATTTCAGGATCGCACGCACAGCGGCCACGAACACGTATGCGGAATCCCTGGGCTTCTAACGTGAGGCGAAGAACAGTCAAGGTATTCGGGCAGCAACAGCTAAGAGAGCCCACAACATGGTAGATACAGATCACGGCGGTAATAGCTACAGCTAAGGAATGGGAAGGAGATGTTGGAGGAGGAATCGAAGGTGGGGGCGTCATAGCTTACCGTCGCCGTCCTTGTCGAAGAGGCTGAAGGCCTCCTTGAACTCGGCGATCTGGTCGTCGGTGAGCTGGTCCGCCATGGTCTCCGCGGGCTTGTCTCTTGGCGCGGCGAGCGAGCGAGCGAGCGAACGGTGTCGGGTTGGCCGGAGAGATTAGGCAGGGAGGGGAGCGGAAGGAAGGGAGGCGACCGGTGACCGGAGGCAGGGAGCGATTTGAGGCCTCGCGTCGGGGGAATTTTACCGGGATTTATACGCCCCCGTCCGCTCCGTTCCGCCGTCCACCTCCCCCGTTAACGCCGCGCCGCGAAATTCCCCGAACTGCCCTTGCGTTCGCCCCCGCCCACCTCTCTTTCCTCTCCTGTGCAGTGCTGCCCCCTTCTTGGGCCCAGGCTGGACGCTGGAATGACACGATGTGCCGGTGTGTGCGAGAGGCGAAACGGTCACTGATTGGGACGTGCCATCATGGGCTGGAATGGATCGCGCCAGGCACGACCGGCCATGCGATGAACTGGCGTGTCCAGCGCTTCGGAAATGGCCAGGTGGGGCACAGCTTGGCTGTTTGTTTACCAGCATTTCGGATGCCACACCCACACATGGACATGGTGTCAACGTCTTGATTTAGGGCCTCTTTGGCCGGGCTTCGGCAGCTCCGGCTCCGGCTACTGTAGCGGTACTGTAGAGGGACAGAAGAGGAGCCAGAGAAGCTAGCAAAACCAGGCTCCGCCGGCTCCTGTGTACAGTGCCCATTGTCAGTGACTGAAGAGGAGAGAGGAAAGTGAAATCGGCTCCGGTGAATAGTGTAGCTACAGGGTTTTTGTCAGTACACAGTACTCAGCGTCAGGCGGAGCCGGAGCTGCTGAAGCCCGGCCAAAGAGGCCCTTATTATGCGTGCGTGCATGTTGTGGCCCGATCTATCAATGCCTTGGATCGTCTTATCGTGACCTCTTTTGTACGTCATGGCAGCATATTTCAACCTGTTTCTTGTTGATCGTTTTGTCTTAGGCTTTTCTGACATGACTTAAAGCAATTTTTGTTTATTTGTATGACTGATTTGTTATGAGAGAAAAAACATTGTTTTATGACTGATTTATACAGATTAGAGCCGATTTATAATCAAAAGAATAAAATATTAGAAGCGTGTACTAGTTCAAATTCATTAATTGTGATGTTTTTTAAGGAAGTTGGAGGATATGAGACTTCATAGGTATATGAACTGTGATAAGTGAAATATTGTCAAGGCTTGGCAATGTCATCTTTAGTTCACAATTAGATGGTGATGCTCGTCAACATGTTTTTAAGTTGGTACTAGTTTACATTGGAAGACATTGGGCTTGACCAGCCTTACTCCATTTCAAAGAAAAATAAAAAAAAATAGTTTGTCATAAGCTAAATTATCATAGCTTTACCATCAAAGAGAGACAACTAGCATCTACATTAGAGTAAGCTATAAAAATACATTTCATAATGTATCAAACTATGGTTATTTTCCACGTATCACATAAATAATAATGTTCATTTATCATTTTATGAATTTTTCAATATAATTTTATTTAAATATATAGAATAGTTTCTAAAAATAGCCAAGAACAATTAAATTCCTAGTATTAACAACTACTACTCTCCACTATATAAGAGGAGTAGTAGCCTTACCAACCACCTAGAATCTACTCACTAGCACTCTTTCTAAGAAGCACACGTACACATTACATAAATATATCACATCATTTGTACGCTACTTTTGTGCTCATCTTTTTCTATGCTGAAATCAAAGCATATTAAAGTTTCCTACATATTAACGTTCGTGTCTGATCAGGGGAAAAATTGCTGTTAATATGGTTATGATTTTGTAATTAGTAGTAGCAACACCATCATGGAAAAATGTGTTTTGCGAAAAAAACATCATGGAAAATTGTGGACGAAGTTCAACTTGGGATGTGACATACCATATCGTATCAAAATACACATTTGAAATATATGAAAAGGGCTTGTTTCGAGGGAAAAATAAAAGGCTAAAGTAGAAAATAAATTGGCTGCTCAAATTAGAAACCACCGAGCCACCTTTGGCTCTGTTCACTTGAGCTATAAATCGATTTTAATTCGTATAAATCAGTTGTGGAACAGTATTTTTTTCTCACAACAAATCAATCGATTCAGCTTATTCCCGATTCCCGGCTCATAAGTCTTGCTGAACCGGACCTATATACCAGTACGCGACTACCAGTAAATCCATTCTCCTGATTATTGAGTTTAGAAATATAAAAATCATAAATAATTTATCAATTACTCTTGAAAATACTTTTATAAATATATATATATATATATCACTTTAAACAATATTTTTAAAGAATAAGTGGTCAAAGTTATGCTTTGGAGACCGTGTCGCTGTCCAAAACGAACTCTATTTGTGATACGGAGAAACTACCTAGGACGGTGCACGTCAATACGAGTACGCGACTACCAGTAAATCCAGTCTCCCGTAAATCACTTCTTCAAATGTTTACGGAGACCGGAGTTCTTGTATACGAACGTCAAGTTGACAAGGGTAGGTTCGTAATTTTTTATTTTGGAACATGCAGCCATGTGGCCTGGTTTTTTAAACAAAAAAGTGCCCGTGACTTCCATTCTTCAAACAGCGGGCGTGGTGTGTTCCAGTTTTCCTTGCGGCGGATATTACCGTTCTAACCCCGGACGCGGTTCAGACGCGGAGTAGCTCCCTGCCGATGCCACGTCAGCTACGCGTACGGCGTACCGTTCCGATAGGTCTTGTTGGGCTGCGGGCTGCCCGCCATCTCGTAGAGCGTAGAGCCCAACTAGCTGTGTAGTCTGTAGAGAATTTTTTTTATTAATAACCCAATTAAATAAAAATTTCATAAATAACACTGTCTTTTTTTTTTTTTGCAAAACTAACCCTTTTGCCGCGCCGTCCCCAATGGCGCGGCAAAAGCGTTAGCCGCGCCATGCATGGCGGCGCGGCAAAAGTGCCACCGTGGCACCGCCTGACCACGCAGTCTCGGGCGGGCCCCGCCTGTCAGTTTGCCGCGCCAGGCGGGCTGGCGCGGCTAGTGCGTTTGCCGCGCCAGGCGGCCTGGCGCGGTCAACGGCTTTGCCGCGCCAGGCGGGGTGGCGCGGCAAAGCCGATCTAGATCTGGCCGCCGCGCCCTTCTTCCTCTCCTTCCCTCTGCTGCCCGCAACGGCCACCACCGCCGCCGCACCAGCCCGCCCCGCCGCCGCTCCTCCCGCCGCCGCCGTGCCGCTCCAGCCCGCCGTGGTCGCCGGAGCTCCTCCTCCGCCTGGCCGACCTCCTCCTCCTTGCACCGGCTGCCCTCCTCCCTACCTCCGTGCACCGGACGGCAGGGAGCTCGCCGGCGGCCAGGCAGTGGCCAGGGGCCACCCCCCTCTCCCCTCCCGCTTAGCATTGGAAGCTAAGGTTAGTTTTTCTTTGTTAGTTTATTTTAGTTTTTGTTATATTTTTTTTTTTGCAAATGTTAGTTAGTTATTTAATTATCAAAATATTAGTTAATGACTTAGATTTGGTAGTTTAGTTACTTAGGGTAGTTAGTGACTTAGGGTTAGTTTAGTGCTTTAGGTTAGTTAGTTAGTTATGTTAATAGGTTGGTTAGTTAGTGAATTAGGTATTAGTTAGTTAGTGAATTAGGTAGTTAGTTAGATTAGTTTAGTTAGTTACTAAGTAAGTTAGTTAGTTAGTTAGTTATTTCGTTGGGTTAGGTTGGGTTAGCTTAGGTTAGGTTAGTGAGTTTGTTAGTTAGTTAGTTAGGATATTTAGTTAGTTACTTAGTTAGTTGGGTTAGGTTAATATGTTAGTTAGGTTAGTGAAGCCAACTTAGTAAGTAGTTACGCCATTCTTTACTTTTGAGAAGACAATCACTTGACCTTAGTTCCACTATTGACTTTGTAGATGGACACTGTATTCAGATTGTTTTATGGAGGCACAGTTAGTAAACGAGATGGGTTGTTTGATGATAACATGGAACAAGAACTCGAAGTATTTGATGAGCGTCCTTCTTTTACGGAGCTTATGTTGCGTCTGAAGGAGAAGTTCGATGGTGATTTCTCGTTGAAAGGGAGATTTGACAGTGGCAAGATTAGGGCGAACTATGCGTTGATGCCCTTGCGCAACCAGGCTGACTGGGCAAAATACCAGACGATCGTTATGGCATCCAATTCGACCATGGCTGAGATCGTGGTAGAGGATGGTAGGAGGAAGCAGAGAGGCGTCCAATGATGGCAACGAAGGTGAAGCACAGGAGGTAGGGGATGATGACGATGCAGCTCCGATGACTATGGACGTTGATGGTCACCCCACGCAGGAGACGGTGTATCCATCTGAAAATGTCCACGCTGACGTCGGTCAAATAAACAATGATTTTGATGTGGCCGACCTAGAGCGGCAGAGCAGGAGGACCAGGAGCCACAATTGTTTGATGAAAACTATGATTCTGATGATGATTCAGATTATGACGAAGAGAGGACAGTTATATTTGTGCTATGCCTGACCCGGTTCGTGGTATTCCACAACCGGTTCGTGCTATGCCACAACCGGTTCCTCAGAATATGCATCCTCCAGGGAGACTAGTCACTGATATACCAGAGGATCATATACATTTTGATGCGTGACGGCGTTTGAGCGAAGCGAGGTATTATGTTGCGCCCGATCCTTTGACTGAGACAGAGCTGCAGCAATTGAGGTCGGTTAACATGCAGTTTAGAGGCGTTCCAAGTTATAGGGATGTCAGTATGGTGGACCAGGCAGTTTGTGATACTGGATTGAATCTGTGCAAGCAAACACTGCATAACCATACAGATTGGATTCTTCAGAAGGGTATGATTTATCAACACTATGACTGAGCTGAAGCTTTTCCTTGAGAACTATGCTGTGCATCATCATCGACCGTACACGGTCAGCCATTCAGATATTAGTTTGAGGTACCACGTCAAGTGTTTGAGTCTTGGTTGTCCGTGGAGGCTGAATGCTCGCAAGAGAACTGATGACAAGTGGAGGATCAGTAAAGTAGTACAACCGCATACCTGTTTTACAAATAAGGGACAAGAAAAACATCCTCAATTAACGGCAAGATACCTTGCACGGCGTATTTTGGCATTTGTTGATGATGACGCCGACGTATCTGTTTCACAATTGTTTATCTCCATATTTGGATTCACAGGCTATAAGGTGACTCATGGAAAGGCGTGGCGTGCGAAGCAGATCGCCCTTGCAATTCGTTGGGGTGGTTGGGATGAAGCTTACAACAGGATTCCTCGGATTTTGTGTGCAATGGCATACTATAACCCTGGCCTTAAATGGTTTCCACACACCAATGGGCAGTATATAGACCGCAACACCGGCAAGGTTACACATGTGCTTCAGCGTGTATTTTGGTCTTTTGCACAAACAGAGCATGCGTATCAGTACTGTCGTCCAGTCATACTTGTGGACGGTACTTTCTTGAGCGGAGCGTACAACAAGGGTGTGTTGATGATGGCGGCGGCTGTTGATCCCGAGGACCAGATAGTTCCAATTGCTTTCGCCTTGGCTGAGGGGGAGAACGTTGAGTCTTGGTCTTGGTTCATGGCCCTGCTACGGATACAAGTGTTAGGGCCTTCTCGGACAATGTTTGATTTCGGACCGTCATGTTGGGTTGCTTCGTGCCGCAGAGGAGGAGATAGAGGGTTGTCCTCCTCTAGTGCACAGATGGTGCATGCGTCACTTTGCCGCCAATTTCTGGCGTCGGCAGAGAAAAAAGGAGGTTTGTGCCAAGGTGAAAGAGCTATGTTTGTGTTAAAACTGAGCACAAATTCAAAGAAACAATGGAAGAGTTGGACAAAATGTTAAACAGTGCTGCAGGCAGGGCCTGGATCGAGAGACAGATGGAACACAAGGAGAAGTGGGCGCTTGCTTACGATGAGGGCGGTTTCCGGTTCGGCATAATGACCACCAACTCATCGGAGTCTTTCAACAAGGTATTCACCGGTGTTAGAGCCTTGCCCGTTTCTGGAATCGTTGAGTACTCGTTTCACAAGACCAACGAGTATTTTGTGAAAAGGTGGTCCATTGCTCAAGACAACCTACAAACGGATGGTGAATTTGGAAAGCGGGAAAGGAGCACATTCAGGAAAATGAGATCTGGGCAACGCAGCTAACTTGTGAGGCTTATGGACCAACCAGACAAATCTATAATGTTCGAGCAAAGGGTGGAACTACCATGGGCGGGGAACGCTACGGTGGTCGCAACTATCGGATCGATCTTGAAAGAGTGGAATGCAGTTGTAACGTGCCGCAGATAATGCATGCCCCTTGCTCTCACATGATTGCGTCCTGTAGAGCGCGCGGATATAACTACAAGGCCGTACCATATATGTCCGAGTACTATCGCCGGAGCAACACCGTCGCAATATGGCAGAGCAGCTTCGAGCCTTACCTTGATCCCACTCAATGGCCTCCATACTTGGGTAGAGACTTCATGCCTGATCCTGAGCTGCTGAAGTTAGGTAAGGGTAGGAGGAGGAAGAAGAGACTAAAGGGTGACATGGACAATATGGATAGGTATGGCGGGGGGGACTTTGACCAGACACCGAGCACGACCTATGCTCTGTTTGCCACATGCCAGGGCATAATGCAGCCTTCCATCGTAGACGAACACAACAGGTGTACATATGTCTTCATTTGTTTTAATGCTTTATTATTTTTATCTTCACTTATATTATTTATTTGAATGCTTTTGCTATTATTGTACATATGTCTTTCATTTGTTTTAATGCTTTATTATTTTTTGACGCTGTACTAACCTGTTACCATGTTTTGTTTAAACAGGATGGCGAACCCTCCAGCGTACCCTCTCCTTGAGCCGTTCTACGACGGCGAGCACAGGGCGCACAGGCTCACCGACTACGCCCCTCCGGAGAGGTTGTCCTTGCTGAGGCCGCGCACCCCCCTATGGCACCGGTGGGACGAGCGCTACGCACGCACCCTTCCTACGGCGCGCGGGCTTCTTGGTGCTAGCCCGCGTTGCCAACGACGTGGTGTTGCAGCTCGACCCCGCGCTCCTCACCGCGCTGGCGGACAGGTGGCGTCCCGAGACGCACACCTTCCACCTAGCCTGTGGGGAGATGACCGTGACGTTACAGGACGTGGCCAAGATTTTTGGTCTACGCCTGGGCGGCCTCCCCGTGACGGGGATTCTTGACACCGACACGTGGATGGACACCGTCCACCAGTTCTGTGGTCGTACGCCCCCCGACGACGCAGACGCTAAGAGGAACAAGTAAGCTAATTTTTTTTTCTAATTTAGTTGCATACGATGTGCTACTATCATTTCCTAACTTTTACTTTTTGTAAACAAACAGGAAGACTACTGGGGTGCCTTCGTCGTGGATCACCCAGCACTTTTCGTATCCCCCCTCAACGCTGACCCACAGGTAGTCGAGAGGTATGCCAGAGTGTGGCTGTGGCACTTTATTGGGCCTTCCTGTTTCCCGACTCATCGGGGAACACCATCAGCTGGATGTTCGTCCCCATCCTCGCACAGCCGTGGGAGAACATCGCCGGCTACAGCTGGGGGAGCGCTGTTCTAGCATGGCTGTACAGACAGCTGTGCGAGGGGTGCCGGCGGAGGCAGGCCTCCTCTAGCTTGGGAGGGTGTCTGCCCCTGCTCCAGGTTTGGGCCTGGCAGCGACTGCCTGTGGGTCGTCCCAGCGTACGAGAGGAGGCGGTAAGTACATACCTCTTGCGTGCGTGTGCTTTTACAAATTTACAGTCATTTAACTGATTCGAATTGGAATGCAGGTGTGGACGCACCCGGACACCCGACCCACTGCTCTGTTTGTCTGGTCCACGGCAGAGGCAGTTAGAGGCAACCCCCAGCGCCGCTACCACCTGTACACGGACTTGCTGGACGTCCTGACACAGCACCAGGTAATTCCGGAATGAGTTCAATTTTTTATATTGAAAAAGGAACATGACTAACTATGTCTGTTCATTACAACAGGTCAGTTGGGACCCCTGGGACCTGTACGACAACGTGTTCGACCCCGCCACGGAGCTGGACCGTTTAGATTGGCGTTGCACACCGTCCCTCTTATCTGCTTCTACGTGGTCGAGATGCACTTGCCCATCAGGGTGATGCGTCAGTTCGGCCTACGACAGGAGTTTCCTCCACCTCTGATTAGCACGGATCAGAGGTTGCACAAGTAAGTATCCTCCACAGTGTTGTTCAGTTACTCTAGTAAATTCTATCTTATGCTCTAACAGATGGGTTTCCTTTGCAATGCAGGGTGAAGCGCCAAAGCAGACGGAAGAATCCCGTTGATTGGCGCGCGGAGCACGCCGATCATGTCTTGAGTTGGACAAACAGGTACCAGCAGGACGTTGACGACGGCGAGCCGTACGACCAGGGCGTCTTCGACCAGTACCTACAGTGGCTGCACCGGAGCACCCGGTTGCACATTAAGCCACCGTACTACGAGGCCACCGCTGAGGACGAGTCGGACGACGACGAGGACCCGTACGATGCTACCACTAGGGCATCGACTCAGCCTGACAGAGCCCCTCTACACAGCTACGTGGTAATATATCATGTCCTTCAACTATTGTTTGTGTTTCTGTACTTGGTGCACTTACCCCCTGGTCTTGTGTCGGCAGGCGTCGCAGCTGTCTCGGTACTCCGACGAGGCAGCGCAGCTTATACACCACACCAGCTCTACTGGGGACCACGCCCCGGTACAGGCTTTTCTGCAGGTATCATAACACATTCGAACTGCACGTGTAAATTTTAAGAAGTCATAAACTGTACTAATATTTATTATTATTATTTTCTTATTTGCAGAAAATCAGGAAGGGCTGCAGGAAGCTTGCTCAGAAGCTTGGGTGCATGGACACAGCGTGGGCCCCACCGCACCTTCCTCAGCCTTCGAGCCCTTTGGTGTCAGACACTGTCCCAGCAGCAGCAGCGTCGTCCGACGCTCGGACGGGAGGCACTTGTGCGGATCCACGCGGAAAGGGCCCCACTGCAGAGGAGCAGCCCGAGGAGGAGGGGGAGGAGGAGGAGGACGAGGAGCAGTACGTCGAGCGCACGACACCACCCTACACGGCTAGTGCAGGCTACATGACCCTCGGCCATAGCTCGCACTACGCTGGAGGGTCCTCCTCCAGAGGTGGTCTGGACGACACGGCGTGGCAGGTACCTGGTGCTTACGACTACCCTAGTGGCTACTACACCGGCCCTGGCTGGCAGCCTTGGCCAGAGCAGGGCGCAACACAGGAGCTGGGGTACTCACAGCTAGGTGGAGCTCCACTACCTACTCAGGAGGACGTGCAGGTACATAAGTTGACCGCTATACATTTAAGTTCGTCAGATATATTTAAGTTGTTTGCTAACATTTATTTTGAATGTTGCAGGGACCTAGTCAGACGCAGGGGTCACCACGCCGGCAGCCACGCGCACGAGATCGCACGGACGTCACGTTCACGCCGAACATGGATCTGTCGCAGCCGAGGCGTCGGAGGCGACCTCGTCAGCCGTACACACCTAGCTAGGCTTAGTGTTAGACTATATGGATAGGTGATGTATATGTTAGATAACTTGTTTGAGAACCCTATTATGTAATTCGTGGAGCCTGAGCCACTAAGCCTGGTTTTTATGACCGCTATTATGTTTCCGTTTATTAAATTGTGTCAATGTTTGGTTCCTTGTTATTCCGTTTGCGGAGAAAGACAGGAAAACGGAAAAACACATTCGATCAAACAGAGACAACACATTAGGACAAAGATCGATCAGGAACTCGACCAGTCGGCGGGAAACCTTGGGGCTTTGCCTGTACTTCATGCCAGCTTTTGCCGCGCCACCCTGGGGGCGCGGCTGACGCTTTTGCCGCGCCAGGCGGGGTGGCGCGGCAAATGCATTAGCCGCGCCATCCCGCCTGGCGCGGCAAAAGCGTCAGCCGCGCCCCCAGGGTTGGCGCGGCAAAAGCTGGCATCTTGTTGCACAGCCTTTTCAGTGTCGTGTCCGGTCCTCATAAGTGCTCTGCAGTTTTGATTCCCATAGACTTTTCAGTGTATAGGCTTTTCAGTGTATAGGCTTTTCAGTATATATAGGCTTTTCAGTGATTAGATTTTTCAGCGAATAGCCTTTTCAGTTGCATTAACTACACACTCACAATGCAGCTGAGATAATTCACAAGTTCAAAACCAGGGCTCCGCCTATATAAACCCATCAGCGCCTTGCATATTCAACAACTTCAGCAGAGCTTGCGAGGTTCGTAGTAGAGATGTCTGGAGTTCGTCCAAAGGCGGGAGAGGAAAGGGTGGGAGGAAGGGACCTCCCATTGTGTGGGAGGGATCTCTTGGTCCTGATTTCTTCTTAGAGGCACTATATGACTTTCCCGTTGAGAGCAAAAAGGATTTCAGCCGGGACCGTCCTCTTAGGGGATATGATAACCGTTTAGAGGACTGGCCAAAATGCCGCCATGGTGAGGACTGTGTTGGGTGCAGATGCTCCACGACGACCTGGAGGCAGGCCGACGTTTCTTCAAATGCCCGCGAGCATGGGTAACTTTATTTAATTGTTGTTGCTATGCCTCTCATGTTTGCTAATACTTAGTCATTTTGTGAATGACAGTCTTCTATTTCCGAAGAAAACTGCGGCTTCACCAGATGGGTGGATCCTCCTCCATATGGCTGCATCAGGAATACATCTATTATCTGCAGCGTCGTATCGACGATCTTGAAAGAGAAGTTAAAAGCATGCTCAAGGACTATGATGATGACGACAGCGATGCAGGCGGTTCAGATGAAGCAATATGCCTTGATCCATATTGCAACTGCCCGCATCACAAGAACAAGGGGCCTCCACCGCCGCCCCCACCACCGCCACCACCACCACCACCCGCAATGGGAGGCTATTACGGAGAAGGGTCTACTCAGTTTGCTATGTGGGACGGCTTCTAGACTACTTAGATCACTACGTGCGTGTTGTGTTGTGCCAATCAATTACCTAAGGCATGTTAGGATTAGTCTAGGACCTTTTAACCAAGTTACGGTAAAAGGTCCTCACATGCCATGTACTAGTTTGTTGTTTGTGTAATGGTTTGCTCTATTCTATTTCTCGTACTTTATCCCACAAAAAAACAATGACACATGAACTACCGCAAACAATACAACAACATATAATAAAGCCGAACAAAGTGCAGTTTAAGACTACATAATCGAGGATCCGAAATAAACGGTACACGGAAGTACAAACCAAGAGTACAATACACTAAAAAGTCCACCAAATGACAACAATGTTCATTACTCAATAAATCTAACTACTGACCTACCACACTACTGAGTGCAACGAGGCCATTTTTCCTTCCTCACAGCATCCGGATCCTGCTCCATGGCAGCCTTGGCACGGCGCACACGCTCAAGCCTCTTCTCCCTCTCCCCCCTACGCTTAGCTGCATCTCTCATTCTTGCCTCTTCCTCATGCTGCTTTTGTGCTGCCTCTTCTTTGCGTCTATTCTCCAAACGCTCCTTGTCCTCCGCAGCCCACTTTTTCATCCTCTCTACGTGCTCCTTGTCCTCCGGCTTCATCTCAGTGTCGATCCACTGCTCGAAGTCACATAGTGGTGGAGGCTCCTGCAAAATACGACTAAATCAATTAGGTAATAAAATATAAATGATTTTTTCATTCATGTATAGAACAAGCCATCAGCTTCTCACCATCAGTCCAATACGGATCTGTTTAGGTGTAGGGTCAAAGGCATAATTCTCACACATCCAATACCTCTGACCGTATGTGTGCTCCTCATCAGATATTGCGACCTTACAATCATCGCCGCAGTAGCACATGGGCACCAGAACACCGCTAGGCAATGGCAAACGGGCATAGGCATTGCCCGTGAGAGGCTGCCTACAATCATCAACGCAATAACAAATGAACATAACACAAAATTATTTCATTAAAACAGACAAATAAATCAACAATGTACCGATCTTACCTGCCTTACTAGCTTTGCCACGCCGCGGCATCCTAACAATAAAAAATATGTCAACGCTACACATACATTCATGATTAATTATAAATCTACATAATGCCGTAACAAATATTACACAAAAATTGTACACAAAATAACAAAATATTAAGCAAAACAGATATAAAAAGTCTAATACATGAACAAATCCATCATTAATTAACAACTAACGTCACGACAGTATCAAAATAAATATTGTCTACAAACCCTAACTTACAAAAATATGGTTCAATCCTACATTGCAAATATGGATAAAGAATAATAATATGGATCAAAATCCTCTTGTAGACAAGTTTATTGGGGGAGGGAGATGAAGAGAGGAGGAATGAAATGAAATGAAATGGAATGGATTGGATTGAATTGGTTTGGGAGAGAGAGGAATGAGGAGGAGCCTGCTGCTCGCGCGGCGGCCAGATCTAGATCGGCTTTGCCGCGCCACCCCGCCTGGCCTCCACGGCAAAGCGTTGACCGCGCCAGGCCGCCTGGCGCGGCAAACTGACAGGCGGGGCCCGCCCGAGACTGCGTGGCCGGGCGGTGCCACGGTGGCACTTTTGCCGCGCCGCCATGCATGGCGCGGCTAACGCTTTTGCCGCGCCATTGGGGACGGCGTGACAAAGGGTTAGTTTTGCAAAAAAAAAAGACAGTGTTATTTATGAAATTTTTTATTTAATTGGGTTATTAATAAAAAAAAATTCTCTGTAGACTGGAGGAAGGCGGCACATTCGTAATTGGAGAACTTTTCTTGAAAAAAGTCCAGTTTCCCTCCCCCAATTTTCGACGAAGTTCGTTTATCCTCAAAACCGGATAAACAACCTCCCTCAATTTTTGAAACCGTGCATTTTACCTCCCTGACCGGTTTGGATGGTGGTTTTGCTACAGTAATACTGGTTTTGCTACAGTACCATGGTTTTGTCGTTTCTTTTCTTTATTTTTTATTTTTTGCTAAATCTTTGAAAAATCATAGTAAATTACAGAAAAATCATCATAATAGAGAAATCTAGTTTTGTTGGACTCCACGTGAGTAGATCTATACAGTGAACATATAATATGGTATATTTTAGTATAAAGTTTTTGTTGTAGCTTTAGATCTATGTTTTCTCTAACTAAAAATTATAACTAAATTATACATGACCCAATGAGTATAAATTTTTAATACAGTTGAAGCATACAATAATTATCCTACCATAAAAATTTGACCACAATTAGACTATAGAAATTGCCCCTATGAATTATTACAATTAATTCCATACAATAATATGTTTGTCAGTAATTATTTGGAATGATTTATAGCTACAGTTTGTATAGTCCAATTGTGATCAAATTTTTATGATGGGCTAATTATTGTATGCTTCAACTGTATTTAAAATTTATACTTACTGAATCATGTATAACTTAGTTATAAATTTATTTTAATTACAAAAAAACATAGATATAAAGCTACAACAAAACTTTATACTAAAGTATACCTATTATATGTTCACTGTATAGATCTAGTCATGTGGAGTCCAAAAAATGGATTTTCTATTTTATAATTTTTCTGTGATTTACTATGATTTTTCAAAATTCAGCAAAAAAAAAAGACAAACCACAGTTACCGTAGCAAAACACTACTGCTGTAGCAAAACCCCGTCCAAAACCGGCAAGGGAGGTAAAATGCACTGTTTCAAAAATTGAGGAGGCTGTTTGTCCGGTTTTGAGGAGGCTTCCTCCAAAATTGAGGGAGGAAAACTGGACTTTTTTCCTTTTCCTTTCCTTTCGTTCCAACTTTGATGCTTCGATAGGGTACACAGTACACTACCAATAGCTTCAATTCAAGCTCCCGCTTTTGTTGCTTTGAGGAACGGGAGGCCAGAAGCCCAGCAGCAGCAGCATCCATGATTTGGATTTCCATCTCGGGGGCGCACCAGGAAGGAAGCTTGGGATCTGGTCAGGTGGAACCCTGACTCAAATGCCTGGGGCTCCGGCTGGATGCCAATCATGTCCGCTCACTCGATGAAAGTGCCTATGACCGGTTGTGGCAATGTGGCAGTAATAAATCTGTAAAATGGCTATGGAGCTTTTCTTCCCTTTCGTGAAAGTGAACGTGGGCCCTGTTCCTGTCCGTCTTTTGTGAAATGGGCTGGCTCGGCGGATCTAGCTCGGGAGGAGTCCTGGACCGGGCTGGACTGCATGTCTCTCTCCTTTACGATTTCTTTTCGTAGGCATTTCTCTTCGGGATTTAAGAGCAGCACCGTAGAAGATAGATAGCTTAGACCGGTCGTGCCTTTTCTAGCAGCTGCGAAAGCCAAAAGAGATCGTACTGTACATGATGCCTGTGGTATCACATGAACCTTTGCTTTGCTCATAGCGTCAGTATCGCGTCTTCTTTTATTGATCAACTCTCAAGGATCGTGGCGAGCGAAAGACAGACCTGCTAAGGCTGCTACTATGCTAGATACTGTAGAGGTGTCTGTTACGCGACGCGATCGTGAGGCTCCTCGGCAGCAAATCCCATAGTCATCTCCGACACAGCGAGGAGCGAGCTCACCTGCCATGGCTCTCTTTGCCTCAGCTATTCGGTCGATTTAATTAGTGACATTTTTCTCACAATAAAATAGCTCAAACGACATAGCCTATCACAAAAAGCTTTTGTACTTCCTCCGTCCCTAAATAACGGTCTTCGTGTTTCCCTCGTAAACACGCTTTCCGGACGACATTTAGAAAGGAACGGAGGGATGTCTTGCCGATGTGGAGCCACGTACGCCCTACATCATCATCAATCAAATGGTGCAGGCACTTGATCTTTCTTTTCTCTGTGACGACGACTGACGACATGCATTGCGCCCGCTGGCCTGCAACTACTGTACTACGGAGTAGTAAACAATCATTCGATTGACGTGTACACAACCGAACCAAACGGGCACAGAACAGAGAGCGCATGACTGCTCTGGAGCTGCGTGAACCGTGGTGACGAGACAGTGTCTGGGCGATTCCTCTGCATCGTAGGGTGTAGGAGTACGCACGCATGCGCTGCCAGCATACCATCAAGAATCGGAGGACAGCGCCCAAAGTTATTGCGAAAGCCAGGCCTGGGCGCCTGGCGGCTGGCGCTGGCGGAGGAGCGGAGGACGCAGCTGTAGGCTGCTGGCTCCGGACGGGTAGCCACTAGTGACACAGAGGATTTTCAATCAATCATCTGGCTTTCTAGGCTTCTACGTACGTAGCTAGTAGCCCTCCTGCCCTGCGTGCGCGCTAACTCCCACGCACTCATTGTTCTTGCCCATTTCTCGCTCTGTTATCCTCCTTCGAATTTCAGAGTTCCAACCGAAATTAGAATGAAATATCAAGCAACAAAAAAAAAACCAAGGCATGTTTCCAGAACCTCGCTTAAAGTAACCAGAAGATCAGAAAATGTAGACTTGTGTACTAGTGCTACACAGCCTACACACACTCCGGGGAGAGAGAGTATCTGTTCATAGGTGTTGGTGTGTGGGCGCCAATTACTCTGCTTTATTACATCTCTGTTTCAATTCTATTTGTAGCACGTTACGATTTTCAACGTGTCGAGTAACATTTTCCTTGCTAATTCTATACTGTATGGTAATAGATCCATCACTGCAAGTACTGTTACCTTCAACACACGTGATTACTGATCGGAGCTATAGTAGTGAGCCCGTGTGCGTACTTGGCAGCACTTCTCATCACTTTGTATTGATTACTCCACCTACAACTGACGCCCGGCGAATCAGTTCTTTTAATGCTACCACGATCGGCATTCACCGGTGACCAGTCCCTTTATCAGGTGGGGATAGCGGTAGATAGTACTTAGTAGCTAGCCAGGCGAGCTGTAGCGACTGACGTCCGTGGCGCAGCCGCAGCCGGGCAGCAGCAGAGGCAGTTATTTCCTCTCGTACAATACGAGTCCATAACACACACAGCACAGCTCAGACCTTGACCTGCCAAATTCAAGCACATGCGACGCACGCGACCAAAAAAGACCAAGAAAACGACGCGAAACTCCCGCGGCCCGCGCGATTGATCGATCAGAATTCAGAAGCACAATCTTCCTGCACCCGCCGCCGGCCCATGCCCGCCGGACTGCGCCTGCAGCTCGGCGACGAGGTCGGCCACCAGGTCCTGCACGATGGCACGCTCCAGCGCGGCCGCGACCCTGCCGCGCTCCTCCTCGCCCGCGCCGCCGCCCTGGCCTGCTGCCGCACCCACATTATTGCCTCCCCGACGCTCTCCGCCGTCGCGCGGCTGATCACCCGCCCCGCCGCCGCGGCCTCCTGCTCCCACCGCCGCCGGTGGTGCCGCCAGCTCTCCGCCCCCGCCGACCTCGGCATGATGCCCACCACCACCGGCACCGGGTAGTGGACGGCGTGCAGCGGCAGCTCACCGCCTGAATTGATCTTGCAGTAGTCGCCGCCTGCAACGTGTATTTGCATGCGCACGATCAAAGTTATTACGTGACACATACTACATGTCAATTGTTGTTTGATCAAGAGAAGATACGGTTGGTTGATCGTGATTCGTGACAGCGATACGTACCGGAGAAAACAAGGGTTCGGGAGGGCTTCACGATCTTCGATCCGACGGTGGGGGACCAAGGCGCCGTTACCGCACCCGCCCTTGCCCCCCACATCGAGATCCGTGCAGGGAGACGGCCGCTTCCTGCATGGGAACCTCGGGAGCTGATGGCGTCCAGCACCGAGTCCGGGCTGGGGTGCTGCTGCTGCTGCTGCCTGCGTCGTCGGTGGCGACCGGGACGGCGACTGTTCGTCGTCGCAGCCGACGAACGTCGCCCTCTTAGCACCCTTGCCTGCAGGCGGTGCCGTGGCTGCCACCGGGCAGACGTCGGACGCGGAGGCCGCGCGCATCTCGGCGGCGCGGACGGCCGCGATGATCCGGCGAAGCGTCTTGAGGTCCTCGTCGCACTTCTCCAGCGCGCCCAGCAGCTTCCGCCGCTTCTCCGCGGCCGTCTCCGCGCTTCCGGTGGCGGTGGAGGCGGAGGCGGACGGGTCGGGAGGACGACTGACTGGCCGCGCGGCGGGAGAGGGCGGGGCCGACTCCTCCAGGCCCATGAGGCGCGATGATGGCGGCGGCGGCGGCCGGGGGCTGTCGCAGCTGGAGCCGGTGCTCCGGCGCGATCGTCGGGCTCCGCGGCGCGTCGCAGGAGCGCCGCCGCCGAACCGCGGTCGTCGTCGGCGCCGTCATCGGCTTCGCCACTGGAGAATGTGAAGGCGAAGACTGGGCCGCCGCCTTCTTCCTGGGCGGCGAGGACGAGGACGACGGAGTTGGCGGCGCTTGGGAGGCCCGCGCCGACGCGTTCTTCTTTGCGGTGAGGCGCTTCCGTGTGGTGGCTGCGGTGGTACGGGGAGATGAGACGGAGGAGGCCGGCCATGCACCCAATGCCGCTGCTGCACTCCTCCGCCTCGGCGCGGTGGAGCACGTGGAGGAGGACGCCCGCCGGCTGGTGGCGGGCTCCGGCTGCGCCTGCGGTGGCTGCATAGCCTCTGCGTTCCCTGAGCCGTTTGTTCAGCCGAGCGGGAGCAGCGAAGCACGGCGTGTGGGGGCGTGCCGTGGCATTATAATTGGAGCCGTCGTCGAGTACGCGCGTGGAGCGCGCGGTATAATGACCGCATCGCCCCCCGTGTCTCCGGCCACACACGCGGCGATGCCAAGGGCAGTCTAGGGGGTTCATCTCGTGCGAGCTTTGTTGTCGACAAAAGCTGTGGACTGGTGGGGAGGGCAGTATCCGAGTTGAACCGCACACTCCGTTGCGGTGGCCGCTAGCCGCGTGCCTGCCAGTACTGGCTTCTACTTTGCCCGTCATCATTATAAGGTTTCGTTAATTAAAGCGGCTGTGGAGTAAGTACTCCTACCTGTGGAGTACTCGTACTACACAGACTAGCCAGTGTGGAGATTAAGGAATAATGGTCGTAATCATGTCGTGGGGGAACTCTGGATTACTTATCTGGTCAGAGGCGATGTTGTTGTTGTTTGGAAACATAATCGGTCTTTTCGGCCTATAGTTTCTGTGTCTGATAAACTAGCTGATGTGTTTTATTATTAGAAAAAAACATTATATCACAACTGATAAACTAGGCTGATATCATGGAGCGAACAAACCGAATATGGGTCTGAGTAGGGAAGTCCGTATAAAAAAGGCCCATTGATAGATACTACTGTCTACTAGTCCTCACTCCTGACCGACCGGGCCTTGTTTAGATGGGGTGGATGAGTTTTTTTTTTGTCAACATATAGCACTTTCGTTGTTATTTGGCAAACTTTGTCTAAATATGGACCAACTAGGCTCAAAAGATTCGTCTCGTGATTTAGAACTAATCTGTGTAATTAGTTATTTATTTTACCAATATTTAATGCTTCATGCATGCGTCCAAACATTGATGTGATGGTGATGTGATGGAGAGAGAGTGAAAAAAAGTTGATAGTTGGAGGGCATTTAAACAAGGCCCGATGTTTCAGCGCCATCAGGGAGATGGCCATGGCACTGCGGCACAGCCTGGATTCTTCTCTCCCGACTCCCGTTGCTTTAGCTTCAAGTTTACATCTGATCTGCCATCGCATACATATGCCATTTTCCTTTTCCCCGTCAGAGAGAACAAACAGATAACTTCCATGCTACTTCAGCGTCTTTCTAGATTACTGTATTAAACTAGTAGTACGTATTAGCACTGTACTCATCGTCTCTAATGGTGGATTGTTGGTCATTTGTTAGCGTTGATCGATCATCCCTGTGATATGCGGAGTCAGGGAAAGCACGCTGTAGGGAGTACTGGAGTAGTAGGAAGCAGGCAGTAGCCAGCACCAGTAACACAGTAAGCACAACTACTACTAGGCCGCATGCATGCAATGCAGTCATGCAGAGCAGAGCAGCGCAGAGGAGGCGGAGACGACCGGGGAGAAAGAGAATGGTGGGGGGGGGGGGTGGGGGGGGGGGGGGGGGGGGGGGGGGCGTCGGGAGAAGAGGCCATGCAGAAGGAAAATGAAAAGAAAAGCGCCTCCATCCATCCCTCACTCCATCCATCCCTCGAGGTCGAATCCTAGGCACTGCGCCTCAGGAGACACCCCACGTGGCGGCCCCATAGCAGCCTTCCAGCGCTACGCGCACACGCACACAAGAACGCAGCAGCGGCCAGAGCACTGGTCGTCCTCCGGCCGGACACACCGACGCACTGTCAGGGGCGAAGCCATGTTGAAGTCACTGGATGCCTAGGCACCCACGAGTTAAACAAAATTTTCTTGTTACTATCAATTTTTCACCTTTTGTGCACCTCCTATATCTAAAAATAGGCACCCACCATGCTAATTATTTGAACATCATCCAAATCAGTGCTAAGTGGTTCACCCCTGACATTGCGCTCTAGCTTCGCCCCTGCGCACTGTGCGTGTTCTGTGCGCAAGTGCGCGTCGTCTCGTGCGTCGCAACGGGGCACTGCCTGTCGGCAACTGGCGCTGCGCGCAGCGCGCGGCACGCCGTATAGGCACCCAGACCTCCGTCGGATCGGAATCGGAGCGAGCATTGCGAGTGCGCGCGTTCACGTCAGACGACGGGGCATGCAGTAGGCCGGGCTCTGTGGGACCAGTCGGGGGCAGCACCGCAGCAGCGAGTTTCGTGGCCGGGGCGCACGTCCGCGACGGCACGTACAAAGCTCACATGTGCCCCTCCACCTACCCGCATCGTTTTGCGCCGCGGCGGTGTCCTGTTTGGGCGACGAGCGAGGCGGATGCCGGATGCCGGATGCCGGGATGCGGGTGCGGGCGCCGGGCGAGCGTACGTTGGCCCTGTGGCCGACACAGGAAACTGTCGCTGCGGCGCGCGCGGGTGCGTGTGCCACGGTGTCCGCTAGCGCTTGGCGGTGACGGCCTGGTTAGCGGAACGGACGTCTGACAGCCTATATAAATACTGTACTGCCCTATACCAAACGCATGGCTGTTCCTCTATCGTACTGTTAGTGCGTCTTGCTTGTCACTGCGGCCCGCGCGCGCGGCGCGAGCGAGGGCGTGCCCGCGCTGTCCGCTAGCGCTTGGCGGCCACGGCCGGGTCAGCGGAACGGGCGTACTGTACGTGCCGGGCTAGCCCCGCCTAACGGATTCCCATTCCTCATCTCATCTCTCCTCGTTTGCATTGCCTGTTACCGCGCTGCAGTAGCGGCACGACTTGTTGTTAGATTAGCATTACGGTCCGGAGACCGAGTCGCCGTACGGGTCCATTCGGCTAACCATGGACCGTTAATTAATGGCACGCCCAGCTTCCCGACGCAGCTAGGACGCGCGGAGTTTCACCGTTTCGGCGCCACACTGCATGAGTGCATGACGCATGAGAGATGAGACGACGATGGTGGGTTCCGCTGGCGTTGGCGGTTGGCGAGGGGGACACACGCTCTGGACGGGGTGGACGGCCGGCTGGCGCTGGTCGACGATGGACGCCACCACACGAGCGCACAAGGGGAGAGTGACAGTGAGCCAAGGCCCGGCCGACGACGGATCGAGTTGATTGCGCAACACTGGACCCGAATCATTGTGAAAGGGATGGACCGATGGAGGGGCGAGACGGGCACTGACTGCACTGCCATGAGGGACTCACAGAGAGAGAGAGAGAGAGAGAGAGAAGGGCGCAACAGGGCCCAGGGGGCGGCTGCGTCGCCTGCTTGCCTCGGCGTGCTCAAGACAGGCGAAGCAAGAGACGGCGTGGGGCAGACAGGCATCATTGATGAGCGTGGCGGCCAGGCAGCCGGCCAGCCCAGCCAGCCACCGAGACTGGCACACAGGCAATGGCTCAGCTCAGAGCAGCAGCAGCAAAGGCCAAGATGATCCCAGCTCCCGTCGGCTGGAGCTGCCGCTCCATTTACCGGAGTGAGTGATCGAGCTGGCACTACTAGACAACAGGTCTTTGGATGATTTGCAAAATCAGCATTAGTCACGGAAAAATTTGCGCTCGAGACTAGAAAGGTCTTTAGCCCCGTTGGTAACACCACCCGGGGCTAAAGTTCCCCTACCCAACGGCTCATTTGTCAGAGGGACCTTTAGTCTCAGTTGGTGTCCCCAACCGGGGCTAAATGTTGGCATTTAGCCCCGGCTAGGAACAAGGGCGGGACTAAATGTCTCTCCTTATATTTAACTGTTCTTTCACTTTCTTCAGCCCCTGCCCGGGGCTAGGAGCAAGATTGAGTTCTTGCTTTGCTGCTTGTTTGCTCTCTTCTCCGGTGATTTTTGTTTGTTAACATATATCCGGCGATTGATCTATTTCATCACATCTACGTCGACATCGACCATTGAAAGGTCACTGCCTTGAGTTTTTCATAATTTTAGCTGCCATATATATATTTTGAGTTCATTCACTTGATAGTTTAAATTAGTACCCTAAAAACAAAATGTGACCAGTTTAATTAGTTTATTTTAATTTTTTAGAGAAATAGAGATCATTTAAATCATTTGCTTACAAAAAATAGAAATATATAATACTTTAGTTTACAAAATATGACCGTTTAATTATTTTATTTAATTTTTTTGGAGAAATAGAAATCAGTTAAATCATTTGTTTATAGAAATTAGAAATATATAATACTTTAGTTACATAATGTGACCTTTTAATTAGTTTATTTTAATTTTTTTGGAGAAATAGATGAGTTTAATCATTTGTTTACAAAAGGTAGAAATATATAATACTTTAGTTTACTGCTCAACTACAAATGCAGAAGGATGCCTGTTGTACGTTGTTTTCGAGGGCACCAAGCCAGGTATTGTCGGTGTTTCGACCCCGGGGTATGACACCAACTAGTAATATGATCGCGTGCTCTCTTCCTGGATGGTGATGCAAGATGACACAAGGGTTTATCCTGGTTCGGGCAAAGGAGGCCCTACGTCCAGCGGGGAGGAGGTTCTTGTATTACTTATTACTTGCACCTAAGTGCTTGTACAGGGCAATACAAGCTCAATGAGCATGGACGAGAGTCTGGACTCGTGTGTGTGTGCGTACCCGGTCCCTTCTCCCCCGTAGACCCGTCTGCGTGGAGGGCCCTGGTGTCCTCTTTTATAGAACAAGAGGAGGTCAGGGTTACACAGGAGTGACGTGTACAACGCCCAGTACGGCGAAGGTTGGAATTCTGTCTTGTCGAAGTCACCGGAGCCGGCGTGGGGGTTGCTGTTGAGGCGTCCTTGAAGCGTGGCTTCCAACCCGGGCGCGGACGTGGAGGCGTGGCGACGTGGAGGCCGTGCAGCGCCCATTCTGGCACGTACAGGACGTGGCATGGTCCCTCCGGGTCTTGGGGTACCTGTCCTCCAATAGCATGAAAGCAGTCAGGGCTCGAGGGGCGCAGGGCCGGCCTCGAGTTGGCGCCTACATGGGGGCTCAAGCCCCCGCAGGTGTGGGCAAGTCCCGGAAAACCCAGCCGTACAGCGGGAATTCAGGTCTCGAGATGTGGCTCGAGGTGCTACAGTGCAGGGTATGGCCTAACAGTGCTGTACTTGTGCCCTTTTGTCCATGCTTGTGGGAAAACGAGGTTTGACTCTAGCCCCGGTTCACTGTGGCATACGTCGTGTACCAGAGGATGTGACCAGAGACGTCGTGTACCAGAGGATGTGACTGGAGACGTCGTGCATCAGAGGATGTGACCGGAGTAGGTGGACGTATTAAATGCGCAGTATGAGCTGGTATCCGATGTCTGGCGATACTCGAGGGGGGTATAATGTATCTCGAGGGATAGGTTACCGTGCTAGAGAGGCTCGAGGTCCCCACGTGGGGTCTCGAGGAATCGATGCACGGCTGTAGTGGGCTCGAGGCCTATGTGCCGGGGCTCGAGAGGTAGGCTACCATGAGGCGGTCGGCAAGGCTTTGGCGAGCCCGGGCTTCCTGGCGGTGGACCGGCGTTGTAGGCCTCGATTGGTTGGTTTTTTAGGAGGTTTAGACTAGTTAGGTCTCTTATTTGTTTTGCGTTGATTGGGGTACCCCTTTTGTGGTCCCCGACATAGCCCCCGAGCCCGAGCCCTTGTCGAGTGCTAGCACTTGAGCAGGGGCTCCCTACCGGGATCTTCGAGGGTTAGCTAACTGGTTCTCGAGGGTTTGGTTGTTTTGATTCCGTGGGTGTCGCGCGAGCGACACCCGCGGGTGTAGCTCCCGAGGCCACGGGGGAGTGGTTAGGACTCCCTCGTGGGCTTTTTTACGAGTGTGAGTGTTAGTTACGTTTTTTAGATTCGGGAGTGTTGAGCCCCCGAGCTCTTCGACCCTCTTTCGTCGAGGGGTGCCAGGCTGAACCGACCGGCCGGCTCTTCGAGCTGTCCGGCACGCCAGTTGCCCCGGCTTGTCATCCCGCGAGTCCTTTCAATATCGGATGCGAGGGGATGCCTCGTACTACCACGAGCGGGCGAGTATCGAGGTTCCCTGGTGAGCTGATAACGGGGGAATCCAAGTGAGACCTCGTGCCCGTTCGATAGGGTCGACTGAAGCCCGAGGCGATCTCATAAAGCATGGGCGCTCGGTCTGCAGGAATGCCGGGTCCATTCGATAGGACCTGGTGGCTCGATGCCTCCCTCTGAGGGGATCTCACTGCATGTCGTGCGCCCTGCCTTGGATACACGTGAGGGGCCTCGAGGGCTTGGCCCTCGAGCGATGCTACGAGTGGCGCCACTTGGTGTCCCTGACTCGGGTGCTCGAAGCCGGCTGTCGAACCCTCTTCAAGGGCCAGCCTTCGCTGCCTCGAGACTTGGAAGGGCCGGGGCCCGTTTTTACCTTCTTGAAGAAGCTTCCGTCGTTTGGAATCCTTCTGCCCGTTGGGCGCGCATTTTTAGGCGGAACTGTCAGGGAGTGGAGATCGTGGTGCCAGGACGACGGAGGTAAGTTGGAGCGGCGGCCGTGATGGGCCCTGGTAGTGGAGCGAATCGGGAGTTGCCGTGTGTACCTGTCAACCAGCTCGAGACGTGGTTTAGGTGGGCGCATTAAATGCGTGCGGTTACCTTTTCTCTGCCGTGGGAGACCCTGCCCTCCAGGGTTTTCTTTTATAAATATCGAGTGAGGGGTGAGGGATTTTTTACTTTGCCTTTGCCTTCACAGCCGTCGCAGCTCCCACACGCTTCTCCCCAAGCTAGCGATTGGGAATCTTCCTGGCCGTCCGTCCGCCGCTCAGATCCGCGCCGTCGCCGCCATGGCCGCCCAGACCCAAGTGCTGCCGCCCGAAGACTGGCGCCCGACGAAGACGTCGCGGCCTGAGCTGGAGTCGCTGGTGGACCAGGGGCTTCTCCGCCCCAACCCGCAGGAGGGCCCACGTGGTGGATTCTCCCGTCGGCGGACCACCAGGAGCCGCACCCGCCGGAGGGGTATGTGGTGAGCTTCACGCGCTACCACCGCATGGGGCTTGGCGTTCCGCCAAGCCGCTTTATGCGAGGGCTGGCTCACCACTTCGAGGTGGAGTTGCAACACTTCTCCCCCAACTCAATCTCGCACTCCACCATCTACGTCGCGGTGTGCGGGATACCTGAAGATCGAGCCTCATTGGGAGATGTTCGTCCACCTCTTCTTCCGGGCGAGCTCTTTCACAAGGCCGTGAAGCCGAGCGGGAGGAGGCTCGCGCGCGCGGGCTCCCTCACCATCACCGCGAGGACCGGTCCCTCGTCGGCCAACGTCCCTCGTCACTACCTCCACTACAAGCTTTCCACCAACCAGGCGGGGTGGGACGACCACTGGTTCTACCTGCGGAACGAGGACGGGCTCCTTTCGCAGTACACCGGGAGGATCATCACCAAGCGCCCTGAGAAGTGGAGTTGGGGCGTTGTGGCGGACAGGCAGCGCCACTTGATGCCGCTGATGAATACGATGTGGTCGCTGGTGGAGGAGAAGGGACTGACCGCCCAGGCGGTCATTTGGGCGTTCCATCAGCGGAGGGTCCTTCCTCTGGCGAACCGCCCCCTTCTCATGTACGAGATGGGGCCAAATGCCCCGCTCGAGGAGCTGAACAGGTCGAGGATGGTTGAGGAGAGGCTGTCTCGGAACGAGGGTGCCTTCCGGGTGTCGGTCACGATCCACGGGCCGTTCCGCCCTGAGGAGACCAACCTGATCGCCATGGCACCCGACGCGGGGTGTCTCGACCCGGTAAGCCTTCCTCAAGCTAGGCCGTTTCGAGCATCCCCTCCTTTCTCTTTCTTCGAACCTTGTTTACTCTCCTTGCGGTTTTCTTATCAAGTTTCTTTTTGGCAAGGGGCGTTCACATCTCACGCGTCGAGGCCCCTGGTGAAGGAGGACGCGGCGGAAAGACAGGTGAAGCGCCTCTCTGCTCAGAAAGATAAGGAGAGTAAGGATGCAAAGAAGAAGAAAGAGAAAGAGAAGAACCTGCGTCGGGTGGACCGGGATCAGAGGCTAGCGAAGGCTCATCGTAACCGGCAGCCTGGAGAGGAGTCCCCCGAGCTCAACTACATGAGCTCGGAGGAGGAGGATGACGATGAGGAGGAGAGCGACGATAAAGGGATGGATGCGTGTCTGAGGCGCGCGGGGGTCGTCGACATCAGGGCTGACGGCTCTTCTGTGCAGGAGAATATCCTGGAGATTCCCCCGGCGAAGGGATCGCGCGGGACGCAGCAGCGCGCAGCAGCGAAGGCCACGCCAGGCCCCGCCTCGTCGGAGGCTCAGGGAACGTCGAGCTCTGTGCCGGACGTGCCCCCTGACGTGAAGAGGCCTCAAACTCAGGGCGCCATCGCCGCGGCGCAGAAGGAGGTCACGACCGCGTCGACCCAGCCGGGGGGTCTCGAGAAGGGCCGACCTCGAGAAGCAGTCAGCACGCCGAGAAGGACTCCGGGCCCGACCGCCGCAAGTCGTCGAAGATGACATCGAACCCGCGGAAGAGCGGGCAACATGAGGGGGCGTCGCCCCCGCCACCATGACCGTCGAGGGGGAGCTCCCGGTCGTCTCGTGACGGGAGTCGCGAGCGATCCCGGAGCCTATCGCCGCACCGTCGCCGGAAGAAGGAGGCAGACGCGGGGGGCGCGACCGCCGGCACGAGCGCCAGAGCAGGTCCCAGAGCCCGCGCAAGGAAAGGCGCCAAGAGGATCGCTTGAAGGAGACGCGGTCGTCCCCCCGGATGAGAGACAGAAGGAGAGCTCCCCGCCGGGGGCAAGCCACCGGAAGCACCGGGAGCCTTCCCCCCATCCGAGCCATACGGAGATGGCTTGGGGCATGGCTCGAGCCCTGAGGCGAGCCGAGGCCCCCGAGCGGGTCCGGCGACTCGGGAAGAAGTCCCGCCATCGCTTTGGGTAATAACGTTTCTCATTCCGTTGGTAGTGAAGCTACCTTTTAACCTTGGTAATTTGTGCCGTTTCCGTTTTTTCAGGGAAAAGCGCTCCCCGCAGGAGGCGGACCCCGCGGTGTCCAGCAGCCAAGACCTCGACTCTGCTGATGAAAGTCCTAAATGGCTAGAGGGGGGGTGAATAGCCTATAAAAATTCTACAACAACACTTAAACAAACTAGTTAGACAACTAAAAAGCGAAGCGAAGTTTGCGCTAGCTCTACACAGATGCAAGCCACTTATTCACAATTCTAGATAGCCACAAACTCTAAGTCACCCAATATCAAAGGAACTATCCAACAACTAAATAAGCAATAATGTGTATCACTACACAAGATAAGAGAATGTAACTAACAACAAGGTATAATATTGACTTGCAAGAAGTAACAAATGTAAGTACAAGAGATAGGAGTGTGTATACCGATCCGGCAAGAGATTAATAAATGAATATCAATGAATACCACGGAGACAAGTTGACACAATGATTTTTCCTCCGAGGTTCACTTGCTTGCCGGCAAGCTACGTCCCCGTTGTAGCGATACACCCACTTGGAGGTTCACGCGCTAATAGGCATCACACGCCTAACCCTCAATAGGGTGCCGCACAACCAACACAAGATGGGGATCCACAAGCTACGAGCAATCCACTAGAGTTACCTTTGGCGCTCCGCCGGGGAAGGTACAAGAAACCCCTTACAAATCACCGGGAGATGGCCACGAACAATCACCACTCGTGCCTAATCTCCTCCGCTGCTCCAAACCGTCTAGGTGGCGGCAACCACCAAGAGTAATAAGAATATCCGCAGCAACCACAATCGCCAAGTGCCACTAGATGCAAACTCACAAGCAAATGCACTTGGATCTCTCGATCTCACTTGGATTCGCACTAACAAGCAAAGAGATCGGAGGGAGGGATTAGATCTTACTCAAGAGGATGTTCAAGAAGTCAGAGAGTCAAGAAGCTCTCCCCAAAGGCGGCCACGGACATATATAGGGAAGGGGCGGCGGCGGCCCGAACCCTACCTTTCTGCGCTTGGTCGGTAGTACCGACCCCTCCTGGGCGGTACTACCGCCAGAGTCAAACTAGCCGTTTTCCCATATCCCGCTGATTTCGGCAAACCACCGACCCTGGTCGGTTCCTCCGAGGTCGGTAGTACCGAGGTAATGGCGGTACTACCGCCAGGCCAAAAACGCCGCGACCAGAGAGCTCTGCGAAAAAACAGTCACTACCGTACCACCACTACCGCCTTGCGTCGGTACCACCGTGGGAGGTAGTACCGAGGTAATGGCGGTACTACCGGCAAGCCATTTTCGAAAACAACAGAGAGCTCGCAAAACTCGCCAACCACCGACCTTGGTCGGTAGTACCGGACGCGGTAGTACCGAGGTAATGGCGGTACCACCGCCAGGCCAAAAACGCCCCATCACAGAGAGGTCTGCACGCTGCCTCCTTGGGCGGTACCACACCGACCCTCCTGGTCGGTACCACCGACCACACAGAAAAAACCCATTTTCTTCTCTGAGTTGATCCAAACCAACTCCAACAACTTCTCCTTTGCAAATGTGCTAACACCAACAAGTGTACAACATCATGTGCATGTGTGTTAGCATTTTCACAACATATTCAAAGGATTCGAGTTAGCACACTAGGTCCTAATGCATATGCATGTATGATTCACCTAGTGGCACTTGATAACCGTGATCACTGAGATATTCCCCTCTTAATAGTACGGCTATCTATCCTAAATGCACTCACACCCTCTATGGTGTCTTGAGTGCCAAAACAAAATTCCTATTTATACCTTTGCCTTGATCTCCATAGGATTTTGTTTTTCTCTTCTTCTTCTCCCAAATGTGGAGCACTTGATCTATCTTTGGTCATCACCACCAATACCATGATCATCATTTGGCTCCCGTACTTGGAATGTACCAACCTAGCTCATAAACACTTCATGACAAGGTTAGTACTCTAGGTGACATCAATTATCCAAAACCAAACAAGGACTTTCAATCTCCCCCTTTTTGGTAATTGATGACAACCTTTCACAAAGATATATGTTTGAAAATTTGAGTCACCACTTTGTTAGTATTAGCTCCCCCTACATATGTGCTATAGTGTTTGGTTCAAGTTCGGCACATATGCATAGATATAAAATGTGGGAGAGTAATACTATCAAATGATGCTAAGGTAAAGAGTGGACCTTTGAAGCGTGATACCAATCGGAGTTGCCAATGTACACCATCCTTAGCATCTTGATTAGCTAGACTTACAAAAACACTAGATACCTTATGAGATCAACATTATATAAAAGGTTCTAGTACCACTTTGCAAAAAGATTACATCTAGCTACCACTTATGCATGCTAGTTCACAAATCATCATTCAAAATTTATTTCTAGCATACATCACACAAGCATGTATATTGAATTTAAATTTTTACAATGCAATCACTCATATGAATATGCACATTCAAATGCAACAATAAGTTCATGAGCTTGCTCCCCCGACTTATATGCTCAAATTTTTATATATATCTTAACCATTTCTCCCCCTTTGTCATTAAGTACCATAAAAGGCACACCAATTTTAGTAGGAGTTAAGTTAATCAATAGGGTGATCAAGTTCATAGTATGGTTCAACCTAGCAAACAAACATAAGATATTTAACACAGTTTGCTCTAGAGTAAGCTTCTTCACACATCTTTCAATGGTTATCTTACTCACGTCGGTTAAACCCTTGAATGCTTGTTTCCAAGATCAAACACTAGGTTCACAAGCCCATAAACATGTCATATGCTACCACTAGATCATATCAAACATAGAAGCAATAGTGGTACCATATGTACATCCAAAGTATTTTATTTTCATGAATGAGCCTATAAGATGCAAGGAATGACTAAATGCACTAAACATATCCTTAGCAAGAATGAATGTCATGCCAAACAATTTTACCTTTGCTTTGTCGAAGGAGAGGCATGTCATATAACGGAGGGTGCATCAACTCATATTTGAGAAATCAAGTATATTCAATTCATTCCTTAGCTTGCAAAATCTCTTTTCATCAAGTGGCTTGGTGAATATATCGGCAAGTTGATCATCGGTACCAACATTCTCAATTGAAATATCACCCTTTTGTTGATGGTCTCTTATGAAGTGATGGCGAATGTCAATGTGCTTTGTTCTTGAATGTTGTACTGGATTGTTGGTGAGCTTCACTGCACTCTCATTGTCACATAGCAATGGTACTTGTTTGAATTTAATTCAAAGTCATCCAAAGTTGCTTTCATCCAAAGTAATTGAGCACAACAACTTCCTGCGGATATGTATTCTGCTTCGGCGGTTGAAAGTGCAACACTGTTTTGCTTTTTCGATGACCATGATACAAGTGATCTTCCAAGTAATTGACATGTGCCCGATGTGCTTTTTCTATCAACTTTGCATCCTGCATAGTCGGAGTCCGAATATCCAATCAACTCAAAGTTTGACCCCTTGGATACCACAATCCAACATTTTGTGTATGCTTCAAATATCTCAATATTCTTTTAGTTGCCTTCAAGTGACTCTCTCTTGGTGAAGCTTGAAATCTTGCACACATGCATACACTAAACATGACGTCCGGCCTAGAAGCGGTCACATAGAGTAAGCTTCCAATCATAGACCGATACAACTTTTGATCCACCATGTTGCCACTAGCATCACTATCCAAATGTCCATTTGTTCCCATAGGTGTACTAATAGCTTTTGCATCATTTAGACCAAACTTCTTGAGCATATCTTTGATGTACTTGCCTTGACTCACAAAAGTGCCATTCTTCATTTGCTTGATTTGAAGACCAAGGAAGTAACTAAGCTCTCCAATCATAGACATCTCAAACTCATTTGCCATCATATTCCCAAACTCTTCACAAAACTCTTGGTTGGTTGACCCAAAGATAATATCATCAACATATATTTGCAACACAAACAAGTCTTTGCCAATTTCTTGGTGAAGAGAGTAGTATATCAACCTTGCCCATCTTGAACCCTTTAGAGAGTAGGAAATCTCTCAACCTCTCGTACCATGCTCTTGGTGCTTGCTTCAAACCATACAACGCCTTCTTGAGCTTGTAAACATGGTTGGGCTTCTTGTCATCTTCAAAACCGGGAGGTTGTTCTACAAATACTAACTCATTGATATACCCATTGAGAAATGCACTTTTGACATCCATTTGATATAACTTGATATTATGAGCACATGCATAAGCCAATAGAATTCTAATTGCTTCCATTCTTGCAACCGGTGCATATGTTTCTCCAAAATCAAGACCTTCAACTTGAGTGTAACCTTGAGCTACCAATCTTGCTTTGTTTCTTACTACTATCCCATCTTGATCTTGCTTATTTCGAAATACCCATTTGGTTCCAATTACATTGTAATTCTTTGGTCTCTCAACAAGTTCCCAAACTTGGTTGCGGGTGAAGTTGTTTAGCTCTTCATGCATAGCGTTTACCCAATCAACATCCATCAATGCATCTTCTATCTTGGTTGGCTCAAATGATGACACAAAAAAAATGCTCACAAAATGATGCCAATCTTGATCTTGTTTGCACACCACTTCTAATATCCCCAACAATTTGATCTATGGGATGATCTCTTGCAATATTGGTTGGTTGGAGGATTTGCACTTGATTGCTTGGTTGAGATGAACTAGCTTGTTGATCTTCACTAGCACTTGATTGATCATGAGAACCACTAGCTTGATTTGCATCAACTTGCACATTTGAGGAGAACATTTGGTCATCTTCATTATCATCCACTTGTCTTGGCCTAATATCACCAATATCCATATTCTTCATTGCATTTGACAATTGAGTGCCTCTCACATCATTAAGATTTTCATTTCCTCTTGAGAGCCCTTAGTTTCATCAAATTCAACATCATGCACTTCTTCCATAATACCACTAGCCAAGTTCCAAACTCTATATGCTTTGCTTGTTGTTGAATATCCAAGTAAGAATCCTTCATCACATTTCTTCTCAAATTTGCTCAATCTTGCACCTTTCTTCAATATATAACATTTGCAACCAAAAACTCTAAAGTATGCGATATTTGGCTTTCTTCCATTTAATAGCTCATATGGTGTCTTCTCTAGCATGCCATGGCAATAGAGACGGTTGCTACAATAGCAAGCCGTATTGATAGCTTCGGCCCAAAAAGAATGACTGACATTGTATTCACTGAGCATAGACCTTGCCATATCAATCAAAGTTCTGTTCTTCCTTTCAACAATCCCATTTGATTGAGGAGTATACTTGGGTGAGAATTGATGTCTAATGCCAAAGTCATCACACAACTCATCAATTCTTGTATTCTTAAATTCACTCCCATTGTCACTTCTAACTTTCTTGATTGTTGTTTCAAACTCATTCTGACATCTCTTGACAAAAGTTTTGAAGATCTCAAAAGTTTCACTTTTATCACTAAGAAAGAAGACCCATGTGTATCTAGTGTAATCATCAACTATCACAAAGCCATATTTACTTCCCACCGATGCTAGTGTATGTTGTTGGTCCAAATAAATCCATGTGCAATAACTCAAATGCTTTGCTAGTACTCATTATGCTTTTCTTAGGATGGGAGTTACCAACTTGTTTGCCAGCTTGACAAGAGCTACAAAGTTTATCCTTCTCAAAAGTGACATCTTTCAAGCCTCTAACTAAATCATGCTTCACTATTTTGTTTTAACTGTTTCATTCCAACATGACCAAGCCTTCTATGCCATAACCAACCCAAACCAGATTTAGTGAACAAGCATGTTGACAGCTGGGTTTCACTAGCATTGAAATCAACCAAGTATAGGTTCTCATATCTAAATCCTTTGAATATCAAATTAGAACCATCTACACTTATGATTTCTACATCATCAACTCCAAAAATGCATTTGAAACCAAGATCACACAACTGAGCGACTGACAGTAAATTGAAGTTCAAGCTCTCAACTAGCAACACATTGGAAATGCTCATGTCATTGGATATTGCATCTTACCAAGCCCTTTAACCTTGCCTTTGCCATTGTCACCAAATGTGATAGAATCAAAACCATGATTGCCACTTGAATTGATTGAATTGAACATTCTTGAATCCCCGGTCATATGTTGAGTGCACCCACTATCAAGCACCCAATGCCTCCCTCCGGCTTTATAGTTGACCTACAAGAACAAATCAATCCTTTTTAGGTACCCAAACCTTTTGGGTCCTCCAAGATTAGTGACCAAACTCTTTGGTACCCAAATAGCTTTCTTCTTTGAGCCCACAATTGGTGTACCAATGAATTTAGCTTTTGCCATTAACACCCTTGGTAAGCAAATAACAAGAATCAAATTTAATAGAGGATACATTAGCGTTCTTGTTCTTGTTCTTGCAATATTGCTCTACATGCCCACTTTGCTTGCATCTAGTGCAAAACCGACCATTGCTCTTCACAAAACTAGTCTTGTGAGTAGCAAAAGCCGCCTTGCCATTCTTGGGGTATAGCCCAATCCCTCTTTGTTGAGAGAAAAACGTTGGCTACCCAAGCACTTAAGCAAGCGGGCCTCACCACCATAGGCTTTACCTAAGGCGTGAGTGAGCTCATTTACCTCCTTCTTCAATGTCTCATTTTCAACCATGAGTGAGGCATCACAAGTGAAGCCATCATCCATAGATGAAGTAGTAGTGGTAGATGATGAGCTACATGAAGGGTTAGTAGCAGCAATAACAATAGGCTTATAGAAAGATTCATCGATTATATCACAAGCTATGCCTATGTCACATGTTTTAACCACTTTTTCAGTTTTAGCTTGATCAACAAGTGAGGAGTGAGCTTCCTTAAGCTTAGTGTGAGCATTGCCAAGCTCCTCATGGGCTTCCACTAGCCTCTCATGAGTAGCATTGAGCTCCTCAAAGGATTGCTCAAGAGCTTTTAGTCTCTTTTGCAATTCTTTGCACTCCTTTCTCTTTTTATCAAAATGTTCTCTAGCATCATCAAGCATTTCAATTAATTCATCTTTAGTGGGTTCATCATCATCACTATCATCACTATCACTCTCATCATCATCAGATAGTACCTTTGTGGCCTTAGCCATGAAGCATGATGGAGTATCGAAGATTGAAGGCTTGTTGTTGATAGCAATACTTGCAAGTGCCTTCTTCTTGCTTGTCTTGCGATCTTCATTATCACTATCTTCATCACTATCACTTGTGGATGCATCACTATCCCAAGTGACCATATATGATTGCCCCTTCTTCTTCTTTGTGTAATTCTTCTTTTCTTTCTTCTCATTCTTCTTGTCCTTCTTGTTGTCATTATCATCATTCTCACTGTTGTACGGACATTGAGCAACAAGATGGTCCTTGCTACCGCACTTGAAGCACCTCCTTGGTTCATCCTTGTTCTTGTATGAAGTTTTCTTCCTCCTTGCCCGGTAGCCCTTCTTCTTCATGAATTTGCCAAACCTTTTGACAAATAGAGCCATCTCTTCATCATCGTCATCACTGTCATTTGAGCAGTTATCTTCGCTAGAATCTTCTTCTTTGCTTTGCCCTTGTTCTTTGATGATGATGTTGTGGCTTTGAATGCCACACTCTTCTTCTTCTCATCCTTCTTCACTTCTTGATCATTCTCATCTCTATAGGTGTCATCGGTCATTACATCTCCAAGAACTTGTTTGGTGTCATAGTGTCCAAACCGCTTCTTACAAGCAACGTGACTAACATGCCAAATCTGCTGGGAAGACATCTCAAGAATTTATGAGAGAAATCTTTGTCCTTCACTTCTTCTCCAAGTGCTTTGAGATCATTGACAAGCACTTGAAGCCTATGGAACATCTCTGGAACACTTTCATCTTCATTCATCTTGAAGCTAGCAAACTTTTCTTTGAGAATGTATGCTTTTGCTCCTTTTACTGCTTGAGTGCCCTCAAATGATTCTTCCAATTTCTTCCAAGCATCATATGCCATATCCAAATTTTTGATTTGCTCAAACACCCTCTCATCAACGGCATCATGAATAGCACTGAGAGCAATGTCATTGTTCTGCATCTTCTCTTCTTCGGCATTTGTGAGATTTTCCGGATCAACTATCTCAATCTTGACATCCACAACTTGCCATATCTTTCTATTGATTGACTTTAAATGAGTGGTCATCTTTTGCCTTCCAATAGCCATAGTTTGTGCCATCAAATTGGGGTGGCCTTTTGGTGTTGTTGATATGAGCCATTTTGACACCGAAGGTTGTTAAGCCTCAAATCAACGGTGACCTTGCTCCGATACCAATTGAAAGGTCCTAAATGGCTAGAGGGGGGGTGAATAGCCTATAAAAATTCTACAACAACACTTAAACAAACTAGTTAGACAACTAAAAAGCGAAGCGAAGTTTGCGCTAGCTCTACACAGATGCAAGCCACCTATTCACAATTCTAGATAGCCACAAACTCTAAGTCACCCAATATCAAAGGAACTATCCAACAACTAAATAAGCAATAATTGTATCACTACACAAGATAAGAGAATGTAACTAACGACAAGGTATAATATTGACTTGCAAGAAAGTAACAAATGTAGTACAAGAGATAGGAGTGTGTATACCGATCCGGCAAGAGATTAATAAATGAATATCAATGAATACCACGGAGACAAGTTGACACAATGATTTTTCCTCCGAGGTTCACTTGCTTGCCGGCAAGCTACGTCCCCGTTGTAGCGATACACCCACTTGGAGGTTCACGCGCTAATAGGCATCACACGCCTAACCCTCAATAGGGTGCCGCACAACCAACACAAGATGGGGATCCACAAGCTACGAGCAATCCACTAGAGTTACCTTTGGCGCTCCGCCGGGGAAGGTACAAGAACCCCTTACAAATCACCGGGAGATGGCCACGAACAATCACCACTCGTGCCTAATCTCCTCCGCTGCTCCAACCGTCTAGGTGGCGGCAACCACCAAGAGTAATAAGAATATCCGCAGCAACCACAATCGCCAAGTGCCACTAGATGCAAACTCACAAGCAAATGCACTTGGATCTCTCGATCTCACTTGGATTCGCACTAACAAGCAAAGAGATCGGAGGGAGGGATTAGATCTTACTCAAGAGGATGTTCAAGAAGTCAGAGAGTCAAGAAGCTCTCCCCAAAGGCGGCCACGGACAATATATAGGGAAGGGCGGCGGCGGCCCGAACCCTACCTTTCTGCGCTTGGTCGGTAGTACCGACCCCTCCTGGGCGGTACTACCGCCAGAGTCAAACTAGCCGTTTTCCCATACCCCTGATTTCGGCAAACCACCGACCCCTGGTCGGTTCCTCCGAGGTCGGTAGTACCGAGGTAATGGCGGTACTACCGCCAGGCCAAAAAGCGCCGCGACCAGAGAGCTCTGCGAAAAAAACCAGTCACTACCACTACCTGACCGCCTTGCGTCGGTACCACCGTGGGAGGTAGTACCGAGGTAATGGCGGTACTACCGGCAAGCCATTTTCGAAAACAACAGAGAGCTCTGCAAAACCCTCGCCAACCACCGACCTTGGTCGGTAGTACCGGACGCGGTACTACCGAGGTAATGGCGGTACCACCACCGCTAGGCCAAAAACGCCCCATCACAGAGAGGCTGCACGCTGCCTCCTTGGGCGGTACCACCGACCCCTCCTGGTCGGTACCACCGGCTTCACACAGAAAAAACCCATTTTCATCTCTGAGTTGATCCAAACCAACTCCAACAACTTCTCCTTTGCAAATGTGCTAACACCAACAAGTGTACAACATCATGTGCATGTGTGTTAGCATTTTCACAAACATATTCAAATGATTCGAGTTAGCACACTAGGTCCTAATGCATATGCATGTATGAATTCACCTAGTGGCACTTGATAACCGTGATCACTGAGATATTCCCCTCTTAATAGTACGGCTATCTATCCTAAATGCACTCACACCCTCTATGGTGTCTTGAGTGCCAAAACAAAATTCCTATTTATACCTTTGCCTTGATCTCCATAGGATTTTGTTTTTCTCTTCTTCTTCTCCCAAATGTGGAGCACTTGATCTATCTTTTGGTCATCACCACCAATACCATGATCATCATTTGGCTCCCGTACTTGGAATGTACCAACCTAGCTCATCAACACTTCATGACAAGGTTAGTACTCTAGGTGACATCAATTATCCAAAACCAAACAAGGACTTTCAGCTGAGGACCAAGCGCCTCGAGGTATGGCTCCTTCTTCCGCTGAAATGGCCGTTTGGCTGGTGAGGCTCGAGCAGCCCTGGCTCGGGGAAGTCAGATGGCCGCCGCGGATCTTGGTGAGGCCGACGCCGTCGTTCACGGGGGTCGAGGCTTTTTCCTGATTCTGACGACCTTTTCTCTTTTTCCAGGGACCCCCGCGGCTCTTGGCGCTAAGCCCGCCGCCACTGCGTCCACCGCAGCACCACCTTCTCCTCCTCCTCCTCTTCCTCCAGTGGCGCCTATCGAGAGGGCCACTCCTCCCCCCGTCACGATGACCATCTTGGGGGAGCACCCGAGACAGGCGCGGCTCCGTCGGCGTCTGGGGCTGCAGGGACAGTGACCCTTGAGACCCCAGACGACGCGAGCCGGCCCGCTGGACAGGATCCCCTACCGACGGAGCCTCGCGCGCCCGCGGAGAAGGAGAAGGAGGGGAAGGCGTCGGTGGTGCTGATACCGACGGTGGAGGAGCTCCTGGACGAGCTGGAGAAGGAGCCGTCCCCGGTCGAGGGCTCTGCGCTGGAGGGGGCGCTCGAGGCACCGGCTGGGGATGACAAGACGCCGAAACCTAGTGAGGGAGGAGAGGCTCGAGGGGCCGGTTGGGAACGAGGCGGAGGGACGACCGGTCCCTCGGCCGGCGCGGAGGAGAGCTTGGAGGTGAGCCACCCTCGAGCGATCCGCTACCGCTCGAGCCCCCGCCTCTATGCGATGCCGCACCGTTGCCTCGGGAGCGGACAGAGCAGCAGGAGGAGATGGCTGAGGGGCCGCACCGGGAGACGCGGTCGATCTTCAAGGAGGTGACCGAGCTCGTGGCGCAGGCAGAGAGGGCCTTCGTGGAGGAGGCAGACAAGTCCGTGCGGGTAGCGGCTGCCCTCGTGAAGGCGGAGGGGACGCTCCAGGAGCTTCGCGCTGAGCTGGGCCAGAACACGCAGATGGCGGGCTGGCTCAATGACGCTCAGGCGGAGACCCAGGCGGCTTGAGACGAGGCCGCCCAAGCTAAGAGGGAGGCCACCACCGCTCTGTCCGTGGTGGAGGCGTCGAGGAAGGAGCCTGCCGACGCCCGAAGCGAGGCCGCCACCGCCCGGTCTGCAGCGGAGACGCGAGGAAGGAGGCCGAGGAGGCCAAGAGCAAGGCCGCCACCGCCCTGGCTGCGGCGGAGGCAGCGCGGAAGGAGGCCCAGGAGGCCTTAACTGCCGCAAGCTCGAGGATCCAAAGCCTCGAGATCGACGTGGATCAGGCTCTCGACAGAGCTAATGACATGTCGCTCAAGCTCGAGGCCGCTCGGCAGGAGGTGATCAAGAAGGATCTGACCCTTGCGCAGACGGGCAAGCTGGTCGAGGAGCTTAAGGGCGAAAAACTTGACGTGCTGTCCCAAAAGCATACACTCGAGCAGCGCATCGGGGTCCTTACCAGTGACTTTGACGCTCTGGGCGTGCACTGCCAAGGTACTGTCGTAATCTTCAGGCTTTGTCTTGCTTTGATTTCGAGATTCTTGCCACGCCGCGGACTTACTCTTTTTGTTTGTTGCACAGATCTGGAGAAGACCGCCGAGGAGCTCTGCGAGACGAATCAGACTCTCGTGGAGCAACTCCAGGGTGAGACCATGGTGGCGGAGCGGGCGCGCGGCACCCTCGATAGGCTCTGCTCCACGTGGGGTGCTGACCCGGTGGCCACGACAGAGGGCGCAGTGGCTCGAGGCAACGCCCTGGTCGATGCCCTGTGCTTCCTTGACATGGCCACGCGGGATCGCGTCAAGAGCGTTCTCCACCATGGCGTAAAGCAGGCGCTCGCGGCCGTCCGCTCCGGCTTCCGCTACCCGGTCAACGTCGTCGCCAAGGGCTCCATCGAGATCGAGGGGAAGGACGAAGAGTGGAACGACCGCCGTGTCGACAAGATCCTGGAGAAGGTGGAGAGGCCGGGGGCGGCGCTCGCAAAGCTCTTTGAGGAGGACGTGTTGCCTCCCTCCCGTTGCAGACAGTGGCATAGAAGGCTCCCGTACTCCTGGCCCGGACGTCGAGGCTGAGCCCGCATCAGAAGATCTTGAGGAGGAGTTCCAGACTGATGAGGAATGAGGCCTGCGTGCCAAATTTGGGCGTCGAGGCCCTTGTAAAAAATCATGTCGTGACTTATGGCCCGTCGAGGCCAACATACGCGTATGACTTATTTGTTTAAAGAAGCTGTTTTCTTTTCAAATTTATTCGATCATTTCTCTTTGTCGCTAGCTCGAGTTTCTACGACTTGGTCTATGTTCTTTCGATACGTGTCACGAGTTCCTCGAGAGGAGGCGTAGGTAGGGTACCGTAGCCCGGGGGCGTGGGTGGCCGTCTACGTCAACGCCCCCCGCCTCTTGGAGGCTCGAGGCATCTACGGACTTAGACGTTGCTAGTACGCTCGAGATACGAATCGAGATAAGGGTCGAATTTTTGAAAAGAAAAGCGTGCTTTTTCCGGAGTCTGGGGGGTGTCCCCCCTGTCAGCCCCCGTGGGAGGCTCGACCCTAAGCAAGGCAGGGTCGAGGCTGCCTTAAGTTGCTAAGTAAAATGAAAGACAGTGCACGAGTTTGTTCATTCATATTTGACGTGTTTGTACAAAGCAACGAAATGTAGAAGGCCTCAAGCCCTTAAGGGTAGAAGCGACGTAGCTGAGATATGTTCCACGCGTTTGCCAGGATCCTGCCTTGACCGTCGTAGAGCTTGTATGTTCCTGGCTTGAGCACCTCAGCTACGGCGTATGGGCCCTCCCATGGAGGGGTGAGCTTGTGGCGCCCTCGATTATCTTGCAGCCGTCGAAGCACGAGGTCCCCCACCGCCAGGTCCCTTTTGCGCACGTGCTTGTCGTGGTAGCGTCGAAGTGTTTGCTGGTAACGCGCGGAGTTGATGAGTGCCACGTCTTGAGCCTCCTCGAGCTGGTCCTTGGCGTTGGCGAGCCTCTCGTCGTTGGTTTGCTCGTTGTAGGCTCGAAGTCGAGGGGAGCCGTACTCAAGATCCGTAGGCAAGACAGCCTCGACGCCGTAGGTTAGGAAGAACGGAGTGAACCCGGTGGCTCGACTCGGCGTAGTCCTGAGGCCCCACAGCACCGAGGGGAGCTCTACAGTCCACCTCTTTCCAAAATCCTTAAGGGTCTTGAACAACGTCGGCTTCAGCCCGTGGATTATCATGCCGTTGGCGCGCTCGACTTGCCCGTTGCATTGAGGGTATGCCACCGTGGCCCAGTTCACGCGAATGTTGTTGTCGTCGCAGAAGTTGGTGAACTTTTTGCCCGCGAATTGCGTGCCATTGTCGGTGATGATGATGTTAGGCACCCCAAACCAGTACATGATGTCAGAGATGAACTCGACGGCCTTCTCGGAGGTGGGGTTGCCTATAGGCTTAGCCTCAATCCATTTGGTGAATTTGTCGACGGCCACAAGCACATGCGTGTACTTTCCACTTGTCATCTTGAGGGGACCCACGAGGTCGAGCCCCCAGACGGCAAACGGCCAAGTGACGGGGATCATCTGCAGGGCGTGCGTGCGGGCTGGTGCGTTTGCTTGGAGTAGAACTGACACCCTTGGCAGGCTCGAACCAGACGCTTGGCGTCTCCAATGGCGGTTGGCCAGTAGAAGCCTTGGCGGAAGGCGTTCCCCACCAAGGTCCTTGGCGCTCCGTGATGGCCGCAAGCCCCCGAGTGCATGTCGTCGAGGAGCCTGCGTCCTTCCTCGAGGGGGATGCAGCGCTAAAGGATTCCCGATGGGCTTCGACGGTACAGCTCTTGTTCGTCGCCGTAGATGGCGTAGGTCTTGGCCCTTCGAGCGATGCGTCGGGCCTCCGTCTCGTCTTCTGGTAGCACGCCTTGCGTGAGGTAGTCGAGGAAGGGCGTCCGCCAGTCGAGGGGTCGTGATGAAGAAGAGGCGGGCGCATCGATCTGCATCGCCTCAGCGGATGTCGAGGGGTCGTTCTCGAGGGGTGGCTTTGAAGGTCGAGCCCCCGTGTCCGGCTCGAGGGGTGGCGTCGAGGAGCCAGCCCCCGGGCCGATTTTGACGGATGGCTCGAAAATGTCCCTTGAGAAGACATCTGGTGGGACGGCGCCGTGCGTGGATGCTAACTTAGCTATCTCGTCTGCGGCCTCGTTGTACTTTCGAGCGATGTGGTTGAGCTCGAGGCCATAGAACTTGTCTTCTAGCTTGCGCACTTCTCCGCAATATGCTTCCATCTTGGGATCGATGCAGCTCGAGGCCTTCATGACCTGGTTGACGACGAGCTGCAAGTCCCCTTGAACGTCGAGGCGTCGGACCCCAAGTTCGAGGCGATACGCAGCCCATTGACGAGGGCCTCGTACTCAGCTACGTTGTTGGAGGCGGGGAAGTGCAAGCGCAGCAGGTAGCGAATGTGGACTCCGAGGGGCGAGATGAAGAGCAGGCCTACGCCTGCCCCTGTCTTCATGAGGGACCCGTCGAAGTACATAGTCCAGAGCTCGGCTTGGATTTGTGCCAGCGAGCTGGGTGTCGGTCCACTCAGCAACGAAGTCCGCCAATGCTTGCGACTTGATGGCTTTTCGTGGAGCGTAGGTGATGGCCTCCCCCATCAGCTCGGCAGATCACTTGGCGATGCGCCCCGTGGCCTCCCGGTTGTTGATGATCTCTCCGAGGGGGAAGGACGATACCACCGTCACGGGATGAGCGAGGAAATAATGCTGGAGCTTGCGCCTCGTGATGATGATACCGTAGAGCAGCTTCTGGATGTGCGGGTACCGGGCCTTGGCCTCGGAGAGCACCTCACTGATGAGTACACACGTCGTTGGACTGGTAGCGCGTGACCCCTCGTGTCTCTCGACGACTACGACCGCGCTGACCACCTGGGTGGTTGCGGCCACGTAGAGGAGGAGAGGCTCGGGAGGATCGTCATCCTGGGCTGGTCGTGGTGGCACGAGAATTGGCACGGAGGTCAGCAACCCCTTCAACTTGGTTAGGGCCTCCTCGGCTTCGACGGTTCACGCAAAGCGTTCCGTTTTCTTCAGCAGGTGGTAGAGGGGTAGCGCCTTTTCCCCTTGCTTCGAGATGAACTTGCTAAGAGCGGCTAGACAGCCTGTCACTTTCTGTACGCCCTTGAGGTCTCAAATTGGGCCCATCCTCGTGACTGCTGAGATCTTTTCGGGGTTGGCCTCCATCCCCCGTTGTGAGACAATGTAGCCAAGTAGCATGCCTCGAGGCACACCAAAGACACATTTCTCGGGGTTGAGTTTCACATTCTTGGCCCGGAGGCACTCGAACGTGGTCTCGAGATCGCTGATGAGGTCTCCGACTTTCTTGGTCTTAACCACGATGTCATCGACGTAGGCCTCGACGGTTTTGCCTATGTGTTCGCCAAAGACATGCTGCATACAACGCTGATATGTTGCCCCGGCGTTTCGAAGGCCGAAGGGCATTGTAACATAGCAATACATACCGAAAGGCGTAATAAAAGAGGTAGCGAGCTCGTCAGATTCTTTCATCTTAATCTGGTGGTAGCCGGAATACGCATCGAGAAACGAAAGTACTTCACACCCCGCAGTGGAATCGACAATCTGGTCAATTCTAGGTAAAGGAAATGGAACTTTTGGACATGCTTTATTCAAACCAGTGTAGTCTACACACATCCGCATTTTTCCATTCTTTTTCCTAACTAGTACAAGGTTAGCTAGCCACTCCGGGTGAAATACCTCCTTGATGAATCCAGCCGCCAAAAGCTTATGCACCTCCTCGCCGATGATCCTACGCTTCTCCTCGTCGAAGCGGCGCAGGCATTGCTTCACCGTCTGGACCCGGCCTGGATCTCCAAGGCGTGCTCGGCGACTTCCCTCGGTACGCCTGACATGTCTGAGGGGCTCCACGCAAACATGTCGATGTTCGCGCGGAGAAAGTCGACGAGCACTGCTTCCTATTTAGGCTCGAGGCTGGCACTGATGGCCAGCGTCTTGCCGTCGGTCGAGGTTGGGTCGACGGTTATCTGCTTGGTGTGCTCTACCGACTTGAAGGTGCCGGCGTGGCGCTTTGCTTCAGGGGCCTCGGTGGCTAGGGTAGCCAGGCCTCGAGCGAGTCGACTTGGACGTTGGCCTCCCCACGCTCAACGCACTCCACATCGCAGTGGTACGCGTGTTCGTAGTAGGTGTCGACGGTGATGACCCTTTTCGCTCCTGGCATCTTGAGCTTCAAGTATGTGTAGTTGGGGACCGCCATGAACTTGGCGTAGCTAGGCCTGCCGATGATGCCGTGGTAGGTCCCTTGGAACCCAACCACCTCAAAGGTGAGCGTCTCCCGGCGGAAGTTGGCCGTCATGCCAAAGCAAACAGGTAGGTCGATGCGCCCGAGGGGGTGGGCCTTCTTCCCTGGTACGACTCCGTGGAACCCCCCGACGCTGGGTCGAAGCTGGTCCCTCGAAATCCCCAGGAGGTCGAGGGTCTCGAGGTATATGATGTTGAGGCTCGAACCCCCATCCATCAACACCTTGGAGAACCGTACGTCGACGATGACGGGGTCGACGACGAGGGGGTACGCCCCCGGATTTATGACATGGTCCGGATGGTCGTCACAATCGAACGTGATCGGCGCATCAGACCAGTCAAGATACCGGGGGGCGTCGTGGCGGAGTGCAAAGACCTCCCGGCGCTCCTTCTTCCTCTCTCGAGCTGAGGAGAGCCCGATGGTGGGCCCCGTAGATATGAAGCAGTCGCGCACCGGGGGGAAGTTGCCGTCCGTAGTCCCCGTCGTCGTGCGATTTGTGCCTTGCCCTTAGGCGCGTCTTTCCTTCTTGTTGCCGAGCTTGGAGTAGAAGCCTTCAGCATTCGGCAGTCCTTCAACTTGTGATTCGTGGGACCTTGTGATAAGGCAGGGGTCCTCGAGCATTTTGTCGAAGACAGCCCCGTCAGGGAGGCCTCGAGGCTTCTTATGCTCGAGGGTGCCCACGAGCACTTCTTCATCATCGTCGTCATCGGCGTCGCGCTTTGCCTTCTTACCTTGGCCTTTGTTCTTCTTCTTTTTGTTGTTGTTGTTGCGGTTCTTGTCATTGTTGCCCTTGCTCGAGCCTTCCGGCGTGGCCACCGCCTTGCCTTTGTCTGTGGAGCGGCCAAAGAAGACCCCCACTGCCTCGTCGCCTGAGGCAAAGCTGGTGACACGATCCATCAGATCCTCGACCGTCCTGGGACGGTAGCGCCCTAGCTCGTGGACTAGCTCTTGGCATGTCGTGCCCGCGAGGAACGCTGAGATGACATCCTCATCAGGTACATGGGGGAGCTCGAGGCGCTGCTTCGAGAATCGCCGAGCGAAGTCGCGGAGGGGCTCGTCCGCTGTCTGCCTGCAACGTCGTAGATCCCAGGGGGCCTGGGCGCACGCATGTCCCCTTGAAATTTCCATCGAAGACCCTGACTAGGTCGGCCCAGTCGTGGATCTGATCCGGCAGGAGCCCCTCGAGCCACCGACGGGCGGGTGTTCGAGAGGTAGAGTGGGAGCTGGCGTATAATCACGCGGTCGTCGCTCTTTGCCCCGACCAGTTGGCAGCCCAGGCGGAAGTCGGAGAGCCATAGCTTGGGCTCGACCTCCCCGTCATACTTCACGATGTTGGTGGGTGGTCGAAAGCGGTTGGGGAGGGTTGAGCTGCGGATGGCCCGGCTGAAGACCCTGGGGCCCGGGGGCTCGAGGGCTTGCCGATCCTCGTCACTGTCGTAGCGCCCTCCTCGATGGGCACTATAGCAACGCTCCTCGGCCCCTTGTCCTTGCGCCGGCGGTTGATGTTGTTGCGGGCGTCGTTGGGGTCTCGAGGTGGCCGGTTGTCGACGATCCGCCCCGGATTGGCCTGGCTCGAGAGGCGTCCGGCTGGTGGACGGACGTCTCACGCTCGTTGCGGGGCGTGTCTTGTGCGGAAACCGTCCTGATTATAGAGCTCAAGTACCGTCTTAGTCAAATCCGTCAGACATCGACTCATACTTGAACCCATATAACCCCGGTAGTCCGGAAATCTCGAAAGATTTCTATCAACATACAACATATAGGATCACATTGTTCAAGAATTACATTCGTAAAGATACATCACAGAGAAACGGAACCTAATTTAAAGTATCAGAGTGCGGATTTAAACAGAGTTATTACAATACCAAATTTAAAAGTGCGAAAGCTGAAATAAGTTTGAAACACGACCACTACACATGTGGTCCAAATAAAACATGTTTGATAAATCCAACTCACACAACTCACTCTTCCCTTTTTAGATAATGTGCCACTAGAAGTCTCAGACCAGCAAAAGAAAAAAGGAAGCTTCTGGACGACCCTTGCCTGGGCCTACTCCTCATCACCTTCCACCGGGTAGAGACAGTGCTTACAATAGCCAAAGTAGACCTGGCCATCTGCAACAAGCTGGATAAACCCTGAGTACGGGAATGTAATCAGCTAGACTTACCCGTCCAACCGAAAATAAAGACACCAAGGGTATGCAAGGCCTTTTTGGGTGGAGCTGGGATCTTTAGTTGCGAAAAGCTCAAATTAAGATAAGTGAGGAATTAATGATATTGATGAGCTGTCATTTTTAGACCTATTCCTTATTCTAGGTTTGCACCTGAACTACTGCACACACTTGAGTCTAACAGACAATAATATAACCATATCCAGTTGACTTGTCCATATTTTAGTTGAACCTTAAAAGCATCAGAGCATAAATATTCTACTGTAGAAAACTTGTTATCAGAGCATAAACATACAAGCCTATACAAAATAAACAAATCTATTCAAGTTAAACCCATTGAACTACATCCCTACTGGAAAAGGGTGCTAAACTCAATTTCATTTTTTTCCAGACTCTACACCATATTCCATATTTATCAAGAAAGTTCCATGAACAGAAACATTATATTATTTCTTACATGAATTTCCAAAGGAAAACACAGAAAAGTACATTTGTAAAGCAACTTCAGATTCTTCCATACAATAGCTCATGCTTACATTTTTCTTAGCCTGAACATGACATTCAGAGACTACACAATTTTTCCCACATTTTATTTCGACATATAAAACACCTTAACATTTATTCTAAGAAATCAGCCAAAAAGGACTTTTAATCATAACAGAAACTTTTTCTACATAAACATTGCATCATTTATTTTTCACAGGTGCAAAACATGATAATAAACTTACACAAAATTTTCCAGGAATTATCTCAACCAGAAAACATATATAACCATTTATCTCAACAACAACATATAAACTAAAATAAATAGAAACAGTAAAATAAACTTTTACCAAAAATACTTTCATATTTTCCATGATAGATCTACTCATAAACAAGCTAACAAAACTGAAAGTGCTTCATTTGGACTTGTAAAACGTGCTACACAAAATAACAAGCATTTCTGAAAATAAAACCAAAAAGAAAAACATTTGAATTCCCGGCTCGGCCTTGCGTGAACGTGGTCCATGGACCGGGTGAGGCTGACGCGCGGGGTCCGCTGGTCAACGGGGCCCACCCATCAGAGAGGGCGAAGCAGGGGGATGGTTTAACCGCGACTTGCTCGTCGACGGTGAGGTCGCCGGCGGTGAGGGCTAGCTCGGCGAGTTCACCTCGACTAGGCGCATCTGGTGGTGGGGTTGGTTTGGCTAGCGCATGGCCGAAACTCGCCGGCGGCGAGTGGTGGCGGACGACGGCGGCGGGGACGCGCGGCTATGCCGTTCCCGGCGGTCGCCGGCCAAATTGATGGAATGGGGAGAACTAGTGAACCATAGGGAGGCTATCAGAGTGCTTGGTTTGGCCTGCGAAGCTCCAGAGGAGCTTGGCCTCGGGCACGGCCATGGCGGCGGCCATGGTGCTCGGCCGGAGGTGGAGGGAGAGCTACGGGGCGGTAGAGAGCTTGCGCACTAGTGTTCTCACCTTGCCTTTGCTTGGCGAAGCTGGCGAGTGAAGGAGGGAGGTGGCGGAGCTTTGGTTGGGGGCGAACGGCTTCGAGCTCTGGGTGGCGCTGATGGGACCGCGGCGGTGCTCCTCGGCTCCGGCGTCAGCGGGGCTCGGCTGGTGGTGCTAGCGCGAGCACCGGACGTCCTGGATGGAGGCGGGATGGTTCGTGCGAGGAATCGAGCCGAAGGGCTCTAGGGCGGTGGGAACGGCGAGGAGAGCCCGCGGTGGCGTCTGGTGGTGGTCGCGGCGAGAGCGAGCAGAGTGCTCGTTCTTGCTTGGTTGCGTGAGGAGGGGAGAGCGAGGCGAGTGTGAGTGCGTGGTGTGGTGAGCGGGAGAGCTGAGCCGGCGCGCGGCGAGTTGGGCCGAAAGGGCAGATGGGCCGAAAAGGTGGGCGCGGAAAAAATCGTTTTCTTTTTCTTTTTCCAAAATCCTTTCAAACTTTGACCACTCAAAAACAGTTTCAAAAACTCCAAACTAGGTTTTGACCCAAAAATAAAAGTTGCTCAAAATAATTTTCTCTACAACTTTATATAAGACACTTTTTCTGAAAACCATTTTTACAACCTCCACATAAATAAAGCCAGTTTTTTGAAACATAAACCATTTTGCTTGCCTCATTTTTATTTGATAAACTATTTTGAACTAGATCAAAATGCCAATATGAAAAGCACTCCACTCAGTATTCTCTATTTTATAAAACTATTTGCCAAAACAGAAATCCTCTTTAACCATCAGGTCCAATAGAAATCCAAGATCCAAATAAATAAACAAAAGGCAAAAAGCACTCTTATGCACATGAAATGATGCAATGCATTACTTATGCTATTTAGTAGCTAATTGAAGATCCTAATGCAGTGCTTGACACTAGGGTGTCACAACCTTTCCCCCTTAAAGAAATCTCGTCCCGAGATTTGAATTACGTACCAATCTTTATAAAAAGCGGGATAGTTCACTCGCAAATACTCCTCGGTTTCCCAAGTCGCATCGTTGGGTCCGTGGTTGCTCTAGAGAATCTTGTAAGTCTTCACTGTTCGGTTGCGAGTCTCTCGGGTCTTGGTATCCATTATCTCTCGAGGTTGTTCATAGTACTCCAGATCTGATCTGATTGTGACATCTCGAATCCGAACCTCTTCCCGTTCTGGAACTCGAAAACACTTCTTCAACTGGGACACATGAAAAACTGGGAAGACTGCGCTCATCTCTGGGGGTAACTGCACTTCATATGCCACTTCTTCCTTTTTAGCTACGATCTGATACGGTCCTACATATCGAGGTGCTAACTTTTTCTTAATTCCAAAACATTGGACCTTTCTCATGGGTGAGACCTTAAGATAAACATAATCTCCTACTTGAAACTCCAAGGGTCTCCTTCGTATGTCTGCATAGCTCTTTTGTCGGGATTGTGCTGCCTTGATGTGTTGTTGTACGGTTTGCACAATCTCTTCAGCATCCTTTACATAATCTGACCCATAAAATCCTCGATCTCCTGATTCAACCCAATTTATCGGGGTTCTGCATCTTCGTCCGTATAAGACTTCAAACGGTGCCATCTTTATACTTTCCTGATAACTGTTGTTATATGAGAACTCGGCAAGGGGTAACCATTTCTCCCATGATTCTCCTGAAGATAGCACACAAGCTCTGAGGATATCTTCCAAGATTTGATTCACTCTTTAGTCTGTCCTGCGGTTTGGGGATGATAAGCGGAACTTCTTACCAGCTTGGTTCCTAACTCCTTGTGCAACTGTTCCCAAAAACGCGCTACGAACTGGGGTCCTCTATCAGAGACAATCCTTTTTGGAACTCCGTGTAACCTTAAGATATTCTGAATGTATAGGTCTGCATACTGGTGAGGACGGTGTGTAGTCTTAACTGGTATGAAGTGAGCCACTTTTGATAACCGATCCACAAAACCCAGATAGAATCATTTCCTTTTTGAGTAGTGGGAAGACCTGTGATGAAATCTATACTAATCTCTTCCCACTTCCACTCTAGGATAGACAACGGTTGCAACAATCTGGCAGGTCTTAGGTGTATAGCTTTTATCCTGCAGCAAGTATCACACCTTGCGACATAAGCAGCGACTTCCTTCTTCATCCTAGACCACCAATACCTTGTTCTGAGATCTTGGTACATCTTACTGCTTCCTGGGTGGATAGATAACTTTGAATTGTGAGCTTCATTCAGAATTCTTTCTCTCAGCTCCGTATTCTTTGGAACAACCAACCTCTGCTTGTACCACAAGATTCCCTGCTCATCAGTTCTGAAGTTCAAAGAACTACTGATTTCTAACCTCTTCTTGATTTGACAGATCTCTTCATCAGTCTTTTGTCCCTCGATGATGTCACTTTCCAAGGTGCACTGTATGGTGATATTGTTCAGCATAACAGGGTGCATAAGGTTGAATCCATCTTACAAAAGTGGTTGCAGGGAGTTGCAATGAGTTTTGCGACTCAAGGCATCGGCTACAACGTTTGCTTTTCCCGGGTGGTAATGCACTTCAAGGTTGTAATCCTTAATCAACTCTAACCATCTTCTCTGCCTCATGTTCAACTCTGGCTGGGTAAAGATATATTTCAAACTTTTGTGATCTGTGTACACATGACATAGGTTTCCCATAAGGTAATGCCTCCAAATTTTGAGTGCATGCACTACGACTGCCAATTCCAAATCATGAGTGGGGTAATTCTCTTCATGTGGTCGCAACTGACGAGAAGCATAGGCGATAACCCTTCCGTTCTGCATGAGTACACATCCAAGTCCAACCTTGGATGCGTCACAAACACACAAACACGGTTCCTCCAAGTTTGGTGAGCCGAAACAGGCGCGGAAGTCAACAACGTTCGCAGAGTGTGAAAAGCTGCCTCACACTCTGGAGTCCATTCGAACTTCTTGTTTTTCTGCGTTAAATGGGTCATAGGCTTGGCTATTCTCAAAAAATCCGGAATAAACCGACGGTAGTATCCTGCCAAACCCAAAAAGCTACGAACCTCAAAAACACTTGTGGGTGCTTCCCAATCCATAACCTCTTGCACCTTAGAAGGGTCTACAGAGATCCCTTCCTCGGAAAGGATGTGACCAAGGAAAGGTACCTTCTTTAACCAAAACTCACACTTACTGAACTTAGCATACAACTTGTGCTCTCTAAGCCGGGCCAAAACAACTCGTAGATGCTCAGCATGATCCTTCTCATTCTCAGAGTATACCAAGATATCATCGATGAACACTACAACAAACTTATCCAACTCCGGCATGAAGACCGAATTCATCAGGTACATGAAATGTGCCGGTGCATTGGTCAATCTGAAGGACATAACGAGATATCATAAAGTCCATATCTGGTGGAGAAAGCTGTTTTTGGTATATCCTCTCTTCTGATCTTAATCTGATGGTATCCTGACCGCAGGTCGATCTTGGAGAACACTTTTGCCTTTGATAACTGATCAAACAAGATGTCGATTCGGGGTAAGGGGTACTTGTTCTTTATAGTTACTGCATTCAACGGTCTGTAATCCACACACATCCTCAAAGTTTTATCCTTCTTCTTCACAAAGATAGCGGGACATCCCCAAGGTGACGAACTAGGGCGTATCAAACCCTTATCCAAAAGCTCCTACAACTGAACTTTGAGCTCTGCTAATTCTTTAGCGTGCATCCTATACGGTCTCCGAGATATGGGTGCCGTTCCAGGGACTAACTCTATAGCGAACTCCACATCCCTATCCGGCGGTAGTCCAGACAACTCATCAGGAAAAACATCCGGAAACTCACACACTACTGAGATCTCAGCTATCCGTTTTGTGATGACGTTGAACAACACTCCGATCTCGTGGGGGTTTCGGGGTAACTTAAACCGAAAAGTAGACCCACTCCGGGGACTAACCATAGAAACTACCCGCTCTGCGACGTCAAGATTGACCTTCCAGAGTTTCATCCAACCCATACCTAAGATCACATCCAAACCCAGACCAGGGATTACGATGGGATCCACTATGGCCTTCTTATCCCCAAAAGTCATTTCCACTCCTTTAGCCATTTTACGCGCGGAGAGAACAGCTCCGGCGGAACTTATCTGATATCCCCGATCTAACTCTACAACTCAAGATTACTTCTCAAAAAAAGTTCTCACTTATGAAAGAATGCGATGCTCCAGAATCAAACAGCACAACTGCGGGGCATTGATTAACAAGAAACGTACCAGCGGTGACAGGCTCTCCTTCCGGCACTTCTTCCACGGTGGTGTGAAGCACATGACCTGCGCGAGGTGGAGGCTGGGTGTACTACTTCTTTGGACGAGGGCACTGACGTGACAGATGTCCAGTCTGGCCACGGTTGTAACATGGCCCAATCACATATGGAGTCTTGGGACCTCCGGTACTTCCTGCCTTATTCTTGTTCTGCATTAGAGGAGCAGTGTAGGGCTTCTGAAAACTGGGGCAGGGACGGTTGGTAGTGATCTTCCTCTGCGGGGGACAGAACCTTGCTCCAGCCACTGGCGGGCAATACGGGGTGCGTGCTCCGAAAGGGCCCTCTGTTGAGACGAACCTCCTTCGTTCACACGACGACGGGTCTCTGTCGCCAGCCTGCTGTCATTGGCCTCTTGATTTAGGCAGTCACTAACAAAGTCACTGAAGGTGGTGCGGTGACTGTTGCCCATCTTTGAAAGCATGGCGGCGCTCATGCCACGTTTGAAGCTTGCGATCTTCTTGGCCTCAGTGTTGACAAAGTCTGGGGCGTAGCGAGCTAGGTTGTTGAAGCTGTGCAGATACTCAGACATAGATCTAGTTCCCTGAGACAGCCTCATGAACTCTGCAATCTTCATTTCCATCAGACCACTAGGGATGTAGTGGTTGCGCATAGCAGTCGAGAACTGATCCCAAGTGACACGTGCATTTGCAGGCAAGGATGCACGGTACTGGGCCCACCACAAACCTGCGGGTCCTTCCAACATGTGGGCGGCGTACTCCGCCTTGAGCTCTTCCGTCAGACGAAGCAGACAGAACTTCTGTGTGATGGAGTTGAGCCATTCATCAGCCTCAAGCGGTTCGGTGACTTCCTTGAACACCGGGGGACGGGTGTCCAAGAAGTCACGGTAGGAGCTGTACTGGTTGGGCTCTGGGCCTTGGCGTTGTTGATGCTGCTGCGCAGTGTTGTTAGCGATATTGCGGAGGGTGGCCTCCATGTGCCTCTGCATCTCCTCCATGTTCCTTTGGCTGCCCAAGAACTGGCCGAAAAACGCTTCCGGCGTCATCGGCGGCGGTGGGAGAGGTGGCAGATTCTCCTCCTGTCCAGACCCTTGTCCACGCTGGCTGCGAGTGTGTGCCGGCATCTGCATACCCCATTAATAAGCAATCATTAGGTGATGTTACATTGATCATGAATAAATACCGCGTTGTACATAATTCGAAAATTTAGCACACGACCAAGTATAATTACTCATTTCCATACAACATCACAGAATAATTACTCGAAATTAGACATGCAAACGACGGATTTCCATAAAAGGTGCCGGATCGAAGTCCGGACTTTGTCCAAAAGCCATACATGCCATCAAACATCTTAAACATAAAACCAACAATGTTTTGAGTGTTACATCACTTAGCGAGCGTGCTCAAGCTATACAAAAGAAAATGACTCCTAGCGAAACTAGCGCTCAGGCGTCTCCAGCGGCGGATGCGGCGTCCTCTGCGTCGACGTCGATCATCGGCTCGTCAGCGTGATCCTCCTCCGGTGGGGCGTCGGGACCAAGGACCTCTCCGTCCTGGGGATCCTGGGCCTCGGCTGCGGGAACCTCGGCAGCTGCTGGGGCGGCGGCCTCCTGTGCGGCATGATGCATTTGGTGGATTGCCTCGTGGAGCTGGTCGATGTAGGCCTGCTGTCCATGGATCTGCTGTATCAAGAGGTGGGCTCCCTCGGAGCTGGTCGAGCGTGGTGCGGGCCTCATCCCTCTGAAGGGCGGTAGTCAGGTACATCTGCTCTGCAACGGTCCTGGCAGTGGCCTGTGCTGCTGCTGTAGTACGGGCGTCGTCACGCTCAAGAGTGATCTGCTGAATCCTCTCCTGGAGACGAGCTACCTCGGCATCAAACTCTTCTTGTAGCTTCCTCTTGCTCTGGTAGGTGGCGGTGAGGGTGAAGGACACGCTCTCGAGAGTGTGCTCCAAACTCTCACATACACCCAACAAAGCTCTGGTGGCGCTCATCGCAGGCGTCTCACAGTAGAACCTCTCCTCTGGGCTCCCTGTCAAGACTGACTCCAAAGTCTGCTTCCAGCGCAATGGAAAAAGTGATCCACGGGGGAACACTCCTGCCATATCGCTAGCTAGGTCGGCGGGGAAACGGGCGATGATATCCTTCAGCACAAGATACGCTGCCCTGTTGGCTCCATCCTTGGCGCAGGTGCCTCTGGTGATCTCTGTCCACCCTGTCCAGTGAGGCTTGGCAGGCAAGGCTTTGACTTTGATCTCCACCATGACCAAAGAATCCTGCCCGTAGATCTCCTTCTGCCATGAGTACCGGGGCTCCTGTCCTTCCTCATAGCCCACGGCCTGCAGAATCCTCCAAAGGATAGTGGGCAACCCGAAGTAGGACAAGAACGTCTTCCGGGTCAGCTTGGTGGCCAGGCGGTGATGCGGAACTCCTCTTCCTCCGGTGGCCTTGCGAGCAGTCAGCTTAGTCCGGGCCATCTGTAGAAACAAAAAGGTTTCGAACTCTCGTGAGACGGATATTAAGTTGGCAAATTTTGTAGAAAAGAGACAACTTTTAATTTAAGGGGAGGTAATGTAAATGCAAGAATTTAAACATGATGCATGATCGTACTTACGTTCTCACTCACTAACATGACTCGTAAGTCCTAACATTCTAGTCGGTGACAAGAACGATCTCTCATGTGTTATCTACACGTTCTACTCGATCGCATAGTTAGTGTACCTGCAGAAGATTGATTTCAGCCCAAAGAAATCCCAATGGTAAAATAACTGAGTATTGGCTAATATGCGCAAAATACATAGAAGCCAACACTAAACACCATGCACCAACATAGAAAACACCCTCAAAACATTGATACCCTCGTATGTGTCTGCGTGGAGCTCGCACATACTTGGTATAAGAACTCTCACCTAGACCGACGGTTGGACGGTCATGCTCTCATATCTCACAAAATCATTTTATGAATGTTTTCACGATCGACGCATTCTCTTTTTCCCGAGAATGGACCAGCAAATAAAGATCCAGCATGAAGCAAAACCCTGAACCCTGTTAGCAGTTAAGCCACCTGAATCCTAGTATAGGGCTTAAGGACGAGACTGGGCACACTTAGTAATTGAAAATAGTTTTGAAATACCCATTTTAGTTCGAAAATAGCTCTTTACGGAGGTAATCACTTGAACCATGCTCCGATACCAGCTGTGGCGGAACCGTCCTGATTATAAGAGCTCAAGTACCGTCTTAGTCAAATCCGTCAGACATCGACTCATACTTGAACCCATATAACCCCGGTAGTCCGGAAATCTCGAAGGATTTCTATCAACATACAACATACATGATCGCATTGTTCAAGAATTACATTCGTAAAGATACATCACAGAGAAACAGAACTGAATTTAAAGTATCAGAGTGCGGATTTAAACAGAGTTATTACAATACCAAATTTAAAAGTGCGGAAGCTGAAATAAGTTTGAAACACGACACTACACATGTGGTCCAAATAAAACACTGTTTGATAAATCCAACTCACACAACTCACTCTTCCCTTTTAGATAATGTGCCACTAGAAGTCTCAGACCAGCAAAAGAAAAAAGGAAGCTTCTGGACGACCCTTGCCTGGGCCTACTCCTCATCACCTTCCATCGGGTAGAGGCAGTGCTTACAATAGCCAAAGTAGACCTGGCCATCTGCAACAAGCGGGATAAACCCTGAGTACGGGAATGTACTCAGCTAGACTTACCCGTCCAACTGAAAATAAAGACACCAAGGGTATGCAAGGCCTTTTTGGGTGGAGCTGGGATCTTTAGTTGCGAAAAGCTCAAATTAAGATAAGTGAGGAATTAATGATATTGATGAGCTGTCATTTTTAGACCTATTCCTTATTCTAGGTTTGCACCTGAACTACTGCACACACTTGAGTCTAACAGACGATAATATAACCATATCCAGTTGACTTGTCCATATTTAGTGAACTTTAAAACATCACATGGAGTTTCGTTGAAGCTCCATAGTTTTAAAATCACATGAATTGTATGTGGAAGCCAGCACGGCGAGGGCAAAATTCCAAACCAGCTGGTGAAAGACCTTAATACCAGCCCACACTTTCCCCGTCGGGTCCATGCATTGGGCAACCGCTCGATGCTTGTTCGTGGTGGTAATCGTCGCGGCTCACAGCACGGACCGCCCAATTGGAACCTGGCGATGGCCTCACGCGGCAGATCGCATTTCCATACTAGAGGGCACGACACGGGTTGAGACCGGCCCGAACAGCTTCTAACCGGCTTTGGGGTCGATGATTACGGCACCGACATATCCCTAAGTAAAAGGGCGCGTTCAAAAATGAACGAGGGCCAACATCGATACAAACCTACACGATCCAACGGACGGACTGCCCCAAGTTCCAAACTTGTGCCTTGCCTTCCAGTTGACCGTATTCATTACTACTCAGGTTCTTTTCCACGATAGCAAAATATAGCCAACCGTGATCCGGTAAATACCCATCAGGGTATTACGGAAACATTCTTAACCACTACTTTTATTAAGCAAACTAAGCAATTCTACATTATAAATAAAGAACAGGATGACAAGGTAGGGGTAAACAATAATCAAGGAAGGGTAATGCAACAATTTAGGATTCAATCAACTCCTAACCTAATGCATCACAATATAAAATACTCAAGTAAATTAATTATAAAAGCTGGGAGACTTAAAATGCTCCGGGGCTTGCCTTGAGAGAAGACTGAGGCCTCGTGGGAGGGGCACTCAGGCAGGTTAGTGTCGGCCGCGGGATCGGCTTCCTCGGCTTGATGCAGTTCCGGGATCTCCTGCTCGGCACTTGCCTCCTGCTCCTGGTCTTGCTCCTGAACTGTCGATCCTATTGCAATGCGGTTGAAAATAATAAATAAATAATGCGTGGTGTGAGATGGAGTGGTAAGAAAAGAACATTTCTTGCAAACCAACAAAACCAACTTGTTGAACCACTTTTGACATTGAGGTAAATACTTATTTATCCCATAAAACAAAATCCATTTATTCACCTATTTCTTATTTAATAATTCAAAAGAAACTCGAGTTTGAACTGCAAGTGCATTTTCTAAATCCAAAAAATCCACAAAAATTCCAGAAGGCAAATAACATTGTTAGACTTCACTGAACAATTTTTAGCCAGAAATAAAATCAAAGCAAAGAATAAAAAGAACAAATAAAATAACAAAAGAAAAATGTCTGATAAAAAGAAAATAATAAACTGCTCAAAAGGTGCTTTGAACTAACTTTTCACAAAAGGTGTCAAACAGCAGGTTTCATAATTTTTTGGTTTCTTCTGCCCATAATATTCTACTGTAGAAAAACTTGTTATCAGAGCATAAACATACAAGCCTACACAAAATAAACAAATCTATTCCAAGTTAAACCATTGAACTACATCCCTACTGGAAAGGGTGCTAAACTCAATTTCATATTTTTCCCAGACTCTACTCCATATTCCATATTTATCAACAAAGTTCCATGAACAGAAACATTATATTATTTCTTACATGAATTTCCAAAGGAAAACACAGAAAAGTACATTTGTAAAGCAACTTCAGATTCTTCCATACAATAGCTCATGCTTATATTTTCTTAGCCTAAACATGACATTCAGAGACTACACAATTTTTCCCACATTTTATTTCGACATATAAAATACCTTAAATTTATTCTAAAAAATCAGCCAAAAAAGACTTTTAATCATAACAGAAACTTTTTCTACATAAACAGTGCATCATTTATTTTCACATGTGCAAAACATGCATATTAAACTTACACAAAATTTTCCAGGAATTATATTCAACCAGAAAACATATATAACCATTTATCTCAACAACAGCATATAAACTAAAATAAATAGAAACAGGTAAAATAAACTTTTACCAAAAATACTTTCATATTTTCCATGATAGATCTACTCATAAACAAGCTAACAAAACTGAAAGTGCTTCATTTGGGACCTGTAAAACGTGCTACACAAAAATAACAAGCATTTCTGGAATAATAACCCAAAAAGAAAAACATTTGAATCTTCCCGGCTCGGCCTTGCGTGAACGTGGTCCATGGACCGGGTGAGGCTGACGCGCGGGGTCCGCTGGTCAACGGGCCCACCGTCAGAGAGGGCGAAGCAGGGGGATGTTTAACCGCGGCTGCTCTCGATGGTGAGGTCGCCGGCGGTGATGGGCTAGCTCGGCGAGTTCACCTCGACTAGGCGCATATGGTGGTGGGGTGGTTTGGGCTAGCGCATGGCCGAAACTCGCCGGCGGCGAGCGGTGGCGGACGACGGCGGTGGGGACGCGCGGCTATGTCGTTCCCGGCGGTCGCCGGCCAAATTGATGGAATGGGGAGAACTAGTGAACCATAGGGAGGCTATCAGAGTGCTTGGTGGCCTGCGAAGCTCAGAGGAGCTTGCCTCGGGCACGGCCATGGCGGCGGCCATGGTGCTCGGCCGGAGGTGGAGGGAGAGCTACGGGGCGGGGCGGTAGAGAGCTTGCGCACTAGTGTTCTCACCTTGCCTTGCTTGGCGAAGCTGGCGAGTGAAGGAGGGAGGTGGCGGAGCTTTGGTTGGGGCGAACGGCTTCGAGCTCTGGGGTGGCGCTGCTGGCGACCGCGGCGGCGCTCCTCGGGCTCCGGCGTCAGCGGGGCTCGGCTGGTGGTGCTAGCGCGAGCACCGGACGTCCTGGATGGAGGCGGGATGGTTCGTGCGAGGAATCGAGCCGAGGGGCTCTAGGGCGGTGGGGAACGGCGAGGAGAGCCCACGATGGCGTCGGGTGGTGGTCGCGGCGAGAGCGAGCAGAGCGCTCATTCTTGCTGTGCGTGAGGAGGGGAGAGCGAGGAGAGTGTGAGTGCGTGGTGTGGAGAGCGGGAGAGCTGGGCCGGCGCGCGGCGAGTTGGGCCGAAAGGCAGATGGGCCGAAAAGGTGGGCGCGTGGAAAAATCGTTTTCCTTTTTCTTTTCCAAAATCCTTTCAAACTTGGACCACTCAAAAAACAGTTTCAAAAACTCTAAACTAGGTTTTGACCCAAAAATAAAAGTTGCTCAAAATAATTTTCTCTACAACTTTCATATAAGACACTTTTTCTGAAAACCATTTTTACAACCTCCACATAAATAAAGCCAGTTTTTTGAAACATAAACCTTTTGCTTGCCTCATTTTTATTTGATAAAACTATTTGAACTAGATCAAATGCCAATATGAAAAGCACTCCCTCAGTATTCTCTATTTTATAAAACTATTGCCAAAACAGAAATCCTCTTTAACCATCAGGTCCAATAGAAATCAAAGATCCAAATAAATAAAAAAAGGCAAAAAAGCAAAAGCACTCTTATGCACATGGAATGATGCAATGCATTACTTATGCTCTTTAGTAGCTAATTGAAGTTCCTAATGCAGTGCTTGACACTAGGGTGTCACATGTCTGCTGGCTTCCCCGAGGCCGCTCCACGCCGACGCGAGGCTGAGCTCTTGGCCTGCTGCAGAGCGGCTTGTCTCGAGGAGGTTCTTCATTTCCCGAGCATGCGCCTGACGTCAGGGTTGGAGACGGCGGGTAGATCGTGGGAGCAGCATCGCGGCGGCCACCACGTTCTGCCCGGCTCGCGGAAAGCGCACCTCGGGGCGTGCTGGTGCCCCATCCTCGATGATCTGCGGTGAACCCTCGAGCGCGGCCACGAGCGCCGGCGCCTCGAGGCTGGGCTTGTTCCTGCACAAGAATTTGCTCGAGCTGCAGCAGGCGTTGTCGGTCATCCTCAGCTTTGGTGATCGCCTCCCGTAGCTGTGGAGCTGCGCCGCCCGGTCGTCGTTGTGCTGAGGTGGTGCATCCGGTGCCGGGGGTTCGTTCCTTCCCTGAACACGTGGTCCGCCCGCCGCAGCCACGCGTTGGGCTCTTCGAGGTTGAGCGCTGGCCTGGCGTCGCCGTCGTCGTCGTCCTCGGCATAGTCCATGACCCCCTCGAGCTGGAAGCACTCCCTGGTGGGATCCCAGAGGTCGGGTCGTGGTAGTCGTACTCGTCGGAGTCGGAGCTGTTGATGTCGCGCCGCCCTGGCTCGTGCTGGGTCTGCAGCTCGCGGTACCAATCTCCGATGGTGGCTCGCCGGGGTGGCTCGACGACTCGTGAGAAGCCGCGTTTGACGTGCGCGGGTAAACGATCTCCAGGTCGGTGGTGGCTCGTAGGAGCACGCCCGGACGTTCCTCCCGCTCTGCCACCGCTCGGTCTGACGGTGCTCGTCGAGGTGGTGGGCGTAGGTAGCTGCGAAGTTGTTGAGACCGAACGGGGGCCGCTGGTGTCGAGCGCGGTACACCCGTGTGGGAGGAGGCCAGGTGGTGTTGACGGAGCACGGCTCGGGGGCCTCTGGCCAGGCTCCCGGTCCGTGCGCATGACGAACGCGGACTCGCTGGGAGAGTGCGCGCGCGCCCTAGAATTCTCCGGCCGGTGTCGGCAGGTTTCTCCTCGGGGACTCTGCGCCGGCCGTGGGAAGTGGGTGTGCGCCGCGGGCGCCGCCTGCCCTGGCGACGATGGTGACGACGGCGCCGCTCACGAAGGTGGCGACGCGTGGTGGTGCGGGCGACGCGCCACGCCCCCTGCGCGGGGTGGCGTGACACGCCCTCCTCTCGGGCCCTCCGTGGAGAGCAGGGTCAACTCGTTGCCGCTGCCGGTGGCCAGGAACTCGAGGTTCCCGAACCAGATGATGGCACCAGCAGAGAACGAAGGAGTGGAAGAAGCCATCCAGAAAACAACGAGAAATCGACTCCGACACGCGAAGCCCCTACCTGGCGCGCCAACTGTCGGTGTTTCGACCGGGGGTATGACACCAACTAGTAATATGATCGTGTGCTCTCTTCCTGGATGGTGATGCAAGATGACACAAGAGTTTATCCTGGTTGGGCAAAGGAGGCCCTACGCCCAACGGGGGAAGGAAGAGGTTCTTGTATTACTTGCACCTAAGTGCTTGTACAGGGGCAATACAAGCTCAATGAGCGTGGGCGAGAGTCTGGACTCGTGTGTGTTGTGCGTACCCATGTCCCTTCTCCCCCGTAGACCCGTCTGCGTGGAGGGCCTGGTGTCCTCTTTATAGAAACAAGAGGAGGCCAGAGTTACACAGGAGTGACTGTACAACGCTCAGTATGGCGAAGGGTTGGAATTTGTCTTGTCGAAGTCACCGGAGCCGGCGTGAGGGTTGCTGTTGAGCGTCCTTGAAGCGTGGCTTCCAACCCGGGCGCGGACGTGGAGGCGTGGCGACGTGGAGGCCGTGCAGCGCCCATTCCGGCTCGTACAGGATGTGGCATGGTCCCTCCGGGTCTTGCGGTACCTGTCCTCCAATAGCATGAAAGCAGTCAGGCTCGAGGGGCGCAGGGCCGGCCTCGAGGTGGCGCCTAGGGGGGGGGGGGGCTCGTGTAACACCTCTGTGTGATTAATATGTAATTAACCTGACATGTCATCATCTTTAGTCATTAATCATCCTTGCCATGCTTTATGTTTGTCTAATGCTGTTTTACATTTACCTTTTTCTGGAGTGACTTGTAGTGATCTCTTTTTCAAAAACCCTAAAGGTCCAAATCTTCCTATAAGGGCAAAATGGTAATTTCACCTCTGTGTCTAGTTTGTGTGAATCTTGTTCAGTTGAGTGCCCTGATGTTTTGTTGTGTTGATCAAAGTTGAAAATCAGAAATAGAATTTAAATCCCTTTTGAAAACCCCTAAATTTCCAAACTCTAGTTTTACCCCTCTTTTTCTAATTCAAAAACTATTCAAATTTGAGGTTGGTGCTTTTAGCAAAGTTGTAGTCCTTGTCAAGAGAAACAACTTTGGTGTTTACAGATTTCAAGTTTCAATATAAAATCAGAAGTAATTTCAAATTCTTTCAACTTCAATTTGTCCCCTTTTCGGTTTTCAAAATTATCTCAAAAACTATTGAGTCTCAGAAAAAGTTTATATTGGCAAAGTTGTAGGTCTCAAAGTTTTGAGCAACTTTGGTGTTTTGAGTTTTGCTGCTCCGTTCAAAATTTGGGAGTTATTTCAAAAATCCAGTTAGAAGGGAGGATGATGTCTCTACGCACGAGCTTTAAAGCAAGGGGGCCCCGGCCGACGGCGGCGCAGCCTCAGCCTCGCCGAGCCCGGCTGACCCGCGTCCGTGTCGCCCGAGGCCAGCGCTAAGCGCTCGACCTCTCCGGTCCCCTACCTCCGCCCCGCCGAGTCAGCCTCGCCGAGCCGGCTGACCCGCGTCCGTGTCGCCCGAGGCCAGCGCTAAGCGCTCGACCTCCCGAGCCCCTACTACCACCGCCTCGCCATCCCCTACCCTACCCTCCTCCTTCCCCTACGGCCACGGACAGCGCGCAGCTGCCGGCCGCCGGCAAGCCGCCGCGCCGCGCGCGAGCTCCCCGCCCACACTGAGCCGCCCTACCTTGCTCCCTACCTCCGTTGATGCGCGCGAATGCTCCTCACCCCTCGCCCGACCCCCCCGGCGCCGCCCGCGACTATAAAAGCCGCTGAGCTCCCGCCATTGCCGCCACCACGGCACCCGAACCACCAGACCACCCCAGCGCCCGCCGAGGCCGCCGTTGCCTTCGCCTTGATCTGCTCCACCTTCCTGAGCAACCAATTTCACCCCTCCGTCCCTCCCTTCGCCGGCGCGGGCAGTTCTTCGCCAACTCCGGCGAACGGCCTCGCCTCGGTAAGAAGTGAAATTCGTCGCAGTGGGCTTTCCTCCCGCCCATCCGACCCCGGCTCTCTCTTCCTCACCTCGGTGCGTCCTAACCGCACCCTCGGCGACCTCTTTTGGTGGACAGAGCCGCCGGACGCCGGACGCCGCCGAAGAGATCCGCCACCACCGTCGGACTCCCTCCTCCGACCCTTGCACCGCCTCGCCGAGCCTCCCTCCCGACTCACGGTGAGCTCGCGAATCTTCCCCCACCCTCGGCTTTCCCAGCGCGAGCAGCCCCGAGCGGCCGGTCCGCCGTCGCGCCTCGCCTGCGATTCGCCCGAGCCCTGCGGTCCGCCGCGCGATTCGCCCGAGCCCTGCGAGGAAGGAACACAGTGCTCTTTTTCCTTTTGAAAGATGTGAATAGTGTTCAGTTTTCATCTTTTTGTGTGGTTTCTGTATGGTTCCAAAAATTTTGAAAATTCATGGTAGACTCTTTATACCTTGAAGTATTTTATAAAAATATAAAACTTGACTTTTCTGCAAGAATTTGAAAATGTAAAATCCCCTTTTAATTAATAAATGGATGGTTTTGGATTTTTAGAAAATCATTTATAAACCAAAAATCATGAGATAAATTTTTGTGAGTTTCCTATGCCATGTTTAGTCTCTGGTGAGATTTTGAAGTCTTTTGGAACAAGTTGATTTTTTGAGCATTTACTTTAATTGTAAATAGTGCCTTTGTTAATTAATGACTGATTTTAATTGAGCACGTTAATGACCTTCAAAAATTATGAAATTTGTTTTGACATCTTTTTATACCATAATGAACTTATGAGATTAATTGGTAATTTTTGGAGCAAACTTCATAAAATGACCTTTTTAAATAATTAGAAAATCAAGTAGGGTTCATGTTGTATGCCCTGTGATGTGACTTTTGGGATTGTTTGCTGTTCATAGACCCCCACCCATTTGGTCTATGATGTTTGTGATGCCATTCATGATTTGTGTTTAGGTAGGTTAAATAATGCTTAATAGGTTGATTAATTTGCTTAGGGATAAAGATAAGTAACTTTATGTCCACGCTAAGAAGTTACTTACGCGATGGAAAGTGTACTCTAGAATCAGTAGGTTTTTCCTGCGTTTAGCAAGCCTATTGTCATGTCAGCATCCTCATAAGCATACATTATTGCATCCGTATAGTGACCGAAGGAGAAGGCATCAAAAGTCGAAGCAGCCGCGGACGAACCTACCCCTGAGGCGACCCCGAGCTCCGACACCTGCACTGCCGACCCCGAGCCTGTCCTCTTTGCTCTTCAAGGCAAGCCACCGTTGCATTTTAACCCTTCCTTGTTTTTATAAAAGGTTTACTTAAATGGTCTTTGAGTTAAACTACTGCATTAGGTTATAGGAGTTGTTGTGATGACCTATTACCTGCACTGTTTACCTCCACGAGAAGATCCACCTGCCCTGTTTAAACTATTTGCAAATGCTTAGTGATGCTATACAATAGATTTGCAATAAAAATGCCAATTTCAAAAAGTGTGATCACTTAAAGAATTTTTATGGGAATTTGGTTTTACTCTCCGCGGCATTGGCTAGGTATCCTGATCCGTACCTAGTTCAATTGCGAGGAGAGGTTGTCCGAGCGTACGGTGCCGTCATGTTGTAGTCCGGGACTCAACAGTTGACACGACCGGACCTGGACAGGGTTAAAAACTGACAGGACTATTACACTTGGGTGATTATAACCAAGGTATGGTTCTGGCAGAAAAATTTAGGGACACCATCCGTATGGGGGCCTGCTGGCAAAGACTTGCAACTATTCACATACTTCGGAAAGCTCTGGCTCCCGAGGAATCCTTTATTGGACCGACAACCGCGCACTGGGAGTGGAGAGATGGCGGAAGTAGCATGTACCCACGTGGGTCGTCGTACCTGGATAAGAGTGGTGTACTGTACTTCTGGGTGGCGTAGGACCGGGCCCAATCTTGGAGGAATCGTGGTAAGATAGGATGTGACCAGAGACGTCGTGTAGAGGATGTGACTGGAGACGTTGTGCACCAGAGGATGTGACCAGAGTAGGTGGACGTATTAAATGCGCAGTAATGGGGCTGGTATCTGATGTCTGGCGATACTCGAGGGGGGTATAATATATCTCGAGGGTTAGGTTACCGTGCTAGAGAGGCTCGAGGTCCCCACGTGGGGTCTCGAGGAATCGATGCACGGCTGTAGTGGGCTCGAGGCCTATGTGCCGGGGCTCGAGAGGTAGGCTACCATGAGGCGGTCGACAAGGCTTTGGCGAGCCCGCCCGGCTTCTGGCGGTGGACCGGCGTTGTAGGCCTCGAGGGTTGGTTTTTTTTGAGGTTTAGACTAGTTAGGTCTCTTATTTTGTTTTGCATTGATTGTGGGTACCCCTTTTGTGGTCCCCTGACAGGTATTTACAACAGCTGGGCCGAGTGCAGTCAGTATGTCGTCAAAGTTAAGGAGCTGTGCTAAAAAGTACAAGTCTTTTTAGGAAGCTTTCTGCAGCTCTAGAGGCTTTCAACTCAAGAATCAACTCAATTCCTACTGCACCTACCCCTACTTTACCTTCCTATCAGGTTAGAGTGGCAGGCAGTCCATCTTGTTGGACTGTGATGTGGACAAAATGTGTGGCAGTGTTGTTAGTTGCTTTGGTTGTGGCCAAGTAGATGAGGTTGCACTGTTATCTTCATGTAATAATTAATTAGACAAGTTCAACTGCTACTACTTATATGCCACCAGTGATGCTTATTAAATTTGGGTGTCATGAACTTGTTTATAAATTTGAGCTAGAAAATTAAATTTGTTGATAAGAATAGAGATATAATTATGTGATATTTTTACTATGCATTAACAACATTACAACATATTTATATAATGAAAACTTATATAAACCCAAAATACTGCAGACCCAAAACATTGGCGGGAGAAACCCCTTCAGTCCCGGGCGGTGACACCACCCGGGACTAAAGGTCCACCTTTAGTCCCGGGGCGTAAGCCGGACCGGGACTAAAGGTCCAAACCTTTAGTCCCGGGCTGCCGTACGGCCCGGGACTAAAGGTCTTTTAGTCCCGGGTGGTGTCACCGCCCGGGACTAAAAGCCTATCCATTCATCCACCCGTAGCGCTCCTACCCCCGGTCTCTCCACCCGTAGCGCTCTGTCCCCCTCCCCCCCCCGCCGCCTGCCGCCGCGCTCGCGGTCTCTCCTACACCTCTCCGCCTCAGCTCCCCCGCCGGTCTCTCCCCCCTCCGCCGCTTTCCTCCACGCGATGGACGGGTACCACGGCAACGTCAATGAAGACGGCAAGTTCGACGCTGACTCGTTCCCCAACTCGTGTCGCCTCAAACACCAGGGACTTCATGTCGCCGCCACCGCCGTTTTTCTGGCTACGACTACGACTTCGGCAACCACTCCTCTACTCCATCTTCGCAACAACGCGCCGTCCACTAGCACTGAACAGCTTCGGCAACCCCCCCGGTTCGGTTCGCTCGACCTCAACGCCGGCGCGTCGTGGCCCGGCATGACTGGGTATCAGCACACCCTGCAGTCCTCGGAGGAAGACGGCGGAAGCGGGCGGACTCGCAGCCCCTATCCTGTGCGCGGGCTTTCCATTGGCGGCAAGGGTTCCCTTGGCCTCCGAATTCCTCGCCGCGTCGTAGGAGGCAGTGGAGGAAACGCCTGTGCTAGCCGTGCTACTGTCCCCCCTTGCCTCCGAGGTCATCAGGGTGCCCAGGCCCACCACCGACGACGTCCCTCACACGGAAGTGCCGGTATACACAAAGTTTCTTTGTCCATGAACTGCAAATGTTGTTTCGTTTCTTTACTTATTGTTCTTTACTTGTTGTGCTTTGCTTGCTACATGAATCATTAAGTAATGAAATGACATGCAACCTGGGATTGGTTACTTTATTGACTAATGAAATGACATGCAAGACTCAGAGATTCTGCATAATTTCAGAACATCCTAAGCAGGGCCCGATGGAGTACGAAAAACACCCGTATCTTCTGTGAGTTGTACATTGAAGAGATGCGCAAGGGCAAATGCCCAGGGGATCAAATGAACAGGTGGGGTTGGCAGAACCTGTCAGAGGCTTTCTTCAAGCCACCGAATTAGTTCACGATAACGTCAACTTTGGCTACAAGTACCGTAAGCTGAGGACTCTCTGGAATAGCATACGAAACCTCCTGAACAAAGAAACGGGATTGGGGCGCAATCCAGATGGCTCCGTCAACGCTACACATGAATGGTGGGAGGAGACGACGACAAGGTACACCTAAATCGGTTCTGTTTTCATGTTTCAGTGCATGCTTTCGAGAGTTTATAACATGTTGATCTTTATTTTTTTTTTCCATGAGCAGCTGAAAGGTGCAATGCCAACCACATGGATCTTTTGGATATCATGTTCGGGGGCGCAGCTGTCACTGGGGAGACGGCTTATGTTCCTGGCTGTAGGAATGCACCACTATATGTTAGTACTGATGATGAAAAGACGTGCGCACCCCTCAGAGCAGTGGCAGCAAGAGAGCTACAACAGTCTCAGCAACCACAGCACAACTGGTACTCCAAGCAAGAGGTCCAGGAGTCCAGTAGTCAGGATGAATGAGAACATGAGGAACTTGACTTAACTTTGGAGAACAGGACACTGCATTGTTGCAGGAGATGTGGGGTCAGAGGAAGCAGGCTCACAAGGACAAAGAAGAATGAAAAACTGGAAACCGTTGACCTAGTTGCAAGCTGGCTAGAGAGGCAGGGGTAACGAGAAAATTCAGAGATGTGGCCAGCTGTGGGCAGGATCGCTAGAATGAAATCGATACAAGATATTTCCTGCAGTCAGCTCCCAAAGGAAGGTTGGCCATCATTGAAGACCATGTGTCGGGGGAACACAAAGGGTACCCTCAATCAACGCAAAACAAATAGGTTAAACCTAGAACGTCAATTAATAACACCTAGTAATTCTAACCTTCTAAAAACCAACCCCTCGAGGCCTACAAACGTCGGCCCATCACTGGGGAGCGCAAGGTCGCCAAAACCCTGCCGACCGCCTCATGGCAACCTACCCCTCGAGCCCTGGCACATAGGCCTCGAGCCCTCCACAGCCGTACACAGCGCTCCTCGAGACCCCACGCGGGGACCTCGAGCCTCTCTAGCACGGCAGCATATCCCTCGAAAACTCTTCACACCTCCCTCGAGCGGCGCCAGACACTGGATGCCAATCCCACAACTGCGCATTCAATGCGTTCACCTACTCCGGTCACATCCTCTAGAGCCCAACGTGCGCCACAGTGAACCGGAGTGGGGGTCAAACTCGTTTTCACCACAAGCATAGGCAAAAAGGCACAAGTACAACACTGTTGGGCCATACCCTGCACTGTTGCACGTCCAAGCCACGTCTCGAGGCCCGGATACCCGCTGTACGATCGGATTTCCCGGGACTTCGCCCATACCTGCGGTGATTCGAGCCCCCCGTAGCGCCACCTCGAGGCCGGCCCTGCGCCCCTCGAGCCCTGACCGCTTTCATGCTATTGGAGGACGGGTACCCCCAAGACCCGGAGGGACTCTGCCACGACATGTACGTGCCGGGATGGGCGTTGCATGACCTCCACGTTGCCACGTCTCCACGTCCGCGCCAGGGATGGAGGCCACGCTTCAAGGACGCTTCAACAGCAACCCCCACGCCGGCTACAGCGACCCCGAAAAGACAGAATTCCAACTCTTCACCGTATTGGACATTGTACATCCCGACTCCTGTATCACACCTATGTAACCCTGGCCTCCTCTTGCTCTATAAAAGGGACACCAGGGCCTTCGCTCCTCCGGTTACAAACAACCCCACGCAGACAAGTCTAGGCCCACGTCCACTCAGGTCAGCTCACAAGTCCATACAACACCACACCCGCACGAGTCCGGACTCCAGTTCGCGTTCGCTGAGCTTGTAACGCCCCTGTACAAGCACTTAGGTGCAAGTAATACAAGAACACCTCCTCCCGCTGGACGTAGGGCCTTCTTTGCCCGAACCAGGATAAATCCTTGTGTCATCTTGCATCACCATCCAGGAAGAGAGCACGCGATCATAATTACTAGTTGGTGTCATACCCCCGGGGTAGAAACACCGACAGTTGGCGCGCCAGGTAGGGGTCTTCGCGTGTCCGAGTCGATTTCTCGTTGTTTCCTGGATGGCTTCTTCCACTCCTTCGTTCTCTGCTGGTGCCGTCATCTGGTTCGGGAGCCTCGAGTTCCTGGCCACCGGCAGCGGCAACGAGCTTACCCTCTCTCCACGGAGGGCTCGAGCGGAGGGCGTGTCACGCCACCCCGCGCGGGAGGCGTGGCGCGTCGCCCGCACCACCACGCGTCGCCACCGCGTGAGCGGCGCCGTCGTCACCATCGTCGCCAGGCACAGGCGGTGCCCGCGGCGTACACCCACTTCCCCACGGCCGGCGCAGGGTCCCCGAGGAGAAACCTGCCCAGTGCGCGACCGAGACTTCTAGGGCGCGCGCGCGCTCTCCCAGTGAGTTCGCGTTCGTCATGCGCACGGACCGGGAGCCCGGCCAGAGGCCCCCTAGCCGTGCCCCGTCGACGCCACCTGGCTTCCTCCCGCACGGGGTGTGCCGCGCTCGACGCCAGCAGCCCCCGTTCGGCCTCATCAACTCCGCCTCTGCCTACGCCCGCCACCTCCGACCACGACGAGCGCCGTCAAGACCCGGTCGCGGCAGAGCGGGAGGAACGTCCGGGCGTGCTCCTACGAGCCACCGCCGACCTGGAGATCGTCTACCCCGCGCACGTCGACCGCGGCTTCTCACGAGTCGTCGAGCCACCTCGGCGAGCCACCTGGGGAGTGGTACCGCGAGCTGCAGTCCCGGCACGAGCCAGGCGGCGCGGCATCAACAGCTCCGACTCCGATGAGTACGACTACCACGACCCTGACCTCTGGGACCCCACCAGGAGTGCTTCCAGCTCGCTCGAGGGGTCGTGGATGACGCCGAGGACGACGGCGACGACGACACCAGGCCGACGCTCAACCTCGAAGAGCCCGGAAACGTGGCTGCGGCAGGTGGATCACGCGTTCAGGGGAGGAACGAACCCCCGGCACCGGCTGCACCATCTCAGCACAGCGACGACCGGGCGGCGCAGCTCGCGCAGCTGCGGGAGGCCATCGCCAAGGCTGAGGAGGAACGACACGACGCCTGCTGCAGCTCGAGAAAACTCTAGCACGGAACCAGCCCAGCCTCGAGGCGCCGGTGTTCGTGGCCGCGCTCGAGAGGTCCACCGGCAGATCCTCGAGGACGGGGCACCCCGCACGCCCCGAGGTGCGTTTCCCCCGAGCCGGGCAGAACGTGGTGGCGGCGGCAATGCTGCTCCGTGATCTACCCGCCGTCTCCAACCCTGACGCCAGGCGCATGCTCGGGGAAATGAAGAACCTCCTCGAGACAGCCGCTGTGCATAGGCCGAGAGCTCAGCCTCGCGACGGCGTGGGGCGACCTCGGGGAAGCCAGCAGACGCGCCCCGCAACGAGCGGGAGATGTCCGTCCACCAGCGGACGCCCCCTCGAGCCAGGCCAGTCCGGGAATGCATCGTCGACAACAGGCCCCCTCTAGATGCCAATGACGCCCGCAACGACATCAACCGCCGGTGCAAGGACAAAGGGCGAGGAGCGTGGCTATAACGCCCATCGAGGAGGGCGTTACGACAGCGACGAGGACCGGCAAGCCCTCGAGCCCCCCGGCCCCAGGGTCTTCAGCCGGGCCATCCGCAGCTCGACCCTCCCCGACCGTTTTCGACCACCTACCAACATCGTGAAGTATGACGGGGAGGTCGAGCCCAAGCTATGGCTCTCCGACTTCCGCCTAGGCTGCCAACTGGGCGGGGCGAAGAGCGACGACCGCGTGATCATACGCCAGCTCCCACTCTACCTCTCGGACACCGCCCGTCGGTGGCTCGAGGGGCTCCCGCCGATCAGATCCACGACTGGCCGACCTAGTCAGGGTCTTCGATGGGAATTTCAAGGGGACCTGCGTGCGCCCAGGCAATCCCTGGGATCTACGACGTTGCAGGCAGACAGCGGATGAGCCCCTCCGCGACTTCGCCCGGCGATTCTCGAAGCAGCGCCTCGAGCTCCCCCATGTGCCTGATGAGGATGTCATCTCAGCGTTCCTCGCAGGCACGACCTGCCAAGAGCTGGTCCACGAGCTAGGGCGCTACCGTCCCAGGACGGTCGAGGATCTGATGGATCGAGTCACCAGCTTTGCCTCAGGCGACGAGGCAGTAGGGGCCTTCTTTGGCCGCTCCACGGACAAAGGCAAGGCGGTGGCCACGCCGGAGGGCTCGCAAGGGCAACAACGTCAAGAACCGCAACAACAACAACAAAAAGAAGAGAACAAAGGCAAAGGTCAGAAGGCGAAGCACGACGCCGATGACGACGATGACGAAGAGGTGCTCGCGGGCGCCCTCGAGCACAAGAAGCCTCGAGGCCCCCCTGACGGGGCTGTCTTCGACACAATGCTCGAGGATCCCTGTCCTTATCACAAGGGTCCACGAATCACAAGTTGAAGGACTGCCGATTGATGAAGAGCTTCTACTCTACTCCAGGCTCGGCGACAAGAGGAAGACGCGCCTAAGGGCAAGAACAACAATCGACGCGACGACGGGGCGCGGACTTCCCCCCGGTGCGCGACTGCTTCATGATCTACGGGGGCCCGACCATCGGGCTCTCGGCTCGAGAGAGAAAGAAGGAGCGCCGGGAGATCTTTGCACTCCGCCACGACCCCCCCGGTACCTCGACTGGTCTGATGCGCCGTTCACGTTCGACCGTCGTCGGTCCCTCGTCGTGACCATCCAGGCGTACCCCCTCGTCTCGACCCCGTCATCATCGACGTGCGGTTCTCCAAGGTGCTGATGGATGGGGGCTCGAGCCTCAACATCATATACCTCGAGACCCTCGACCTCCTGGGGATTTCGAGGGACCAGCTCCGACCCAGCGTTGGGGGGGTCCACGGAGTCGTACCAGGGAAGAAGGCACACCCCCTCGGGCGCATCGACCTGCCTGTCTGCTTTGGCACGCCGGCCAACTTCCGCCGGGAGACGCTCACCTTCGAGGTGGTCGGGTTCCAAGGGACCTACCACGCCATCATCGGCAGGCTCGGCTACGCCAAGTTCATGGCGGTCCCCAACTACACGTACTTGAAGCTCAAGATGCCGGGGCCAAAAGGGGTCATCACCGTCAACACCTCCTACGAGCACGCGTACCACTGCGACGTGGAGTGCGTCGAGCATGGGGAGGCCAACGTCCACCTCGACTCGCTCGAGGCCTAGCTGCCCTGGCCACCGAGGAGGCCCCTGAAGCAAAGCGCCACGCTGGCACCTTCGAGCCGGCGGAGCACACCAAGCAGATACCCGTCGACCCGACCTCGACCAATGGCAAGACACTGGCCATCAGCGCCAGCCTCGAGCCTAGATAGGAAGCAGTGCTCGTCGACTTTCTCCGCGCGAACATCGACATGTTTGCGTGGAGCCCCTCGGACATGCCAGGCGTACCGAGGGGAGTCGCCGAGCACGCCTTGGAGATCCAGGCCGGGTCCAGACCGGTGAAGCAACGCCTGCGCCGCTTCGACGAGGAGAAGCGTAGGATCATCGGCGAGGAGGTGCACAAGCTTTTGGCGGCCGGATTCATCAAGGAGGTATTTCACCCAGAGTGGCTAGCTAACCCTGTACTAGTCAAGAAAAGAATGGAAAAATGCGGATGTGTGTAGACTACACTGGTGTGAATAAAGCATGTCCAAAAGTTCCATTTTCTTTACCTAGAATTGATCAGATTGTTGATTCCACTGCAGGGTGTGAAGTACTTTCGTTTCTCGATGCGTATTCCGGCTACCACCAGATCAAGATGAAAGAGTCCGACGAACTCGCTACCACTTTTGTTACGCCTTTTGGTATGTATTGCTATGTTACAATGCCCTTCGGCCTTCGAAACGCCGGGGCAACGTATCAGCGTTGTATGCAGCATATCTTTGGCGAACATATAGGCAAAACCGTCGAGGCCTACGTCGATGACATCGTGGTTAAGACCAAGGAAGTTGGGGACCTCATCAGCGATCTAGAGACCACATTCGAGTGCCTCCGGGCCAAGAATGTGAAGCTCAACCCCGAGAAATGTGTCTTTGGTGTGCCTCAGGGCATGCTACTTGGCTACATTGTCTCACAACGAGGGATCGAGGCCAACCCCGAAAAAATCTCAGCGGTCACGAGGATGGGCCCAATTCGAGACCTCAAGGGCGTACAGAAAGTGCAGGCTGCCTAGCTGCTCTCAGCAGGTTCATCTCGAGGCTGGGGGAAAGGCGCTACCTCTCTACCGCCTGCTGAAGAAGACGGAACGCTTTGCGTGGACTGTCGAAGCCGAGGAGGCCCTAACCAAGTTGAAGGGGTTGCTGACTTCCACGCCAATTCTCGTGCCACCACGACCAGCCAAGGTGACGATCCCCCCGAGCCTCTCCTCCTCTATGTGGCCGCGACCACCCAGGTGGTCAGCGCGTTCATAGTCGTCGAGAGGCACGAGGAGGGTCACGCGCTACCAGTCCAACGGCCGGTGTACTTCACCAGCGAGGTGCTCTCCGAGGCCAAGGTCCGGTACCCGCACATCCAGAAGCTGCTCTACGACATCGTCACACGAGGCGCAAGCTCCAGCACTATTTCCTCGCCCATCCCGTAACGGTGGTATCATCCTTCCCCCTCGGAGAAATTATCAACAACCGGGAGGCCACGGGGCGCATTGCCAAGTGGTCTGCCGAGCTAATGGGGAGGCCATCACCTACGCTCCGCGAAAAGCCATCAAGTCGCAAGCGCTGGCGGACTTCGTTGCTGAATGGACCGACACCCAGCTCCCGCCGGCACAAATCCAAGCCGAGCTCTGGACTATGTACTTCGACGGGTCCCTCATGAAGACAGGGGCAGGCGCGGGCTTGCTCTTCATCTCACCCCTCGGAGTCCACATGCGCTACCTGCTGCGCTTGCACTTCCCCGCCTCCAACAACGTCGCTGAGTACGAAGCCCTCGTCAACGGGCTGCGCATCGCCCTCGAGCTTGGGGTCCGACGCCTCGACGTTCGAGGGGACTCGCAGCTCGTCGTCAACCAGGTCATGAAGGCCTCGAGCTGCATCGATCCCAGATGGAAGCATACTGCGGAGAAGTGCGCAAGCTAGAAGACAAGTTCTACGGCCTCGAGCTCAACCACATCGCTCGAAAGTACAACGAGGCCACGACGAGCTGGCTAAGTTAGCATCCACGCGTGGCACCGTCCCACCAGATGTCTTCTCGAGGGACGTTTTCGAGCCATCCGTCAAGATCGGCCCGGGGGCTGGCCCCTCGACGCCACCCCTCGAGCCGGACACGGGGGCTCGACCCTCAACGCCACACCTCGAGAACGACCCCTCGACATCCGCTGAGGCAATGCAGATCGACGCACCCGCCACTTCTTCATCACGACCCCTCGACTGGCGGACGCCCTTCCTCGACTACCTGACACAAGGCGTGCTACCAGAAGACAAGATGGAGGCCCGACGCATCGCTCGAAGGGCCAAGACCTACGTCATCTACGGCGATGAACGAGAGCTGTACCGTCGAAGCCCATCAGGAATCCTTCAGCGCTGCATCCCCCTCGAGGAAGGACGTAGGCTCCTCGACGACATGCACTCGGGGCTTGCGGCCATCACGCAGCGCCAAGGACCCTGGTGGGGAACGCCTTTCGACAAGGCTTCTACTGGCCAACCGCCATCGGAGACGCCAAGCGCCTGGTCCAAGCTTGCCAAGGGTGTCAGTTCTACGCCAAGCAAACACACCAGCCCGCGCACGCCCTACAGATGATCTCCATCACTTGGCCGTTTGCCGTCTGGGGGCTCGACCTCGTGGGTCCCCTCAAGATGACAACTGGAAAGTACACGCATGTGCTCGTGGCCATCGACAAGTTCACCAAGTGGATTGAAGCTAAGCCTATAGGCGACCCCACCTCCGAGAAGGCCGTCGAGTTCATCGCCGACATCATGTACCGGTTTGGGCTGCCTAACGTCATCATCACCGACAATGGCACCCAATTCACGGGCAAAAAGTTCACCAACTTCTGCGACGACAACAACATTCGCGTGACCTGGGCCTCGGTCGCATACCCTCAATGCAACGGGCAGGTCGAGCGCGCCAACGACATGATACTCCACGGGCTGAAGCCAGGCTGTTCAAGACCCTCAAGAATTTTGGAAAAGGGTGGGCTGCAGAGCTCCCCTCGGTGCTGTGGGGCCTCAGGACTACGCCGAGCCGAGCCACCGGGTTCACTCCGTTCTTCCTAACCTACGGCGCCGAGGCTGTCCTGCCTACGGACCTCGAGTACGGCTCCCCTCGACTTCGAGCCTACAACGAGCAAACCAACGACGAGAGGCTTGCCAACGCCAAGGACCAGCTCGAGGAGGCTCGAGACGTGGCGCTCATCAACTCCGCGCGCTATCAGCAAACACTTCGACGCTACCACGACAAGCACGTGCGCAAGAGGGACCTGGCGGTAGGGGACCTCGTGCTTCGACGTCTGCAAGATAATCGAGGGCGCCACAAGCTCACCCTCCATGGGAGGGCCCATACACCGTAGCTGAGTGCTCAAGCCAGGAACGTACAAGCTCTACGACGGTCAAGGCAGGATCCTGGCGAACGCATGGAACATATCTCAGCTACGTCGCTTCTACCCTTAAGGGCCTCGAGGCCTCGTACATTTTGTTGCTTTGTACAAACACGTTGAATATGAATGAACAAACTCGTGCATTGTCTTTCATATTACTTAGCAACTTAAGGTAGCCTCGATCCTGCCTTGCTCAGGGTCGAGCCTCCCTCGGGGCTGACAGGGGGAACCCCCTCCCCAGACTCCGGAAAAAGCACGTTTTCTTTTCAAAAATTCGACCCTTATCTCGACTCGTATCTCGAGCGTACTAGACGTCTAATTTCGTAGATACCCTCGAGCCTCCAAGAGTCGGGAGGCGTCGACGTAGACGGCCACCTACGCCCCCGGGATACGGTACCCTACCTACGCCTCCCCTCGAGGAACTCGTGACGCGTATTGAAGAACACAAACCAAGCCGGTTGAAGCTCGAGCTTGCGATAAAGAGAAATGATCGAATAAATTTGAAAAGAAAACAGCTTCTTTAAACAAGCAAGTCATATACACATGCGTTGGCCTCGACGGGCCACAAGTCATGATTTGAATTCTTACAAGGGCCTCGACGCCCAAATTTGGCACGCAGACCTCATTCTTCATCGGTCTGGTACTCCTCCCCAAGCTCTTCCGCTGCGGGCTCAGCCTCGACGTCCGGCCAGGAGGAGGGGGGCCACCTGCACCCCTGTCCGCATCAGGAGGCAGCACGTCCTCCTCGAAGAGCTTCGCGAGCGACGCCCCCGGCCTCTCCACCTTCTCCAGGATCTTGTCAATGCGGCGGTCGTTCCACTCCTCGTCCTTCCCCTCGATCTCGACAAAGCCCTGGCAACGACGTTGACCGGTAGCGGAAGCCGGAGCGGACGACCGCAAGCTCCTGCTTCACGCCGTGGTGGAGAGCGCTCCTGACGCGGTCCCGCGCGGCCATGTCGAAAAGCACAGGGCGTCGACCAGGGCGTCGCCCCGAGCCACCGCGCCATCCGCCGGGGCCACCGGGTCGGCATCCCACATGGAGCCGAGCCTGTCGAGGGTGACGCGCGCTCGCTCCGCCACCATGGTTTCACCTCGTAGTTGCTCCACGAGAGCCTTATTCGTCTCGCGCTCCTCGGAGGTCTTCTCGAGATCTGTCCAACAAACAGAAGGGGGTAAGTCCGCGGCGTGGCAAGAATCTCGAAATCAAAGCAAGACTAGGCATGAAGATTACCTTGGCAGTGCACGCCCAGAGCGGCGAAGTCGCTGGTAAGGACCTCGACGCGCTGCTCTAGTGTACGCTTCTGTGACAGCGCGTCGAGCTTTTCGCCCTTAAGGTCCTCGACCAGCTTGCCCGTCTCGGCAAGAGCCAGATCCTTCCGGATCACCTCCTGCCGCGCCGCCTCCGCTGCAGCCTGGGCGGTGGCGGCCTCGCTCCTGGCCTCCTCGGCCCATTCTTCTCCGCCGCCCTCCCAGACCGCCGGTGGCGGCGCTTCGCTTTGAGCATCGACGACCTCCTTCTTCGCCGTCCTCCGCCGTAGACCGGGCGCGGCGGCTTCGCTTCGGGCGTCGGCGGCCTCCTTCTTCGATGACTCCACCGCGGACAAAGCGGTGGTAGCCTCCCTCTTAGCTTGGGCGGCCTCGTCTCGAGCCGCCTGGGCCTGCGCCGCGTTGAGCCGGCTCGCCATCTGCGCGTTCCAACCCAGCTCGGCGCGGAGCTCCTAGAGCTCACCCCTCTGCCTTCGCGAGGGCGGGCCGCCTGCGCGGACTTCTCCGCCTCCTCCGAGAAGGACCTCTCCGCCTCCGCGACGAGCTCGGCCACCTCCCTGAAGATGGACCGCGCCTCCCGCGGAACCCCTTGCCGAGCCGGCCACTCGACGGGGATCATGGCGCCGGACGGGCTCAGCGCGTCAGGATATGGCTACACTGATCGATCGACCTCGACGATGGGCAGGCCCTCCTCCTCCGGCTCGAGCGGCGCCAGCTGCGGCCCACCAACCGGCGGCACAGGCTGTGGCTCCCTCCGCCCCTCCGCCGTCTCCTCCCGCTGCTCCGTCCCCTCCCGAGGCAACGGCGCGGCCTCGCGTGGGAGGGGACTCGAGCGGTAGCGGATCGCTCGAGGGTGGCTCGTCCCCAAGCTCTCTCCCTCGTCGGGTCTTCCGCGTCTTGTCGACCCCGGCCGGTGCCTCGAGCGCTTCCCCCAGCGTTGAGCCCTCGACCCGGGGAGGCACCTGCTCCAGCTCGTCCAGGAGCTCCTCCACCGTCGGCACCTTTTCCACCGACGCCTCTCCCTCCCTCCCCTTCTCCGCGGGCCGGCTCGCGTCGACTGGGGTCTCGAGGCCGCTGACCCTTCAGCCCCAGACGCCAACGGAGCCATGCTTGTCTCGGGAGCCCCCCCGAGATGGTCGTCACGACGGGGGAGGAGTGGCCCTCTCGATAGGCGCCACCTGAGGAGGAGGAGGAGGAGGATGCGGTGCCCGCGACAGACGCGGTGGCAGCAGGCTCGGCGCCAGGAGCCGTGGTCCCTGCTGAAAAGGAGAACAACGTCGTCAGAAACAGGAAGAAGCCTCGACCCCCGTGGTCGACGGCGTCGGCCTCACCAAGATCCGCGGCGGCCATCTGGCTCCCCCAAGCCATGGCGGCCTCCCCAGCGGAAGAAGGAGCCATACCTCGAGGTGCTTGGACCTCAGCAGAGCTCGAGGTCTTGGCCCGCTTGGACACCGCGGGTTCCGCCTCCTGCCGGGAGCGCTTTTCCCTGAAAAACCAGAAACAACACATATCACCAAAGGTAAAAAGGTAAAGTTTCCCTACCTACGAAATTGAGGAGCACTACTTACCCAAAGCGACGGCGGGGCTTCTTCCCCGAATCGCCGGACCCGCTCAGGGGCTTCGAGCCCGCCCCTTGGCTCGAGCCATGCCCCTGAGCCGTCTCCGCATGGGCCGGATGGGGGGAAGGCTCCCGATGCTTCCCATGGCTCGACCCCGGCGGGGAGCTCTCCCTTTGTCTCTTGTCCCGGGGGGGTGACCGCGTCTCCTTCGAGCGGTCAACTTGGCGCCTCTCCCGGCACGGGCTCCGGGACCTGCTCCGGCGCCCGTGCTGACGGTCACGCCCCCCTCCCCCCCGCGCTTGCCTCCTTCTCTCAGCGGCGGTGCGGCGATGACTCCGGGGACGCTCGCAACTCCCGTCACGAGACGACCGGGGGCTCCCCCCTCGACGGTCACGATGGGCGGGGGCTCGACGCCCTCTCTCGTGCTGCCCGCTCCTCCGCAGGCTCGATGACGCCCTCGACGGCTCGCGGCGGTCGGGCCCGGAGTCCTTCTCGACCTGTTGGCCGCTTCTCGAGGGCCGGCCCTTCTCGAGACCCCCCGCCCGGTCGACGCGGTCGTGGCCTCCTTCTGCGTCGCGGCGATGGCGCTCCTAGTCCGAGGCTTCCTCGCATCAGGAGGCACGTCCGGCACGGAGCTCGACGGACCCTGAGCCTCCGACGAGGCTGGGCTCGGCGCAGCCTTCCGCTGCTGCGTCCCGCGCGATCCCTTCGCCGGGGGGACCTCCAAGACATCCTCTTGCATAGAGGACAGGTCAGCCCTGACGTCGACGACCCCCGCGCGCCTCAAACGCGCATCCATCCCTTCGTCGTCACTCTCCTCCTCATCATCGTTCTCCTCCTCCGAGCTCGTGGAGCTGAGCTCGGGGGACACCTCTCCAGGCTGCCGGTTATGACGAGCCTTCGCAAGCCTCTGCTCTCGAGCCACCCGACGCAAGTTCCTCTCTTTCTCTTTCTTCTTCTTGGCATCTTTACTCTCCTTGTCTTTCTGAGCAGAGAGGCGCCTCACCTGTGTTTCCGCGGCGTCCTCCCTCACCGGGGGGCCTCGACGCGCGGCATGTGAACGCCTCCTGCAAAAAAGAAACTTGACGTGAAAAACCATAAAGAGAGTAAACAAGGTTCGGAGAAAGAGAAAGGAGGTGGGGGCTCGAGACAACCTGACTCGAGGGTGGCTTACCAGGTCGAGGCACCCCGCGTCGGGTGCCATGGCGATCAAGTTGGTCTCCTCAGGGCGGAACAGCCCTTGAACCGTGACCGATACCCGGGAGGTACCCTCGTTCCGGGACAGCCTCTCCTCGGCCATCCTCGACCGGTTCAGCGCCTCGAGCGGGGCGTTCGGCCCCATCTCAAACATGAGGACGGGGCGGTCCGCCAGAGGAAGAACCCTCCGCTGATGAAACGCCCAGATGACTGCCTGGACGGTCAGCTTCTTCTCCTCCACCAGCACCCGCATCGTGTCCATCAGCGGCTCCAGGTGGCGCTGCCTGTCCGCCGTGACGCCCCAGTTCCACTTCTCCGGGCGCTGGGTGATGACCCTGCCGGTGTACTACGGAAGGAGCCCGCCCTCGTTACGCAGGTAGAACCAGTGGTCGTCCCACCCCGCCTGGTTGGTGGAAAGCTTGTAGCGGAGGTAGTCGCGGGGGACGTTGGCCGACGAGGGCCCGGTCCTCGCGGTGATGGTGAGAGAGCCTATGCGCGCGAGCCTCCTCCCGCTCGGCTTCGCGGCCTTGTGGAAGAGCTCGCCTCGGAAGAGGTGGACGAACATCTCCCAGTGCGGCTCAATCTTCAGATACCCCTCGCACACCGCGGCGTAGATGGCGGCGTGCGAGATGGAGTTAGGGGAGAAGTGCTGCAGCTCCACCTCGAAGTGGTGGGCCAGCCCCCGCATGAAGCGGCTCGGCGGGACGCCAAGCCCCATGCGGTGGTAGCGCGTGAAGCTCACCACGTACCCCTCCGGCGTGTGCGGCTCCCGGTGGTCCGCCGATGGAAGAATCACCACGCGGGACCCTCCTGCGGGTTGGGGCGGAGAATCCCCCGCTCCACCAGCGTCTCCAGCTCTTGCTGCGTCGTCTTCGTCGGGCTCCAGTCTTCGGCCGGCAGCACCTGGGACGAAGCGGCCATGGCGGCGACAGCGCGGATCTGAGCGGTGGACGGGCGGCCAGGAAGATTCCAATTGCTGGCTCGGGAAGAAGGCGTGTGGAAGCTACGGCGGCGGTGAAGGCAAAGGCAGAGTAAAGGGTTCCTCTCCCCCTTTCGATATTTATAAAAAAAACCCCAACGGGCGAGATCTCCCACGGCGGCGAAAAGGTAACCGCACGCATTTAATGTGCCCACCTAACCACGTCTCGAGCTGATCGACAGGTACACACGGCCACTCCACACTCGCTCCGCTCCTTCGGGCCCACCACGGCCGCCGCTCCGACTTCTTGTCAGTCGCCCTAGCGCCACGATCTCCACTACCTTGCCAAAAAGGTGCGCCCAACGGGCAGAAGGATTCCAAGCGACGGAGGCTTCTTCACGAAGGTAAAAACGGCCCCGGCCCTAAGCCTCGAAGCAACGAAGGCTGGCCCTCGAAGAGGGTTCGACAGCCGGCTTCGAGCACCCGAGTCAGGGACACCAAGGGCGCCACTCACAGCATCGCTCGAGGGCCAAGCCCTCGAGGCCCCTCACGTGTATCCAAGGCAGGGCGCACGACGTGCAGTGAGATCCCCTCGGAGGGAGGCATCGAGCCACCAGGTCCTATCGAATGGGCCTGGCATTCCTGCAGACTGTGCGCCCACGCTTTATGAGATCGCCTCCGGGCTTCAGTCGACCCTATCGAACGGGGCACGAGGTCTCACTTGGATTCCCCCGTTACCAGCTCACCGGGAACCTCGATACTCGCCCGCTCGTGGTAGTACGAGGCATCCCCCCTCGCATCCGATCGAAAGGACTCGCGGGATGACAAGCCAGGGCAACCGGCGTGCCGGACGGCTCGAAGTGTCGGCCGGTCGTTCATCCTAGCCGCACCCCTCGACGAAAGAGGGTCAAAAAACTCGGGGGCTCGACACTCCCGAACCTAAAAAACGCAACTAACACTCACACACAAGAAAAAAGACCATGAGGGAGTCCTAACATCATTCCCCCGTGGCCTCGGGAGGCTACACCCGCGGGTGTCGCTCGTGCGACACCCACGGAATCAAAGCAACCAAACCCTCAAGAACCGGCTAGCAAACCCTCGAGAACCCAGTCGTGAGCCCCTGCTCGAGTGCAAGCACTCAAACAAGGGCTCGGGGGCTACTGTCGGGGGAACACCAAAGGGGTACCCCCAATCAACGCAAAACAAATAGGTTAAACCTAGAACGTCAATTAATAACAAACCTAGTAAGTCTAACCTTCTAAAAGCCAACCCCTCGAGGCCTACAAACGCCGGCCCATCACTGGGGAGCCCAAGGTCGCCAAAACCCTGCCGACCACCTCGTGGCAACCTACCCCTCGAGCCCTGGCACATAGGCCTCGAGCCCTCCACAACCGTACACCGCTCCTCGAGACCCCACGCAGGGACCTCGAGCCTCTCTAGCACGGCAGCATATCCCTCGAAACACTTCACACCTCCCTCGAGCGGCGCCAGACACTGGATGCCAATCCCACACTGCGCATTCAATGCGTTCACCTACTCCGGTCACATCCTCTGGAGCCCGACGTGCGCCACAGTGAACCGGAGTGGGGTCAAAACTCGTCTTCACCACAAGCATGGGCAAAAGGCACAAGTACAACACTGTTGGGCCATACCCTGCACTGTACGCATCTAAGCCACGTCTCGAGGCCCGGATCCCACTGTACAATCGGATTTCCCGGGACTCGCCCATATCTGCGGTGACTCGAGCCCCCCGTAAGCGCCACCTCGAGGCCGCTCCGCGCCCCTCGAGCCCTGACCGCTTGTGGGGATATGGACCCCAGGGTACCACACGATGTACATGGGCCGCACCACTGGGGGTCGTCCGGCCGCAGGATGAAGGCGTACGGCGCACGACATGCACCGTACGACAGTTGTAATCTAGATACAGTACCAACTCAGAACTTACCATGTAACTTTGTCCCTTCGGAATATATAAGGAGGGGCAGGGGTCCTCCAAGAGGACAAGGGAGATAGGAGGCAGATCATAGACAACAGATCATAGGTCACAGGTCACAAGCCAGATCCAATCAATACAACTCGACGCAGGACGTAGGGTATTACGCTAAAACCTAGCGGCCCGAACCTGGATAAACCTCTGTGTTCATCTTGTTTTGCCTTGCGTCAACGTCTGGGTCGTCGTCTTGCGCACCTTCCCTCTAATCTACCACCTTGGGGATACCCCTAGGTGGACTATCGGCGATATTTCATCGACGGTGGGCGCCACCATGGGGCTTGTGCGTACGGACGCCATGACGACTCAGATGGCTTTCTTCCTCGTTTCCACGACTCCTCCGGAGGCTTCACGTTCGTCGTCGGGTCGTTCTCCTAGACCATCGACGTCGACGGCGCCGCCCGGGGCGTGGAGACAGTGCAGGCTTCTCCCGTGATGAACGGATCTGCTTCTACCACTTCAGCATCGGCGAGATCGCTCTCGTAGATCTGATCACAGATCGATCTCCGAGCATGACATCGTCGTACCACTCGTTCCGACCTCGAACCGCGTCACAGTGATGATCGTCGTAATAATCGGCGCTATGACGACCATGACCGGGAGGAAAGATCGAGGGCTAGGCAACTCCATCACCGTCAACAAAGAAGATATCATTGGCTCGGCTAATCGACTACGACGAGGATTACGAGAAGCTACTCGACGACCCGTGCCCTACGCTCGCCTCCGATCATCTACGAGCTAGAAGCAAGCCATCACGTCGTCGTCGAGCCATCGACGAGCCACTGTCGAGCCATCATCAAGCCATCGACGAGCGGATGAGCCACCGTCGAGCCATCAACGGGCCATCGACGAGCTACCGTTGAGCCATCATCGAGCCATCGACAAGCCGACGAGCCACCGTCGAGCCATCGACGAGCCGTAAATGAGCCATCGACGAGCCACCGTCGAGCCATCGACGAGCCACCAACGAGCCACAAGCGAGCCATCACGCCGTCGTCATTATCTCACCGACATCCTCGCTGACCGCTCGTTGTTGACTCATCATCGTCCTCGCTCTCCTCTCGTCGACTACTCTGTTCGATGACAAGCAAGCTAAGTATTATTTTTCATATTAATCGAATATTCCATTCGATCGTCATTATCTATCCTCTAGATATCATCGTGTGCCTCCATGGTCACTTTTTTTTATAATAGCTCTTCGTTATTTTTCACCATACACCATCCTGAGGATGACATATGCAACTCCCCGAGCAGCCACGTTTACACTCGTGCTTTCCAGAGACAGCCCTGTCTCCGGCTCCTCCCTATACGTGAATGCAGCTCCGCGCTCTGCGTTACGGTGGTCGGCAGCGGCTCCTCGGTGATGCTGGTGCTCTTACGCGTGCCTGGGCTCCGTGCCTCACGCTCCGGAGTTATCGGCTAGCCGGGCTGGCGACTCAGTTACAAACAAACTGCTCGAGGGAATTTTATTTAATGCTGAGCGTTCATACCAGCTGACTGACTGTTGAGCGGCGTATGCTGTTTCTTTACCGCTGATGTTTTCTCCATATTTTATTTGTACGTCATGTACTACCATTCTCCATGTTTATTTACAGGAACTTCGGTCTGCGAGCTAATTCTTTACGCTCGGGGACTGGACCAGTCATGAAGAACAAGAAGATCATCGCTTGGACCAGCTGGTCGCTTCGCTCGGTGCTCACCACCTGGCGCTCAGACCTCGTTGCCAACCAGCTGGTCGCTTCGCTCGGTGCTCACCACCTGGTGCTCGGACTTCATCATCGACTAGCTGGTCGCTTCGCTCGGTGCTCACCGCCTGGCGCTCGGACTTCGTCGCTGACCAGCTGGCCGTACTCTTCGACGCTCATCGATGTCTATGCCAAGAGCTCACCTGCTGAGCTGGGGACTCCTTGGTGCTCGTCGTCGTCGACCACCTGGTCGGGTCGCTTGGTGCTCATCACCTGGCGCTCGGACTTCATCGTCAACCAGCTGGTCGTACTCTTCGATGCTCATTGATGGCTACATCGAGAGCTCACCAGCTGAGCTGGGGACTCCTCGTGCTCAGATTTGTCGATCACCTCGTCGCTTTGCTCGGTGCTCACCACCTGGCGCTCGAACTTCATCGCCGACCAGCTAGCCAGACTCCTCGACGTTCATTGACGGCTACAACGAGGGCTCACCAGCTAACCTGGGGACTGCTCGGTGCTCGGACTCGTCGTTCGACAACCTACTCGACGACATGCTGCTTTCACCATAGTGGATTTTCATTTTTATAAGCCTGCTACAAGATTTATTCTTCATCTTCTAGCAGCCTTGGGAACTACCGTGTATACATGGCGCTCGTCCGCGCATGTATATAAGTCTGATTATTCTGAAGACCCTGGCACCACGTGACTGAGTCACCTGCTGTCAGGCTCGGGGACTAGCTGGGGGATATGGACCCCAGGGTACCACACGATGGTACATGGGCCGCACCACTGGGGTCGTCCGGCCGCAGGATGAAGGCGTACGGCGCACGACATGCACCGTACGATAGTTGTAATCTAGATACAGTACCAACTCAGATACTTACCATGTAACTCTGTCTCTTCGGAATATATAAGGAGGGGCAGGGGTCCTCCAAGAGGACAAGGGAGATAGGAGGCAGATCATAGACAACAGATCATAGGTCACAGGTCACAAGCCAGATCCAATCAATACAACTCGACGCATGACGTAGGGTATTACGCTAAAACCTAGCGACCCGAACCTGGATAAACCTCTGTGTTCATCTTGTTTTGCCTTGAGTCAATGTCTGGGTCGTCGTCTTGCACACCTTCCTCTCTAATCTACCACCTTGGGGATACCCCTAGGTGGACTATCGGTGATATTTCATCGACACCGCTTTCATGCTATTGGAGGACGGGTACCCCAAGACCCGGAGGGACTCTGCCACGACATGTACGTGCCGGGATGGGCGCTGCATGACCTCCACGTCGCCACGTCTCCACGTCCGCGCCAGGGATGGAGGCCACGCTTCAAGGACGCTTCAACAGCAACCCCACGCCGGCTGCAGCGACCCCGAAAAGACAGAATTCCAACTCTTCACCGTATTGGACATTGTACATCCTGACTCCTGTATCACACCTATGTAACCCTGGCCTCCTCTTGCTCTATAAAAGGGGACACCAAGGGCCTTCGCTCCTCCGGTTACAAAACCCCACGACAGAAAAGTCTAGGCCCACGTCCACTCGAGTCAGCTCACAAGTCCATACAACACCACACCGCACGAGTCCGGACTCCAGTTCGCGTTCGCTGAGCTTGTAACGCCCTTGTACAAGCACTTAGGTGCAAGTAATACAAGAACATCCTCCCCCAGCTGGACGTAGGGCCTTCTTTGCCCGAACCAGGATAAATCCTTGTGTCATCTTGCATCACCATCTAGGAAGAGAGCACGCGATCATAATTACTAGTTGGTGTCATACCCCCGTGGTAGAAACCCGACACCGACACCATGCGAGCTCGAGGGTCATTAACTAGACCCTTTATCCATGCATTTGTCGTGCCTTTTGTATCGTGAACAAGTCTGTCATGTATATGGTGGTGTTTGAATTATTTATGTGATTTGAATGTTCGAACAAAGTCTGTTATTCGCATTAATTGCTGATGTTCATTCGTGGATGAATTGTGAAGTAATTTGTTTTGTGCGGTTGTGAATCGTTGATGGTGTTTCTTTCTGGGTATAAGTGATCTTTCAGGTACTGCTGCATGGGTATATAGGCTTTTGTAAAATGATACTAATTTGTGTTCATTTGTTTTTTCATGTGTTCAGATGACTAGGCAACCTGGAGCTTCGGTAACTACAGATGACGACGACGATGATGAACAGTGGGAGGACAAAATTTTCAGCCTGTTCTTTGATGGTGATGAAGAAGCTGCAATACAGCTTGGTATGAACATGTATGCCTTGCATTTCGAAAAGCATTACAATAGGTCCACTATAGGGTGCCAACAATGACTGGCCTGGAGTGGGTACAACAGAAACTAGCAGATGAAACTAGGTGTTACAACATGTTTAGAATTTCTCCAGCTATGTTCTATAGACTGCATAAGGTCTTGGTAGATGAGCATGGCCTCAAAGACACTACAAAGTCCACCTATTGAGGCTTTAGGTCTGTTCCTATGGATGCTTGGTGCTCCACAACCGTATAGGCAAGCTGAGGACAGATTTGAGAGATCTCTAGCACTGTCCACAACATGTTCTATAGAGTGTTGTCCTGTGTGCTTAAACTTGCAGACAACATCATTAACCTCAGGACCCAGAATTTAGGACAATGCATCCTAGGTTGAGAAACCATAGATTCTATCCTGAATTCAAGAGGTGCATAGGAGCTATAGATGGCAGTCACTTCCTTGTTGTCGTACCACAAGATAAGTTTGTGCAGCACTTGTGTCGCAAGGGCATCAGCACTCAAAATGTGATGGTTGTATGTGATTTTGACATGGTCTTCACATTTCTCCTTGCGGGATGGCCGGGTCTGCCCATGACACAAGAGTGTTTCAGGATGCCATATCAACATTCAAGGATTACTTTCCTCATCCTCCTCAAGGTAGAAACCTAGCTGCTAATTGTTTTGACATTTCTAATTGAAGCATGTAACAATGACATGTACTTGGTGTTGTAGTGATGTTCTACTTGGTGGATGGCGGCTACCCAAACCGTCCCGGGTACCTTGCTCCTTACAAGGGAACGAAGTACCACATTCAAGACTTTCAAAACGCCGGAGAACCTCAAGGTGTACATGATATTCAATTGTGCACACTCATCTCTTAGAAACGTCATTGAGAGGGCCTTTGGTGTTTTGAAGATGAAGTGACGCTTACTGTTGAAAATCTCTTGCTACCCTCCTCAAACTCAAACACACATTATTACTGTTGCTGTTGCGTTGCATAACTTCATAAGGTTGAGTGGGGAATTAGATGACGACTTTCAGATTTTGGATCGTCATTCTAAGTTTGTGTCTCCTGAAGCCTCGTTTCATCAGCCAGAAACTGTTCCTGCACCTGATAGTGCAGACCGTGCACAAATGAATGTCTTTCGTGACAACATTGCAGAATCGCTGTTTAGGTACTGATACATGTGTATGGTTGAGTATTTGTGAGTTGTTAGGATTGCGCATGTACTTGTCATTTATTTGTAGCTTGAGAACAATTTTGTCTGAGGACTTGTGATTTATTTGTTGCTTGAGGACAATAATATTTGGTTACATGAGTTGTAATATTTGAGGACTGTAATATTTTTTTGTTAGAATAATATTTAAACATTTGTAATATTTGAGTTATAATATTTGAGCACTGTAATATATTTTCTGTTAGAAAAATTCTGTTGGAATAATATATGTTTATACCATGCATTAAAGAACATCCACACATTTGAAGAGAAAAAAGAGGATAGCCCCCGAGGGTCTTTAGCCAACCGGGACTAAAGAGGCCAGCCATCGGGGCCGGCTCGGGACCTCTTTAGTCCCGGTTGGTATTACCAACCGGGGCTAAAGGTCCCCTTTAGCCCCGGGGCGGGGAACCGGGGCTAAAGGTCGGGCCTTTAGTCCCGATTCCTTAGCCCTGGCTCCATGCCCGGGGCTAAAGGCCCATCGTGCAGTAGTGTGGAAGCGGCGGAGGCAGCCAGCCCGGCCGGTTGGTGAGCCGCCTGTCCCGTGCACCATCGCCTCGCGTGGATGCCCGAGCGCAACTCCCTTTTTCTCACCAAAACGCTTGTCTCAGCTCCCACGGGCAGGCAAGCACGAGCGCGGGTATGACTTGACGTTTCACTCCGACGCCCGTGCGCTAACCTTTCCCAGCGCTTTTTTTTTTTCTACCGCGGTCAACTATTCCCCCAACAACATGTACACGCAGGATGATCAGAATCACTATCACCATGATGAGATGCCACACCTCATCGATTTCAGTAACATGCGCGACAGGAGAACTAGTGCAGAGTTCTGCACCAACAAATCTCACTGCGTGACTCCTGTGCATAACGGCAGTGTTTCTTTTCTGTGGCTCCGGGCCTGAAAACACTAGTGATGAAGACAGAAAAGACTGAACCCACAGTATCCCATTTGTAAATTCTCTGAGTTTATTACATAACAAAAAACATCGTCTTCACCAGTCAAAATCAAACAAAAATCTAGGAATCACTTGATCTATCTCTGGCACCTAACATTTCTGTGGATTTCCACGGTTTTCAGTGCCACCTCTACACACATTTCTTCCCTGGGAGGATGGGATTGGGGAGGAACGACGACGACCACGACGACAAGCGGACATGTTGGAATTAAGGACGCCTTGGCTCTCTGTAACAGGATAAACAAACCAGGAGGCCAACATCATGATAGCGCAGCATGTACAGCTAACAACCAGACTACCACACGTTCTGCAAGGTAAGGGCACGGAAAAATACTCCTGAACCTCAACCGCTTTTACAAGCATGTACCACCACCTCGGTGCTGTTCAATCGCTGCTCCCGCAGTGAGTTGTCAAGCATTAACTTCCGCTCTTCATGCGCGGGCTATTGCTATCGTTCGATAGGTTTATACAGGACGACAGTTACATATTTGGACTCGAACCTGTGGGTTAGGCCGAGAGCCACCAGAGGGTGGGCGCCCCAGCCCTTCTCTATGAAGAGGTGATTGAGGACTATGTGCTGCGGCCGCGCACAGCTTTCTTCTGAGTTCTGTGAGTAAGAACACCGAGGTGGAGTTGAGATGGAAGAGCAGGAGGCTCCTTGGCAAAGTCCTTGTCCTCAGGTGCCTGGAAACTGTAGCTAGAGTCTGGAGAAGGAGGTGGTTCAAATTCTGCCACGCTCTCAACACTTTCAGGGACAAAATCCTGCATGCACAATTAGAGTTTCAGTAAATAATTACAACATAGGACCAAAATAGAAGATGCCACGAGTAGCTTTGTACATACTACTGCATTAAAAGACAACGTCGTCCTGCTAAAAGTTCTCTCAACTCAGTAAAACCTTTTTAATCTACCACAAAATGAAGGTGACTGAACAACATCACAACTGGTACAATTAAGTTCCCAATGGATGACCTTCCGAAAATTAGATAGACTATCACAGTTTAAGCAGTAAAAGAACAAACTACATACTGTCATCTCATTCTTTTTATCATGAATATGGATTTGGAATGAACAGCCTCAGTCAAGCTAAGACCAAAATTGTTCTTGTTGCTTTTGCTAAGGAAGTTAAATAAGCATATGGTTGGCAGCAATGTCATGTGTGTTGTAAATTTCACCCAATATTTCTTCCTTTTCTGGCTGTGATCAGGTCTTTGGCACAAAAAAAATAAGATTAATACTCACATTAACATCAAGAAGGTTGACCGCATTGCCCATTGCATCAGTTTCACAGGGAAGATCAGGAAGACATTTCCTTTCTCCATCTACAACAAATCTGTATCGGTAAACTCCTGATGGGAGTACCAGCAAAAGAGAATGATCTTTCCCAGATTTTTGCATGGCTTTTCTGCAACATGTACATGAACAATCTCAGGATCAAATTCGCTGCTGTCTGAAGTTACAGTTGTGCTTAAGTTGATTAAAACATTCGAACAATCTCAGGAATTAGAGTTTGACTTGAACAGGATTATATAAATAAATTAAATTATTGTACCTTGATTTCCAGTTATCCCATGATCCTTCAACATATACATTCTTTCCTCCAAGGGTCCAGACAATTAAAGCAGGAATTTCCTTTAGTGGGGGCCATCGTATTCTTCTTCTTGTTCATTCATCAATATCTGGTTGAACACTGGTGTTACATCAGCAGCTCTTTGCAGTGGAGGTACAGGGGTCTGCAATACAGGAGCAACAGGCCTAATTAATATATACTGACAATGCTCATACCTAACATTTAGCTAAAGAAAGAGGTGACAAATGACTGGTTTAAAAATATATGCTCGACAAGACTATAGCGGACCAATTGGTGTCAGGACAAAGGAGGCAGTAGTGACTGAAGTGTGGACAGAAAGTTGTTGACCAAATCCTAGGCCATCAAACATCACATTTTACCATATAGAGCTTTTCCCTCTATAGTATTTGAACTTATAATTCAATTAATTTCCAAATTACCTCGAGCTAATTATACAGCATGACTACTCATTATAATATATTTCTCATTCCTAATTTCAGATATCACAACAATAGCGAATAGCATAACATCATTTCATCCTGCAAGATCATCCAGCTTCTAGCCTTTAATCGTTGAGAAAGTGCAGACCAAGAGATAATAATACAAGATACTCAGTTGCCTCAAAATAGTCAAGACCACACAAATCATTAGCCTTAGATCCTATTAGGACATTCTTGCAAAGCAAATTGCTGAAGGAAGAAACCTTGCAGTATGAGAGAAAAAAACAAGCAGTAATTAAAGGTAAAGTATATCTCTTTTCCAAAAAGAATACAAGAGCAGGGTAAAAAGTATCAACAAGCTGAATATGAGTTTCAGAATTGTTACGAATGGTACTGTTCTAGCATCAGAGAAACTCCACCAATTCAAAGAAGCTTATATCGATTTGTTAGAATAATAATTTGTAGAAGGAAGACGATATAAGATTAACTTTGCACCTAGAAATATAATCAAAGAAGCAATTTATCAAAGTGCTAAGAGTGAATGGTGACATGCTTCATCTGTGTAGACCTACTGATCCACAAAAATGAACAGCTCCAATTCCTGATAAAGTTCACAAAAACAATTGAGTGGCATTACTATGAAAGACCAATTAACCGTTCAGTTTGCGGCCACAGTTTTGTCGTGCATATTTTAGTAAACGAATTGCAGGCTTTTTAGTTGCTACTCCCTCCGTTCCAAATGATACGTTACTTTAGCTTTGTCCTAAGTCAGACTTATCTAACATTGACCAAGTTTTTAGAAAAATATATTAGCATATAGAAGTTCAAATAAATGCACTACCAAGACAGAATTTAATGAAATTAATTTGATGTTGGTGTGTTTTTCTGTAAACTTAGTCAAAGTTAGACAAGCTTGACCCAGAACAAAACTAAACTGAACTATAATTTGGAGTATAGATATAACACTTAAATTAGAATTTGTTTGCTGCAGAAATTGTTTGCCCACAACTACAGTTGTGGCACGAGCAACTAAACAGACCCTATAACAGGCTGGTCAAGGGCTCAAGGTTAAGAAAAACCTGACTGACCTCAAATAAGGTCACATAACAAAACACTGGAATGAAAGGTTAAAAACTTTCCTAACTTTATACTGGTTGGTTACACTATACTCCATATGTACTTGTTTATCCCAGTTCCGTGCCAACTCTGTATTTTTGAGGTTCAGACTCTACACGACAAAAAGAGTAGGACCATATATAGACGACTTGCAACACATTATGAAAAGAAAAAAAAATATAGATTGTCATTAAATTACAAATGCAACTAGTTCTCTATCATTCTGAAGAGAAAAAAATACTTCCCAATTCCGAAACCATGTAAACAATTCCTACTAGGTCTTTATCATTATTAACTGAAACAGTTTTGGGAGCAATTAACAATAAATTACCAAGCATATTTTTGCGAATGTTTTTAGTTTTCTCACAAGCCCGATATGCATAATGCCACAAGCTACATCACATCCACATGTAATTGATCTTTCCTGTTTCTTATAACTATACATGCAGTTTTGTTTCAAAAAAAAAAAAAAACTATACATGCAGTTTTGTGCCGCATGAAAAAAGAGAGAGCATGCTTTCCAAATCTGAATTGCAGATACACTATGCAAAGGAGAAGCATCCTATTGAGCCATTCTGAATCCCAGTGCTTGTCATTCACTTATCATCATAAGCAGTAAACATCAAATAATTTATTTTCCATGTATTTATATGCAGTGCACTGGTTGTGTTTCATTTCATGTAGTTTAGACTTCAGAAGAAACACCACCATTTCAAAATTAAGAGGTTGCTGAAATGGAAACAACACATTGCGACATTTTTACTTATGAAGAATGCCAACATCAGCTGTCAGAACATAATACATGGAGCAACAAATGCAGTGAGTAGTAACAGAAGTTATCTTGTCTCTTTGTTTTCAGGTTAACTTATCCAACTAAACAAAAACTGGGGAGGTATGAGCAGAATTTTGATGTGATGCTGCATTATATTACATGTCAACATACTGCTAGAAACATAAATATCATTAAAATATGAGCAAAGTCTCAGGAAATGCAAGATAAATATTGGTTCAGAAAGGACATGGATTTCATAATCCTCTTTGTAAAAAATGTATGACCTCTAATGAAAAATGTTAAAACAAAGACTGTAATATCAATCCAAGTTAAGCAGTAACTAATATCATGAAAATAGTAGGAAGCTAGGCCTTAATTGGACAGATCACTATGGGGTTTTCAGTTACAAGTTAATAACTCAAATCCTTAAACAGTTGTAACTGTAATTGTGCTAAACTATCAATATAGAACAAAAATTGCATTGACTGTATATATCAATGTTCATGTGACAACACAAAGCATCATCAACAGAAGTATGTCAATGTCAACATACCCTAGAGACCTAACTTCCCTGTTCCTGAGCAATAATTAATTGCTGGTGTGCATATATGAAAAGAAAGGCTCACAGAGGCACAGAGTAATCTAGCTGCACAGAGCTCGTTGGAGCATCAATCTCAACACTAATTTCTCACATCACTATTAAACCATCCAATGGATGATTAGACAATCAAGTGTGAATTCAAGAAACAATAACTCCGTTATTATGACCAATCAACAGATTGAGTAGACTGGAAGCTCCCAGTTCAGCAACGGACTGTCTGACAGCTTAAGTATCATCAAGGAAAGACTGACAAAATCTACTGCTGATAACGACAAAGGACCAACCAAAGTTAGCTTTCGTGTTCTGATGGGTGCAAAAAAGCGTTTCGCCGCACTGCAAACGCAAACTACTAGTTATCAAGCTACGAAGTGAGCAAGCTGCAAATAACTTCACGAAATTGCACGCGCACGGCAGCTAAATTGGTTCATCAAAAAGACGGTTGTCGGTTGGCATCAATCACAAGCGAATTGGGACGACACCAAACCTTGCCAGCCACCTCCAGATCGCGACCACTCGTCGCATTGGACCCTAACCCAGCCAACCAAATCACGGGCATCTCCGGATCACCCGACCACCTCCCGAGCAAAACAAGCATAGGAAACCAGACCCTGGATCAACCAAACGAGCAAGCGAACCGACGTAGCGGTGCGGGATCTCGTGATCTGACCTGGGGCACGAACATCCGCGGCGAGAGCGAGTGGCCAGGGCTCCCGGGTGGCGATCCGGCGGCGGCGCCGCCCCCTACGACGCCCACCGAGCACGCGCGCTGCACGTGGTTGGCTCCTCCGCCGCCGTACGGCGGGAAGCCGCGCTCCGACGAGCGGACCGACGAGTCCCCTCCGCCGTCCTCCATGTCGGCGCCGTCGCCGTCGCCGTCGCCGTCAACAGCCGCGGCGTCCTCCTCGCGGCCGCTGGCGTTGCCCATGCCTCCTCCTCCTCCTCCTCCTCCCACCCCCACCCCCCGTGGCGGCGAAGAGGCGTGAAATTACGGAGATGCCACCAGGGCGGGCCTGGTGCCGTGCCGCGAGGAAGGGGGGAAGAAGAAGAAGAGAGGGACGGGGGCTGCGGGACTCGTATTAATACGGCCTTCACTTTGCTGGTAATTAAGCGCGTGCCACTGCCCTTGCCCGGAAGCGTGGCGCCACACGTGCACCCGGTGCACGTGGTCTCACTTTCACTGCCTCGGGGGACCCATGCTGTTTGGTTGGTCAGTGGTGCAGAAGGATTCGTCCTGGTGGGGACAAGGCGCGCGCGCGTTGATATGTACAGGTGACGTGGACTGAGCCGGGTCGCGGCTCGCACGTTGAGGGGAGCAAGGGAATCTGTGGGTCGGGTGCAGGCTTCTGGGACCCGACACCCGGCATCAGTAGTTGCGGCAAAGAAGTTTCGTGTCTTGGAAGTTGGAGCCACGAGATAAGAGCGGAGGCCAGCCGTGCTCGAGCGCTTGATACGAGCCATCTCTTAGGATGTGCAGTGTTTGCTTCGTTTTTTAAATATGGCCTGACTACATAACTAAACCTAGATAACTTTAGTCTGGTTAATACAATACAAGATATATTTATTTGGTTGTATTCGCTGTCTAATCCTGGATTAGAAATAGCTTGTTTCGTTGGCTGCTTTTTTTCTTCGAATACAATAACAGTATCTTTAGCTGGTATGGTTTCCAACCTTTGGGATGTTTTACCGAACACTTACTAGGCACATGCTCATCTGCACAGAGGAATCAAGTCTGGACGAACTATGGTCACGCGCCTCTTGCCGGAGACGTTATCGTCGAGCCGTATGCCACCAGCCGGCAGCCGCGTCTCTATGGTGCTCCTCCTCCGCCCTCTCACCATGTTGGCGCTGCGACGACGGATGCGAGGAGGACGACGCACGCTCGACAAGCAGCCGGGCTCGAGCATCTTGACACCGAGATGGAGTGTGCGACGGATGCACGTGCGAGCATGAGTGGAGCTCCGAGGACGACGTGGGTGGGCGTGGACCTCCGACGAGGATCTCCGACGACGACGCGAGAGCGAACCTTCGTCGAAGATCTCCGAGGACGATGCGAGCTCGCGCAGGCGTCCGGCGGAGGACCTCCACGAGCGCATGGACCTCCGCCGCCGACTTCCGAGGACGCGGTGTCGGGATCGGGAACAGCCGACCGAGCGGTGACGCGAGCGAGAGCGCTATAGCCTGGCTCCGTGGAAACGACCCCCACCGCATTCCCAGAGAGCCACGCTATCGAGCGGTCAGTGGTTTAGCGGAGGTGTTTGATTCCACACCACTAAATCTCTTTTAGACACTTCTACTAAAAGAGGTTAAAAAACATGTTTAGTATTTGCTCCATCCCAAATTATAAGGCATTCCAAGAATCTTGGAGAAAGTTTTTCAATTTTGACCAAATTTATATATTAAAATAATAATATTTATGATATCAACTAAGTATAATTAGATTCTTCATTAATTATATTTTTATAATATACATATTTGATGTTATAAATCTTTGTATTTCTCTCTATAATTTTGGTCAAAGTTAAAAAATTTAGACTCTCCAAGATTCTTAGAATGTCTTATAATTTGGGATGGAGGGTAGTATTTTTTAGTGGAGGTATTTAATATTTTAGCCACTAAAAATGACTAAAGTTTAGTGACTAAAGATTAGTGGGTGGAACCAAACACCCCCTAAGAACCTGTTTGGATCTCATCCAACAAACTTTAATCACTTTTAGTGGCAACACCCTTACTAAAAGAGACTAAAAATAACTAAAAAGGCTTTTTAGTCCATTTTAGTGAAAATATTTGGTATTTTAGCTACTAAAAGTGATTAAACTTTAGTGACTAAAGTTTAGTAGGTGGGCCAAAACAGCAAGTCAAATGTCTCCTTGGATGGCTTCGTGAAGCCTGGACAACACATATACATAAAACCAAACACACTCTTAGTGAGCTAGTAAACGACTAAAAGTAATTAAAAAGACTTTTTATCCCTTTTAGTGGAGGTGTTTGGTATTTTAGCCACTAAAAGTGACTAAAATTTAGTGTTTGGGATCCAAACACCCTTAGAGCATCTTCAACAGTTTGCTAAAAATCACTTGCCAAATTTCGTGATTTGACAACTTGCTAAAATATATGGCAAGTGAAATAATATAACATCTCCAACAATTTGCAATTTTGACTTGGTAAAATAGAGGCGAGAACGGGAGGACCGGCGGTAGTGCGGTACCTTGAAGGATTTGCAGCTCGGCCGCGCCGCCGTCGCAGCTCCGCCGAAGCAGCCGTGGGGGTGGTGTTGGTGCTTGTGGCGCTGTCGCACCTGCCGTCGCAGCTCCGCCGAAGCAGCCGTGGGGGTGGTGTTGGTGCTTGTGGCGCCGTCGCAGCTCGGCCGCACCTCTGTCACAGCTCTGCCGCGTCGCCGTCGCAGCTCCGCCGAAGCAGCCGTGGCTCGGGGAGGGACGTAGTCATTTACCAAAGGCTGTAGTTTAGTAGTTTAGTGTGAACCGAAGCACAGCGTCGTGCTATTCGCAACGCCTTCACCGGGGAGCTCCCCGTCGTTCTATTCGCTGGAGCACAGCGTGAAGCCGGCAAAGCAGCAGGTTCGCCGGCAAGCGCGAAGCCGGTAGGTTCGTCGTGCAGACCCGCGTGAAGCCGTGCAAGCATCGTCGCGAGGCGGGTGGCCATGGTGCAAGTCGACGGACTCCCACGCCGCCACGAGTCCCTCCAGCATCGTCGCAAGGCGGGTGGCCATGGTGCGAGTCGACGTACGGACTCCCACGCCGCCGCGAGTCCCTCCAGCATCATCGCGTGCTCCTCCTCCGTGGCCCGCGACGAGGTCGATACCGCCGCCAACAGCACCGTGGGGTAGGGCTGAAGCCGCGCTGCCGTGGGTCAGCGAGGGCGGCGCTGCGCCACCATGGCTCAGCGAGGACCGTGCCCGCACCGTCGCCCGACGGGGAGGGAGGGGCAGGACCACCGCCGCACGACGAACCTTGCGTATCCGCCGCAGGACCGCCGCCGGACTTGCCTCCCTTCGTATCCGCAGGAGCGATAGCAAGTCATATCCGCGCGTAAATATGCGCGCCAATGGAGAATTTGGCAAGCTGCCAGATTTGGCAAGTCACTTTGGCAAACTGTTGAAGAATGATTTTGGCTTGTTTTGCTAAATTTTGAAGGATGACAAATCATTTAGTAAATTGTTGGAGATGCACTAAGTGCCCAAAACAGCTAGCCAAACGTCTTTCGTGAAGCCTGGACGGCACATATACACTAAACCAATCACATCCTTAGTGAGCTAGTAAACGCTTGATTTTTTTTCCCTAGCCGCCCGTTAAAGATCGAGCACACTACCGGTTGAACCCAAATGGAGACCAATCGCCCACGCAATTTTTTTGCTGCCATCTCGTGCGACTCATCAATCTACGGTATTCTATGATGAGTTGTTTTGTAATAGAATTCAAATAAAATGCATATAAATTACAAAACAAATAGTTTGTTCCATGATCCTTCAACATATACATTCTTTCCTCCAAGGGTCCAGATAATTGAAGCAGGAATTTCCTTTAGAGGGGGGGGGGGGGGGGGGGGGGGGCATCGTATTCTTCTTCTTGTTCATTCATCAATATCTGGCAGAACACTGGTGTTACATCAGCAGCTGTTTGCAGTGGAGGTACAGCCGTACAGGAGTCTGAAATACAGGAGCAACAGGCCTAATCAATATATACTTTTTTAGACCAAAGGCGACAGGCCCTGCTTATATTGAAAGCAAACAAACATAGTCTGCTGGGGTTGCCAGCTTACAAAAAGAGAACCGAGTTTTCAGACACGTGCTGAGCCAGAAAGGCAGCATAACAATGCTAGACAGGAACATTACATAGCTAGATAAGCAGCACTCGAGCCAAGGCTTAGCAGCATAACAATGCTAGACAGGAACATTACATAGCTAGATAAGCAGCACTCGAGCCAAGGCTTTCAAAAACCTCTTACTAGGACAGCAGAATCCAAACAGAAAACAGTGAAAACTAAGCCATGCATCATTGCTTTTCAACCGAAGGATATCCCATCTTGAGCTTCAGATCACCACGCCTTGAGCCCCTCCTGCAATTTCTATACAGCATCTTCCATCAATTGTTGGTCCTCCTTCTTGAACAACTGCTTCCACTGCTTCAAGAAACCAATAGCCATATAAGCAATAGATTTGGGCGATTTGATCAACTTGTTATTAAAAACCTAATCATTTCTAACTTTCCACATGCTCCAAGTAATACAGGCAAAAACAGAAAGATTCACACTCTTAGATTTTTTCCACCTCCCCAGCATTCATCAGGTCCTGAAAATTGGTTACAGATACAGGTCTCTGAGCCCATCTCAGACTTATCCTAACCCAAACCCAGATAATTTGAGTTACACTGCAATTAAAGAAAAGATGGTCTAAGGTCTCAAATTTTCCACAGTATTTACAAAATTCTGAGCCTTCCCATTCCTCTTTTTATGCTGTTCCCCAATCTGCACCGTCATGCTAAATCATCCATAAGAAAATCTTTATTTTTAAAGGTAACTTCATTTTCCAAATATCCTGCATTCTAAGATCCACCTCTCCAGGGTCTGTCATAAGTCTGTAAAGAGATCTATTTGAGAACTTCCCGGATGGTTCTAAGCCCCAGACTACGCAATCCTCAGAATCTGTAACTTCAATCAACTCCAAATCATCTAAAAGTTCATCAAGCTCCTCCCTCTCAACATGACCAAGATTCCTCCTAAATTCCATGTTCCATTCCTTCTCAAACATCACTGCGACAGAGACCTCTTGTTCCTCCTAAATTCCATGTTCCATTCCTTCAGAGACCTCTTGTTGCCTGCTGATCCTGTATATGTTAGGGAACTTTAATTTTAGAGGGCATTTGTCCAGCCATACGTCATGCCAAAATCGAACTCTAGAGCCATTACCCACTTTCCATTATGTTCCTTTCTCATACCATTCTCTAACTTTCATCAAACCTTGCCAAAATTGTGACCCACCACTTACATTACTTTGGCATATGTTCTGACCTCTCAGATATTGTTTCCTCAAAATATCTAGTGCCATATTTGAATCACCTCTGTCTAACTTATAACACCATTTAGCTAACAGGGTAGTGTTCATAGCTCTTGTATCAATAAAGCCCAGACCACCAAAATCCTTAGGCGTAGCTAGAGCTATAGCTTTTCCTTTAATCAATATATACTGAGAACGCTCATACCTAACATTTTGCTAAAGAAAGAGGTGACAAATGACTGGTTTAAAAACATATGCTCGACAAGACTATAGCGGACCAATTGGTGTCAGGACAAAGGCGGCAGGTAGTGACTGAAGTGGTGGACAAGAAAGTTGTCGAACCAAATCCTAGGCCATCAAACATCACACTTTACCATTATAGAGCTTTTCCCTCTATTAGTAAGTTTGAACGAATATCACCAGGCAGAAACAATTCAATTATCATCCTGCAAGATCATCCAGCTTCTAGCCTTTAATCGTTGAGAAAGTGCAGACCAAGAGACAATAATACAAGATACTCAGTTGCCTCAAACTAGTCAAGACCACACAAATCATGAGCAATGGATCCTATTAGGACAAGCAACTTGCTGAAGGAAGATGTTATGGTGCTGCTAGAGGGAGAGAGTTGAGGCAGTAGATGGGATCGCTGCGCTACAGTACCCGCGGTTGCTACAGTGCCACGGGTACTGTTCACGACTGTAGCGGCGACGGCTGCTAGGGTTGTGAGGGCGAGAGAAGTCCGGCCGCGGGCCTTTGCCCACGGCCGGGCAAGAGGGAAGGGATTTCCTTCTTAATTCTTGCTTGATTAGATTGATACATCTCCTCTCCTTATATAGAGAGGTTTACTTCACCCCTAAGCAAGCGACTCTTATCTCTAATTAACCCTAACGGGCTATACCGCCAGCCCAGGCCCAATAGGCCCATGGCATACTCTAACACTACACCCCACCTGGACATGCAGCTCGTCCTCGAGCTGCAACCTAACAGACTCATAACGATGACATGACTCGACACAAACCAAACACCTAAAAACAAGTCTTTTACATCTCGGCTTATTATATTATTCTCGACCTGAAATGGACTGGGACTCTTTATTTTGGACTCTTGAACAAGAGGAGAACACCATCCGCACGTCGGATCTGCATGTGTACAACCACCAGGATCCCATGGAGACCATCTGAACGAAAGAGGTGCATATGTATGGCCACCTAAAAGTGGTTGCAATGAGCAGCGGAGGCGCCCGCGCGGCGGCCGACGGCGGAATTCAGAGGCACTAAGTGGGTGTGCGCTCCCACCGGTGACAAGGAAGGGAGTGGCTCCCCTACCGCCGCTTCTGCAGAGTTGGAGGTCGCTGCCCACGAAGAAAACAGCATGCTCGCCACTCGTGGGCGCAACCGCGAGCCCAATATCCCCAACGCAGCGGACAAGGTGGGGGTCCTCAAGGTCCTCCGCGCGGCGAAGCGCAACTTGAAGGAGCTGTAGCTGCAGATCACGCATCTCCCCCACGCACCGACGCGCAAGGAAGCCGCGTGCAACAGTCTGCAGCCGCACCGCAGCCGATATCCGAATCTGCTGGACGCCGGTACCCCTATAGAAGATCCCATCAATGAATGGGTGCTGGAGGCCCGACCCACCGGGAAGGACATCAACGCCGGTGGTGGGTGCTGCAGCGAGGAGGACAGCAGCGCCGGTGGTGGGCGTTAGGGCAACTGTCGCCGTGGCCGCTGCGGAGCTTGCCATCGTATACACCGACCCCATCGTCGAAGCCATGGCGTAAGACGGGATCGGCGAAGGGGAGTACGACATCTGCAGTGGTTGGATGGGAACAGGGGCGGTCGCCTGCACGCCCTGGAACAGCAGTGTTGGTGGTGGCGCGTACGACCCGACGAGGAAAGCCCTAATCTCGGCCACCGCCTGGCCGAGTTCAAGGATCGCTGCCGTCATCTGTTCCGGAGTCATGACGACGGATGACGACGGTGCCGGGGCCGAGGGCACGATCACCCCGGCAGACGCCAGCGCGCCCGACGTGTGGGGCAGCAGCGCGCCCAACGAAGAAGGCAGCGGCGGTTGGGTTTGCGGCGGCGGCGGATGGGCGGCAGTCGGTGAAGGGCTAGACATGATCGAACCAGAGATCTCCGATACCAGATGTTATGGTGCTGCTAGAGGGAGAGAGTTGAGGCAGTAGATGGGATCGCTGCGCTACAGTACCCGCGGTTGCTACAGTGCCACGGGTACTGTTCACGACTGTAGCGGCGACGGCTGCTAGGGTTGTGAGGGCGAGAGAAGTCCGGCCGCGGACCTTTGCCCACGGCCGGGCAAGAGGGAAGGGATTTCCTTCTTAATTCTTGCTTGATTAGATTGATACATCTCCTCTCCTTATATAGAGAGAGGTTTACTCGACCCCTAAGCAAGCGACTCTTATCTCTAATTAACCCTAACGGGCTATACCGCCAGCCCAGGCCCAATAGGCCCATGGCATACTCTAACAGAAGAAACCTTGCGGTATGAGAGAAAAAAAACAAGCAGTAATTAAAGGAAAAGTATATCTCTTTTCCAAAAAGAATACAAGAGCAGGGTAAAAAGTAGCAACATGCTGAATATGAGCTTCAGAATTGTTACCAATGGTACTGTTCTAGCATCAGAGGAACTCCACCAATTTAAAGAAGCTTAGATCACATTTGTCAGAATAATAATTTGTATAAGGAAGACAATATAAGATTAACTTTGCAGCTTGAAATATAATCAAAGAACAATATAGCACAGCAATTAATCAAAGTGTTAAGAGTGAATGGTGTGACATGCTTCATCTGTGTCGACCTACTGAAAATCCACAAAAATGAACAGCTCCAATTCCTGATAAAGTTCACAAAAACAATTGAGTGGCATTATTATGAAAGACCAATTAACCGTTCAGCTTGCAGCCACAGTTTTGTCGTGCATATTTTAGTAAACGAATTGCAGGCTTTTTAGTTGCTACTCCCTCCATTCCAAATGATACGTTACTTTAGCTTTGCCCTAAGTCAGACTTATCTAACATTGACCAAGTTTTTAGAAAAATATATTAGCATATACAAGTTCAAATAAATGCACTACCAGGACAGAATTTAATGAAATTAATTTGATGTTGGTGTGTTTTTCTGTAAACTTAGTCAAAGTTAGACAAGCTTGACCCAGAACAAAACTAAAGTGAACTATAATTTGGAGCATAGATACAACGCTTAAGTTAGAATTTGATTGCTGCAGAAATTGTTTGCCCACAACTACAGTTGTGGCACACGCAACTAAATAGACCTATAACAGGCTGGTCAAGGGCTCAAGGTTACCTGACTGACCTCAAATAAGGTCACAATGTCACATACTCACATATCTTATTCGATGCAATTCAAATATAAGCGCACATGCTTACCTGGTTGCTATCTTATAAACCACCTCAAAAAACTTGCAATCCTCGGCCATCTTTGGTGCCCGCTAAATCCAGCTAGAGCATTGATCTGGACTCCCTTAACTTTCATCATATCTGAAGTATCCAGCCTACCTAAGCATCGAATTCCAATGCTGCCATGTTCAGCAAAACCCATGAGACCGGCAGCTCTTGCGTTCAAATCAGCAAAATGCCTTGTCATAATGGACCCGCTTGCATTATTGTATTCCAGATTTGTCGGATCTTTAACTTCTGTCTCAACTGCCTGGTCTTCAAATTGCACTTCAGCCTTTTGCATCGGTTCTGTCTCGTCTTGCTTCACCTCTTCCAATTCTGCCTCCTCTTCTAAATTTGTCTTATTTTCATCCTGGTCTTCTTCCTTAAGAAGCCAATCATTGCCATCAGCATAGGGTGGCGACCAAACAGCACAAGGCTCCGGTGACTCTTTCTTTGATTTATCTTTCTTAGAGAACTTCTTACGAGCAGTTCTTAATGGAATTCTGATCAGGCTTCTGAGTTCGTCAATGTCTTTTATGTTTCCTGGACATCTATTTGTAATCTTTGGCACTGGTTCTCCATTTGTTATACAATCAACACATTTTAAATATTCACTCGAGTAATGTGAATAACTCCAAACATAGGTTGATAGAGGTCTTTTGCTGTCCAACCTTAAAGAGGTCTCAAAGGATTCCAAAATATCTTCCAAAACCCACTCGAAGCGTATTGCTTCAGGCCCATTGACAGCAAAACAGGCCACAGCTTCCATGATATCAGGAGATAGACTTTTTGATTTGTACAACACCTCAAAATTATCTGTCATTGCTTTAAAACCTATCCTCACATTTCCCAAATTGCCACCTTTACACAGATGATTGTAGTTCACCCCCATTTTTATAAGAATGCATCTTGGGTCTTGAATGAAGCACTTGGTTGAGTCCTCCTTTTCTCTGATCTCAAAAATTTCAGCCTTTTCAACTTGCCAACCTTTGATGTACAGATTTCTTCCATAGATAAAGAAAGTTATTTCACGACCTTTATAAACAAATGTCAGATGAAAAGTGCCATTTTCTGGAGTCGTATAAACTTCAGCCCCGGGCCCAAAATGGCTTGAAAGATCAATAGGCGTACTATTGAATTTACACCATTCTTGAATTTTCCTAATTCCATTAAGATAACTATGTTTGCTCGCAGCCAAATCATCTGGATTTAGAACAATTCTTGCAGTATTTCCAGGAAAATTCTGATTTAGAAAAACCTTTTTCTTCTTTCCAAGATCCAAGTGAGGAGTTCCATGAAACATTCTAGGGAATGACCAATTTGTCTTCAGCATGGAAGAAGTTTGTGATTGACTTCGAAAAATCATTGTGCTCTGAAACAAAAAGGAACATGCAGTAAAGAAAAATGAATAAGATTTCTTCTTTACTTTTGGTAATTTTTTAGTGATAGCAATAAGAGCAGGAATCATCAATTTCAGTTTGAATGCACATGCATCCAGAAAGTAATTGGTACTTTTTAGGTATGAATTCAAATATAGCGAAGTTTTGAGAAATTATACCCCCATATCTAGATAAGTCTTCACTGAAGCCTGCTCCAAATCATCTGCAACCAAACGTAATAACTCAAAAAAAAGACCTCCTCAAACCAAACTGGTTGTATATTGTGCAGAGATTGAACCAACCTGAATTAATCTTTTGTTCCCTCTTCCCTGTACTCCAGTTTTCTTGATAAAACAGGCAACAGGCAGTTAAATTCGTCTAGAGCTTTGGGGTTCTTCCCAGGCATCTCCTCAAAAAACTTCTCATATTCATCGGCTGTAAGAATATTGCTTCACCAGTCAGATCTGAACAATAGTTGTGCAAAAAGTAAATGTTTCACCATAAATATTACCTTGCTGTGGAGTTTCAACCAGTTGATCACACAAAGTCTTCATTGAGGAGATTTTTGAATATAATCCCTGCCAGAGCTTTGAAACTTCAGTCTCCTTAAAATTAAGCTTTGCATTTTCATTGTCAACTTGTTGAAGTTTTTCCTCTAAAATGTGTATTTGTTCTCTTGCTCTTGCCAGTTCAGCATGCTGAATTTACAAAACCATATGTATTAGTGAAAAGAAATCCTGAAAAATACCAAAATAATTGTTGCTGTCGAAAAACAATGATGCATGATGATAAACTCAGTCAGCCCTCAATCTTCATGCACAGTTAAGCAACAAGCTCACCCTAACACCTATACAACACTAGCTAGAGGTAGAAGGGGGACGAGCATAGCACACCCACACAGCATGAGCAGCAGCTCTGCACTCTGAAACTGCTATCTGAGCAGCAGCTCAGTGGGGATGGTGGTGAGCGCAGGTTGTGGCAGGGTGGTGACAATGGCGGCCGAGGTAGCGGCGCGCCGATGGGATCTGGGAACGGGGCGCATCTGTGGTGGTGGCGGGGATGGTGGTGGCGGCAGAAGTGATGGCAGCAGAGGAGGCAGACGTCACCATGGTCTCCGATACCAGGTTGTTGCGTGCTCGGCAACTTCGGAGGAGGTGGCGGCCGACCGGCAGCTCCGTGCTCGACGCCGGGCTGATTCAGGTGCGCTAGAGGAGGGGGCTCAGTTGCTAGAGAGCGAGAGAGATTAATCTCAATCTCTGGCTAATCATCATTACTGATAGTTGTTTGACACTTATACAAAAGACGCTAACAAACTGTCCCCTAACACTTTGGAATAACAAACTAGCAAAACAATCCCCTAATCTCTTGGATCCTGCCAACTAACTAGCTGACTGCTGTGTGGTGACCGTGAGCCTGATGCCCAGCAGCTACACGACTCAGACTCAGCCACTGGCTTTGTCACGTCGTTGATAAACTTTGCCATTCAAAATCCAATGCACCTAGTAATCTCAAGCAAAAACAATCTCTAAACTTGGCCACTTTGGCCTGGGCAGCTGCCTGTTGGGCGCACGCGGACAAGTAGGCGATAGAGAGCACGGAGGTGAGGACGCCGCTCGAGCGGAACAAGCAAGAACCAGGTCGATGGCGTGGACCGGCGCGACCACCACCACCATCGTGGCCTTGGAGTCTCGATTGCGTACGCGACAAACATGGTGGCCGGGTTATCCGCTGTCCCCTTGCTGGGGGGCTCGTGCAGCAGCAGCAGCAGCACTCCGTCGTACACCACCATCTCGAAGCGTGCTGTGACCAGCAACCAACACTATCTCGAGTCGTCGGCCACATTGGCATGCAAGAAATCCGCCAGCCTACCTGCGTAGATCCTCGCCTCTGGGCCGCTCCCGTCGCGCATCAGGCATCATCGAACGATCCATGGAGACCGGAGGGAACGAATCGGAGGAGGACCGAGCGAAGGAGGTCAATACAGACCAGAAAGAAGCGAACCGGCGACAACGGCCGAGAAGGACACGCAGGGCGAACCGGCGACGTCGGCGAGAGGCTCACGTCCGCTGCTTAAAATGCTAAGTCCTAGGCACTTTGTTGCTTGAAAAAGCTAGAGCCATCGGATCAGAATTGTGTGGTGGATGTGAGAGGGAAAGTTACGACATGACTTCATTAAGGAAAGTCACCGAATCCCGATCCCTAAAACACCATTCACATAGTAGCACCATGCAGACAGAAACCAAATCTAACCCACACAGAAAATAAAATAGAGATGAAGTCAGTATAAATTTCAGAAAAACTTCAATTCATGCTATTAAAACATACATGCTATATTAGTGTAGTAAAAATTTTCCCAAGGAAAAAATATAACGAAGTTTTGAGAAATTATACCCCCATATCTAGATAAGTCTTCACTGAAGCCTGCTCCAAATCATCTGCAACCAAACGTAATAACTCAAAAAAAAAGACCTTCTCAAGCCAAACTAATTGTATATTGTGCAGAGGTTGAACCAACCTGAATTAATCTGTTGTTCCCTGTACTCCAGTTTTCTTGATAAAACAGGCAACAAACAGTTAAATTCGTCTAGAGCTTTGAAGTTCTTCCCAGGCATCTCCTCAAATAACTTCTCATCTTCATCGGCTGTAAGAATATTGCTTCACCAGTCAGATCTGAATAATAGTTGTGCAAAAAGTAAATGTTTCACCATAAATATTAGGGGATTAAGCATTTCTACCCCTGTGTTTGAAGCGTAATGGTGATTTTACACTTGTTTTTTTAACTTTGTGATTTTACCCTTCGATTTCAAAACGAAGGAAGACTCTACCCTAGTCGGTTAAGTTCCTCTAACAGTGTTAACTTTTGAACAAAATGACAACGTTGCCCATGCATTTACACCCCTGTTTTATTATGCTATTTGTGTTTATACCCCTGTTTTCATATCAGCTTGTTGACATTTTGTATGCAGAATTTCTAGAAAAATTCGGCAGCATTTCAACTGACATATAAACACAATTAAATATCACAGGACAAATTAATATCACAGATTCTTTTTTGTATGAATCTGCAAAAGCAAATGTAAATTTGGTTACCGATCTAAAATTAAGTTTACTAGAACCAATGTAATCATCAGCTCCAAATTCTGGTTTGTTTGTATATACGTCAAGGGCTCAAACTTGACATGCTGCTGTCCAGATTATCTAGAACCTCTACTGCTTTCCCAAGTCCAGAGGGAGGTACTCTTTCAAACAAGCGCTATGCCTATGTCTGAAACCTGCAAGAAGAGTATCAGTACCATATAGGAGTACTGTATATAGTAGCGAAAAACCATTGCGCTAGAGCAGCTACGTATATACCTTTTCGATTTGCTCTGACTACTCATGTTCACTGTGACCGCAAATATAGTATCAGATGCACAAGGAAGCAAAGGTTCACACATGCGGATGCAGCAGTAGAGAGCTGATGCTGCAGGCACGCTGCCTGAATCAATCCATATTTTTCACAAAGCTAGCCTGAAAACTGCCTGAAGACGGGATGAAGGCAATTTCACAACTGTAATCCTTTCCTTACTGCCACTGATCACTTGTATTTTTTTTTCTGAATTCATGAATGAACCACCATGGAATTATATGTAACACTACAATTCAGAGAGCCTGAACCGTGATCCCAGGAACGGGAAGAAGACTGCCACCAACAAGCACATCAAGGGTGGTGCTGGTGTCTGCTTGTATCTGGTACTGCCCAGCCCCATCGTTCTTGGCATCCCCGTCATCTCATTCTTTCTGGAGGAGCTACTACTCCCTGCTCCACTCTTCCGCCACCACCGGCGGTGGTATAATCCGCATCTTCCTCCCTGGTCGCTGAAGGCCATGATTTCGTGCTGTAATCAACGTTGCCAGCTGAGAATGTGTTGTTGCTCCTCTTCGCCTCCCGGGCAGCAGCAGTGTTGTTGTTCAGAAGCGCATCCCATCCTCCATATCCGCCACTGCTCTAACACGAGGCGGTGGTCGAAGCCCCTAGCCGCGCTGCCGCGGGCACGAGCCGAGGGGAGGGGTCGGAGCGGAGCCCGCCGCAGGCCGTGCGGCGCCCCAGCCGCTGCGGGCGCTACCTGGGAGGGAGTGGGGCGGATGGATGACGAGCAAGGCCGGCGCCGGTACCTTCCGAAACCCTAACACGCGACCCGCACCGCCAGGTACGGGGTGTGCTGGAGGAGGAAGAAAGAGACGAGCCGTGGGGAGCGGGAAGCAGGGAGGAGGAGCCGCGGCGGCGCCAGTAGCTGCACTGCACCACAGTCGTGCCGGTAGCCGCGCCGCCGCTAGGCCGCTAAACGGGGAGCCACGACTTGTGGCCAAGACTGGGTCGAGCGAACGACTGAGAAACGAGAAACGAGCTAAGGGGTATCATTGTCTTTTCGTGTGGGTGTCTTTTCTTTTTTCTTTTTTTATACCATTTAATCCAATAATTTTGGATGGTGTTACAAAACAGGGGTAGACGACAGGAGGTTCGTTTTAAAATAACGAGGGTAAAATCACAAAATTAAATAAAGAAGGGTAAAATCACCATTAGAGTATGGAGCAAGGGTAGAAAATCCAAATTTCCTAAATATTACCTTGCTGTGGAGTTTCAACCAGTTGATCACACAAAGTCTTCATTGAGGAGATTTTTGAATATAATCCCTGCCAGAGCTTTGAAACTTCAGTCTCCTTGAAATTAAGCTTTGCATTTTCATTGTCAGCTTGTTGAAGTTTTTCCTCTAAACTGTGTATTTGTTCTCTTGCTCTTGCCAGTTCAGCATGCTGAATTTATATAAAACCATATGTATTAGTGAAAAGAAATCCTGAAAAATACCAAAATAATTGTTGATGTCGAAAAACAATGATGCATGATGATAAACAGTCGGCCCTCAATCTTCATGCACAGTTAAGCAACAAGCTCACCTTAACACCTACACAACACTAGCTAGAAGAAGGGGGATGAGCATAGCACACCCACACAGCACGAGCAGCAGCTCTGCACTCTGAAACTGCTATCTGAATGTGGCAGCTGAACTGAAATTTGCATTGCCTTGGGTGTAGTATATATACAACTCCTGTACCAGCTATATTGTACATTAGAGTATGGCTGAGTACAGCCCCCTTCTACTTCTAGTACTATTAGTATACTGGCAGTCCATGGAGAAAAATGTTTGGTTCTTGCCACAATTTGCCATGACTAATGTTAGGCAGCAGCCACATGTGTGGCTTGCCATATCTGTGGCAAAAAAATGTTGTTTGGTTGATGACTAAGGTTTGGCAAAAAAAAAATATGGTAGTTGTTTGGTTCTTGCCACAACACTTGACAAAATATTGGTTTTCAGCCACATATACCTTAATGTTATAGTGGCAAGACACCCATTTGCAATACAACAATATATATTTCAGCAATAATAAACCAAGGAGGACTAAACCAAGGAGGTTTAAATTAAAATACTAATTCCAAAAGCAACAACCATACATGCATCAACCAAATAGCATCACATGCCAACTTCTTAGACAGATCTGCACACATGGAGGAAAGAGGTCAATAGACAAGGCAACAGGAAGGGGAAGAAGCAAGAGGAAGGGCGATACTGACCCGGCGGTGGCGCTCCTAGGCGCGGCCGGCGCGGCCCCCTGGGCGCGGTCGTGCGCGGCCCCCTGGGTGCGGCCGGCGCGGCTCCGTGGGCGTGGCCGGAGCAACCCCCTGGGCGCGGTCGTGCGCGGCCCTCTGGGTGCGGCCGGCGCGACTCTATGGGCGCGGCCGACACGGTCCCCTGTGTGTGCTCGTTGACTACGAGAGAAGCGAGATGGTGAGTGGAGGATGGCAGGAAGAGGACGGAAGATGAGAAAGCGACCACGGTTCTTTTTTTATGCGATGTGAAATAGTATTGTTTTGCCGCGCCACGGACGTCGGGGCGGTGAAAACGTCCGCCACACTTTCACGGCGAAAAAGTGAGGCGAGTTGGTTCCGTGGCGATGGCACGCCGCATTTGTATTACAATCCAAACACCTGCCAAAACCAGTGTGGCAGACTTAAAGTTAGGCATGGCAACCCATGGCGGGGAACCAAACAGCCCCTAACATAGTAATGGGACAACTAGGATAAAGTCAATAGAATGATGCAAAAAAAAGATGGATACCGGTAATAGAGATGAAGCCAGAATAAATTTCAGAAAAACTTCAATTCATGCTATTAAACACATACGTGCTATATTAGTGTAGTAAAATTTTTCCCAAGGAAAAAATATAGCAAGTTTTGAGAAATTATACCCCCATATCTAGATAAGTCTTCACTGAAGCGTGCTCCAAATCATCTGCAACCAAACGTAATAACTCAAAAAAAGACCTTCTCAAACCAAACTGGTTGTATATTGTGCAGAGGTTGAACCAACCTGAATTAATCTTTTGTTCCCTGTACTCCAGTTTTCTTGATAAAACAGGCAACAGGTAGTCAAATTCGTCTAGAGCTTTGGAGTTCTTCCCAGGCATCTCCTCAAAAAACTTCTCATATTCATCGGCTATAAGAATATTGCTTCACCAGTCAGATCTTAACAATAGTTGTGCAAAAAGTAAATGTTTGACCATAAATATTACCTTGCTGTGGAGTTTCAGCCAGTTGATCACACAAAGTATTCATTGAGGAGATTTTTTAATATAATCCCTGCCAGAGCTTTGAAACTTCAGTTTCCTTGAAATTAAGCTTTGCATTTTCATTGTCAGCTTGTTGAAGTTTTTCCTCTAAAATGTGTATTTGTTCTCTTGCTCTTGCCTGTTCAGCATGCTGAATTTATATAAAACCATATGTATTAGTGAAAAGAAATCCTGAAAAATACCAAAATAATTGTTGCTGTCGAAAAACAATGATGCATGATCAGTCGGCCCTCAATCTTTATGCACAGTTAAGCAACAAGCTCACCCTAACACCTACACAACACTAGCTAGAAGTAGAAGGGGGATGAGCATAGCACACCCACACAGCACGAGCAGCAGCTCTGCACTCTGAAACTGATATCTGAATGTGGCAGCTGAACTGAATTTTGCATTGCCTTGGGTGTAGTAGATATACAACTCCTGTACCAGCTATATGGTACATTAGAGTATGGCTGAGTACAGCCCCTTCTACTTCTAGTACTACTAGTATATTGGCAGTCCATGGAGAAACTAACGTAGTAATGGGACAACTAGGATAAAGTCAATAGAATGATGCAAAAAAAAAAAAAAATAGGGACTCATTTTCAGTCTGCTTCACCTTAAGCTTCTCATCATTGCCATTCACAACTTGTTGAAGTTTTCCCTCTGCAACCAAACGAAAATCCTAGATATATTATTAACAATTCAAAAATTAAAACAGCCTCCCGAAGCCAATGTGGATGCAAAACGAAATCAGAACCTGCTGTGATCTTAAGGTTGGCGGGGCTCTCGTACGAGGCACCTCCTGTATCCTGGGAAGGCCTGGGATTCACAGCCTTCGGAGCCATCGAGGTGGATCCAATCAGTGATCGGATCCGCCAGGGGCTGCTAAGCGCCGATACCTTCTTCATCACGTAAATTAAAACCTAAATCACCTGAGGCGATTGAGGCGGTGAGGGCAAAGTAGGGGCGGACTCAGGTGTACAAATAACTTAGTTTATTTAGGTTTTGGGGCGCCCGGTTTCGCACATCGGGAAGGGAAGAAGGATCGGTCGTACCTGGATGTTCTTCACCGGCGAAGAGCTGTTGTTGCTGCCTTGCCGGTCGCCTAGTGAGTCGTCGCCGATGAAGGATACAGCGAGAAGAAAGGCACGGGAAGGGAGGCGATTCGAAATTGGGAAATGACAAGGGACGAGCGAAGTCTGGAGGGGGGGAGGGGGGACGAGCGGGAAATCGAGCGGCGGACAGCCTTGTCCCGCGCGCCCGCGTAGCCAACTCGGCCCAATAAGCCGGACGGCCCGGGTTTTTTCTCCGTCTTTTGTGCAGCTCAGAGTCGGTCTCTCTCGTGTAGTCATGTGTCCTCCTCTACCGGACCTCTATACAACGTCGGATTCGGAAAACTTTCAAGAGAATCTCCAAGAGTTTAGCATCTATAAAAATTTTGCAAAATAAAAAAAAATAGTCTCTAACAAATTGGCATCTCAACTTGATAATTTTACCAACTTAGCATCTCTCTCCCAGCGCATATCGATCTTTACGCGTGCGTATACGCATTGACAAAAATGATTAGAAGACTGAAAAATGATTAGAAACTTTTTTCAGGGTTCCATTGTGAAAGTACCAAAGACAAAGAGAATGTGTTCATTTTGTAAAAGTATTTTTGATTTTGGCAAGTCAAAATAGCAAACTTTTAGAGAAGAGCTTTATTTTTACTTGACATATTTTTTGGGAATTTGGTGATTCTACCCTAACTCTAACTATGATTTTACTCTCGTTTTTTAACTTTGTATTTTTACTCTTATTTTTTCTAAACGAAACCACCGTGTACCCTTATTATGTAACACTGTTGATGTTGTTTATATTAAATGGCGAAAAAAACAAAAATAAAAAACAGCCGGCCCAAAAGACAAAACTGCCCTCAAATGCTTTTGCTACTCACGCATGATACTTTTGTCGTGGAAAAACCGTCGGGGGTATCGCTGTTCCTGCGTCGCCCCACTCCCATCGCGACCTCGACGCTCTTGCGCCGCCGCTGCTCCCAGCGGCTCCCTCCTTCGGCCTCCTCCTCTCCCCTCTTCGGCCTCTTCTCTCCTACCTGTGCTTTTCCATCGCTGCTCCCAACGCGCGCGGCATGAGGAGCGCAGGTTAGTGTTTTAGACGACGGTTCTATTCCCGGCGGCCGGTGACGCTAGCTCCTCCTGGCGGCCAACAACAGCGCCCTCATGTCGACAATCCATTATTGCTTGTATTTATAGCATATTTTAGTAACTTTACTAATATAATTATGTTTTTTTTCATGTAAAGTGCAAGTGCTTCAGGAAGGGGAACAAGAGCAGTTTCTGGAAGTCTTGCTACTTTGTTGGGTTTCAATGTTTGATATGTAGCTCACTACTAGTTGGCTACGAAACTCAGTACTAATTCGTACTTTTGCTTGACATGTCATTTAGACCTATATATTGGTGTTCGACATGTTAATTTGGACCTCTATGTTGGCATCTAATATGGTATTATGGTGACATAATATATGGATCTAGTTTGTTGCTGCTAATTCATTATGTGTGGATTATTTTGTTGTGTAATAGTGAATTTTTCTTATATGGATTCACAGCAGAAATGCTGCCGAAATTTTCTAAAAATTTGTATACAAAATATCAACTTGCTGATCTAAAACAAGGATAAAAACACAAATATCATAATACAACAAGGGTAAAAACGCATGAACAAAGTTGTCCTTTTTAACACCGTTAGAGGTGCTTAACAGACCAGGGGTAGAATCTCTCTTCATTTTGAAATAGTAGGAGTAAAATCACAAAGTTAAAAAACGAGGGTAAAATCACCATTTCGCTTAAAAGCGAGGGTAGAAACACTTAAGCCCCTATTTTTTTAAGAGTTGACAAAACATAAGATTTACCAAGTAAAATGTTGGAAACACTTGGAGATGCTTTGTTTGGATTGTTGCACCACTACATCCAAAAACGGTTCGTCAGTTATGGGATAGAGCCACGTCGTCTGATGAATTTTTGAGGAATCGGTCCATCCGTTAAAACTGCACTAGCGGGAAGACTCGAAGGATAGTCGGGTAACAGACCGGTTCAACCTGTGCCGCAAAGCAAACAAATAATCTAGGTTCGGATGTAGATTCGGATGCTTCTGGATCTGTACGTTCCTCAATCAAATACGTCGTAAGTGACTATAACAGTACCTAAAAAATCAACGTTACTATGGTGAAACTTCGGCTCCTAAGTTTTTGCTAATCTGCGGTTGGCGATCCTTTTATAAAAATTATTAGGCATTGTAGTCTTGTACATGGAGAGGACTCTGCAAAGTTTAGGGAGTGTCGGATCGTGTTCGACATTTCAAATCACAGACCATCATCATATATGGACAGATTGAAACTGTTCACGGTTTGAACCCCGTCGACGCCCTAGCAATGCAACTTCGACGCTTTTTATCTTATAAACCAGACAACGAAGAAGCCATGGCCACTTAATCAAGTTGGAGACCAGAGTGCCATTAAGATCTTTTATATCAGAGGTATACCCCGCGCGTTGCTGCGTAAACTACTAATTTAGAATAAAATTAAACCTCCTCGTTATCACGAAAATTACTAATGATTTGAAATAAAATTATTTATACAAAGTGACGTTAGTGGATGACTTGACATGCTGATGTAGACAACTAAATACATGTTAGTGGATGATGTGTCTTACTAACATGTAGATAATGCTAGTTGACCATAAATATTTCCATTAGTGGACTGATGAGGTGGATATCTTAGAGAAATAGCCAGTGGGATTTAGTTTTATAGAGTTTATAGATAGACATCGTATTATGTTTGCAGCCAAATTAGTGAGTAAAACTCTACTCAAATTACACTATAAAAGAAAAAAAGAGCATTGTGCACCCTTTTAGAAAATTAGACATTTTTATGTTTAACTAGTTAAATGCCCGTGCGTTGCTACGGGAACACACAATTAATACCATGATAAAATATGTATAAACATGTGTTATATTGTTACCTAAAATATAAATGTAGCAATCCTTATGTTGCAAGTATAATCTTACATATATAACTTAAAGAAAGATAGATAGTTATAATAGAACTAAATTAAATTTAAATATGAAACTAAAACAGTATATTTCATTACTGCATGCGTACGATAAAACAGTATATTAAATTTAAATATTCCAGGCTGCCATTAGTTTTAAACATGGAAAGCAAATAAACTTTTGTAACATAAATGAATTGTTAGTTATTCATTATATTTTATATTTAAAATAATAGTGTTATTATATCATTATATGGGAGGTAGTTCAAAGGTACTTACGTATCTGGAATTATACTTTTCCAATAAAAAAGACCTATCGCTTTCCATCTAGAGCCTTGAGCATTCATACCAATCAAATAGTCATGTTCATTCGCATAATCGTTTTTACATACCTCTTAAATGGTATCGCCTTTCATTCGATTCGGAGTTGGTGTGGTATCAAGTATAGTCATACTTAAATCCTCGTGGTCGAGCACATAAAGCATATATGTGTTTGACGGGTTAATAATCCATGGAAGAAAGATCTGCAAAATAATTAAGATTACTTTATAGCAATATAGTAGCACTAAAGTCTATGAATTAATAAATTAATCAAAATAAGAAAAGCTTACAATTCTACAGCGAGAGGGATCATATCGCATACGGGGCCATCATACACATGTTTGTCTGACCAGTGTTCTTCTTTCCTCAATTTTCATAGTATTCAAAGTTATAGTGGTCAACAATTCCTAAAGTAAAATAAAAGATAAGGAAGACATAAATAACACACATAATTTATTATAAATACAATAGTAGAAGTACTCTCACATGGAACCGTAAGTCCATATAATGGTTTGTCACAGTCTTATGTTTTGTAATATCAACCTTGTCCGCTTCGCTATTTGCATGTACGCGAACACCCATGTTGAAACACTTTTCAGACATTCTCGTACCCATCTGTATGAGTCCCTGAAGATCCTTGACACTTATATTTATTGTGTATGGGTCGAAGCTTCTTACCCAATATGTGCTGTAACGAAATATAATAAATATTTTATTTTAATAATAAATAATTAACCAATGATATGGGCAGGATCAGATATAAACTGAGTACAAGTAGCTTACTCCAATGTGTTGTCGTCGGTAATGGACCTAGGCCCAATGATATCGGCCTAGGCCCAAGATGTGTGGGCTCCATACCCTCTTCTCTCCCAAATGACCTAATGTTGTGATAGATCATACCATGCGCACGGAAGGTATATATGCCGCTATTTCTCATGCTAGCAGTCGCACTATCGAGGCGACAATAGAGGGAAGTGAAAGAGAAGTGGCCATTGAAAAACCTAATATTGTTACGGAAGTGTCTAGCGTCTGCGTCAGAGCTCGTCCAAAGCCTCATGAGCTGGTCTGGTATGACTGGTGCATTTAGCTCAATCTTTCCACTGCGGCAACAGAACCCAGGTGGCTCTTTTGGAAACCTCTTCGCACCGCAGTGGCGGCAATTTGGGACTGGTTTTAGCATGTGTGTCTCTGTAGGTATGTTACTATACACCTTCTCATACGAGTCAGGTACTTCAGGGTTAGATGATGTGTCTTCGTCGGGAGTATCACTTTGGACATCGTCATCTGACTCCTCTAATGAAATGACATTAAAACAAAATGTAAAGGTTAGATAAAGGAGTGAATTTTAGAAAGGTATTCAGTATTTGCTACAAATACCTTGCCCCGCAAACAGATATCCCTCATCTTCTTCCTCATCATCTTCAAATATATCACCCTCATCATCGTCTGAGATCACTAGTGAAATCATGATATATTAAAACTTAGATAATAATAAAGGAGATCAAATAGTGTGAAGAATGTTAAAAGAGTGCAAATTACCGGTGTCATCAAATAATGGTTGTGTGGGTGTTGATGATGCATTTTGATGACTTGGTCCAGTGCTTTCTGTCAATCACATAATGGTTATTGTTGAGATAGGATTTAAGTGGTTTCAGGTGAAGGAATGGGGGTAGAGAGGTCTCTTTATTTACCATTATTTGTCACAGATCTTTGAGGGAAGGGCATATTTTCATCCGTGTGGTCTCTAGTCATGCATTCTTCATCATTGTTATGTACTCTTGTGTTGTGACCGATGCAACGCTCAAACACAATGTTACGATGGGCTAACAATACATGTCTTTGTCCAGATGGAACATTTTGTCTACGTGTCATATGAGCAGGCAATATATCATTGCATTCATCATCATCATTTGTCTCCTCAGTGGTTTGTGGAAAGAAAATAGGTGTTCCACTGGCTTCTGGGATAACCCAATCGCTGGGGCTGACTGTGGTTCGATGAGGCCCAGATGAGTTTGCAGTGGGCGACTCAAAATTTGGATCATAGAGTGGATTCTCGATTGCGATGGACTCACTATTCAAAGTGTGTTTCTGCCCCTCCCTAGAGCGGTTTGTAGTCACTTTCATTGCCTCTTTACGAAATGGAGATTTATTGTAAATCCTCTATCGCTTGCGCCTCTGTTCTCGTTGCTCAGGTGTCATGCTTGCGTACGTCACCCTACACCTTGCACGATCAGCCATGACTTGCTCATTTGTTAACTCTCTCTTACGTGAACCAACCGTGCATTATGACTGTATTTGTTGGTTAACTATGCTGCGAGCAATAATTACATCATCACCTACATAATCGTGTTTTGAGTTAAAATAGTAGCAAGACAAGCTAAACACATCCGGGTCATTAGCGATCCTCTCCCTGTATATAAAGCTACCGATAGATACACCAACAAAAAAATATATGCGTTGATGTCATATTAACAACAATTTAATTACCTGATAACTGATTGGATATACTTATGTCAGCATTATGCATCAAGCGAATCTATGCAACCAATCATCTGTTTCATTAGGATGCATATTTTCCTTGTTTGATGCATCATGCCCATCTACCAATTGTAACATAGCACATATGGGAAACTTCAATAGCAATTCTATATTATTATTTGTTACTATTATACAACCATTGGTAGTTTCGATATGTAGTTGTTGCTCCTTTTTTCTTTTATATGCTTCTCGTCGTTTTTTATTTCTTTCGTCCTTTTTTCTCTTGAGACATTGTGAGCCATCGAGCCTTATCTTTTTCTCTCTTGCGTTCTCCAGCATCGCTTCCTGCAGTGTTACATCGATAACTTAGATTATGCTATTAATAATGTAAACAATATGTTGTATTTAGCATAGTAAGAGGATGATTCATTTTGTTTACCTCCATTAGTGTTAGTCTTGTCACCCAATGGTGCAGGAGAGCCACGATTTTCCATTGAATTAGCCCACAATTGCTTGTAGTGTACCTTTTTATAGTATTTAGTTACCAAGAGTAACTATTAGTTAGTTAAAAATTACTAAGGATATATATTTTTAAATAATCCATAAAATTTGATCAGAATTTAATTGCTCATCTAATATGAAGCACAATAACATGAATCTCTAATTTAACTATCATATCTTCTTTCTAGTTGTTTGTTGTTTGGTGCTAATTTTTACTTTATTTATGAAGAAGACAACATCTCTGTAAAACTACAAAAGGCAAAAAAAACCACAAACTTTGGTCTTTAACTAACACCTTATTGGTTTAGACATTCAGTTATGTTTTCCTATGAAGAAATATCCAGTGCTAAAAAATTTGTAACTACATTAAGCAAGAGCAGGGACATGTATTACTGTGGTGTGCACAATATACACTGAAATATTTTAACCGACTTTGTATTGCTTTAATAACTAACAAGAGTTTATTCCTACACATCTCATCTAGTGCAAGCAAGAATCCACCTAGGGATGCAAATATAGCACTGCAGTATATAAGCTGAGTTTTGAAAGTTATTCGGTCTTCAGAGTAATATATAAATATGGGAACGACTCCAGTACTCCTTTTTTCTAAAAATAGCACTGATCTCAAAGTAGCTAATTAAAAAGATTAATTATTTTATTTTCTTGGCAACTGGGTGCCACCTGTGCTAAGCCCATCCACGCCTAGCCTAAGACCCACCCGTCCGCTCGCTCCGTTAATCTGGTGGAGACAGCGTTGCGGAACAGCTCGCTACTCCTTCCCAAATCCTCAAGAAACCAAATAGAATCACATTGTAGAGAAAAGAATCAGTAGCGTATACAGATTCATTACCAGTATTATTCACCCAATGAAACCAAATGGTGCAAGAAGATGGTTGGTTAGCAATTTGTGAAAAAGGTAAATAAAAGCAGGCAGATGGTTATCAGGTGGATTGTATATTCAAGACGATAGGGCACATTATAAAGTTTTTTTAAAAATAGTTCTGACCTCTTTATTCTTGTCAAGCTTGCTCTTTACCTCTTGGAAAGTATCTGAAAAGAGTATATTATGCAGTGATGAGTTAACAACATACGAAGCATATGTACATAGTGCAAGATCAGATGATACCTACACAACTATTTACATTGCCACCTAAACCATGAGTTCAGCAAGCCAATGATATATATTTATGAGATCATGGTGGCAATAAGTGTTGCCAATGTACTCAGATCATTTGTCATTTTGATATTTTCTTAGTCAACTTCCACCATGCACTGGAGTTTATAGCCTAAGATAAGAATAAGATTTTAATACAGCTGGACAATGGCAGCTTCGACAATGTCTTCATGCAGTAAATGTTTAGTGTCTATATTAGAAGCACTCGACAATGTCTTCTCATCCTGGTAGCCATGTCACTGCTAGAACAACGGCCTTTAGATATAAGCTACTCAAACTTCTAGAGTGTACAGTTCCAAAGGACATAAGAGATGATAAACTGAATCACATGACAGCTTTTTAGGACATAAGACATGGAAATTTAGGTAGCATGACATATTGATCCTTTAACATATCTAAAATTGTCCAGCTTTTTAGGATGCAAATATCTCATGGCTAGACATAAAGGTCTCTTATTTTAGTGCCAAGTTCAGTTTTTTTCATTAGGTTGTTACTAAAAAGCATATACCAACACAGAAGGCAGTATATACACGTTGACAATGTTATCATCAAGTGAGCCAGAATTTACCGTCTGCCCTGATTTGGACTTTTGGTGGGTTACCATCTGAGATCAGTAATGCAAAATTGCAAATGAGAAGCAAACATTTTGTAGGGCTGTAAGCAATCAACCACAAACATGTTATGGAACTGATACTTAGTCTTAGGGCTAAATGGAATTAGTAACTGCATGAGAAAATGTTTTCAGCTAATGCACCAGTATACTAAATTTGGAACTATTACTTAGCGGCAGGAATTGTTACATAGGTAGGTTTGCTCTAGACAAATATACTGAATTGTTAAAAAACATATAGGTCAAACTTATTTTTCATTCAGTGCGTTAGGTACTGATCAGTTCCGTAAACCAGTTTCTAAGTTGGGCTGACTGGGTATGATAATTTACAAAATAACATAGACCAAGCAGCTAATGCACTGCAAGTCTGTTAGTAAACCATTTTAGACAGCAAAATAGTAAAGTATAAAGTTTGTGATGCCTTGAATAGCAACATTGATCTGATACAGTAAACCCAATTGTTTAGATGTTACGCCCTACAACTTTGATCAAGTGATGGCTACAACTCTGTTCAAGTAATGAAATGAATGATATATAGTTATACAATTATTTCATGGCATGATAGTTTCATTATATATAGCAGCTAAGCATGCAGTAATTGAAGCTGAGAGAGTACCTTATCACAAGGATGCAACTTGCTACTGATTAATCCCTTAGAAACACAGTAAAAATTAACAGCTGGAAGGAATCACACATCTGGAAAGAGCAACCAGGAACCTGTGTCAAGCGATAAATAGAAACAATCCTCTTGAGAAGCAGTGCAGAGAAATGTACACAATACTTGATTTCTCTGTTGACGTCTCCTTTTTATCTTTTTAGGAGTAAAGATTGTTTAGTCCTTGCTGGTGTGCTGAGTATATTCTAAGGTTTGTTACCAACCTGTGTTGGTCCACCACAAAGCCATTAACAGGACTTGCTTATTGGATTGGCTAACTTCAGAATAATCAAAGGAAATGACAATTACAAAAAAAGGAAAGCATGAAATGCAGTTAAACATTGACTTGCTACCACTACTTTTTTTAAATTGACTCTTTGCTCCATCAATTTTGTTTCGTATAACATTATTATTCCATAACTTGTCATAGACACAAAATATTAGGCTTGCTACCTTTAATGTCTATCCAGAGACACCACTCCTAAAATAACCATCAACAATTACTGGCATCAGTCTGCGAGAGAAAGAAGGTTGAGCCATATTTAGATAATCTCTGAAAGTTCATTAGCAAAAATTCACAAAATGTGTAATGACATGAATTAAGAACAAAATGAAATTTTACTTCTCCTATAAAAAAAATGCCATGAGCATTCCATAAATTTCAGTTGTTGCAAATATAAAAAAAATTAGAATTGGTCTGAACTCAAAATAAAATTTTACTTCTCCTATCAATAATGTCATGATAATGCCTGTGAGAGTAGAGGATACCAGAAACAAATTAGTGCTTATTATTTGTTTTGTTTATTGTATACATGTCTGAATTTCTGAATTAATGATGAAAAGTGTGAATTTATGTCTTCTCTGAAGTTCCGTTTGATCTGAATCCTATGTGCGGGCCCTATTGTAACACTGTGATTTGGTCTAAATCCGAAGCAGAGGATTTTCCTACTTGTGTGTTGGTGTATGATCTGCATGTGTGTTTGAGATATATTTGACAGAAACTGAAAATTTTCATGGTACATATTTTTATTCCAGTTCTCATTGGCTCATGATAATCTAGGTTGTTTTATTTTAACATTGGGTACTCCATAAGAGAACACTCGATTGAATTTGTCATGATCTAATATAGCCTTGTAAACTTGCAGGTGTTATCTGCTGCAGTCTACAGACACTATAAACGGATATACCACCAATCTTTAGAAGAGGGATCAGTTTCACTTTGCTGTATCATTTTTTTTGAAAATAATGGATGATATTCCTTCACCCGTGATGGTCTGGAGCAGATTTGGGTTGGTTTGATTGTTTACCTGATCACGACTACAATTTCGAACTAAAGAAAAGCAGGATCTACTTGCTCTTGCTAAATTGAGTGATTTAGCTAATATTTGAAATTACTGAATTTTAAAACACGTCCATATAAGTTAGATTTGAGTAGATCGAAGAATAATATATTGTTAGGATGTGACCGTCTTCTCTGGTTCATGCTCTATTTGAACAGTACTTTTTTTTACGAATCAACATGGTGGGAGGAAGACGTGCACTACTTTGAATTATAAAACAATTAATGACCAAAACTGATTGTCCCAAGCTTTACAGCAGCTTCGATCAGAGAGGAGACTCTATGGTGCTTACGAGCCATGCTGAAGAGAAGTATACAAATGTACATGTGCTATAGATTACGATTGAAACACGGTAAAAAGATCAGTGTAACAAGACCTTAGGGGGATGGTCCTAGGGAATTAGCATTCTGTAGTGTTTCAAGAGATTTCACATACAAGTTTCCTTGACTGAACATTGATAGAGTAACTATTATTGGTACTTGATCTAATAGTGGTCATCAGTATATAAAGACTCAAATGTGAGTAAAGAAAATATTAGAGAAGACTGAAATATGATGCAGTGGTGAGCAGAAGGAAGGCATGTAGAAACAAATCAAGAGATTTGGCGGCGCTCCAATCAGACACTAACAATCCTCTGAAACAATCTTAGACCTTTTTAATTTTGGAGCATAGATTTTTGACTGAAAAGACTAAAGCCATAATCAGATAGCATCATTTCATTGTACTATAGTACCAATCAGGTTTGTATAATTTGAAAGTGAACGAGAAAACAAACAAAATAATACAACAATTATGAGGTGTAACATTTGATCTTTCAATATGATTAATAGACATAAATTCATGTTTTAGAAAATAAAGACTGTAACAAAGCAGACACAATGACCTGTTTTAGTAGCAATCTTGGGGTAATCCTGGAACCTCAAGGTAATATTTTAACCTATAATATTTAGTATCTCAGAGCATGTTTTTTTTCTAGAAACCCTTGTTGCCAATCATGACTCTTTTAGCTGTATAAATAAATTTCAAATAATAATTTAAAGGAATCTCATCCATGTCTACGTTTTGGTTCATGTTTCTAGGGATACATGTCTCCAAATAAGGGATTGTTCTTTGTCCATTGCAAAACATGCTCAATTACAATTACAATTACAGATTACAGAAGGGGTGGGGGCATACCTGAGGAACGGACCGAGGAAGACCAGTACGCCTTGCGTGCGGTAGTGGCGTGGTGGCGTCTTGGGCTGTGGTGTGGCGTCGTGGCGTCCGGCGTCGTTGACGAGCGCGTGGCGTATGGACTATGGAGCAGGCCGGGGAGCAATGATCAGAGGGGTAGCTCGGCAACCGGCGTGGGAGGCGCCGTCGCAGTTGCCGGGGGGGGGTGGCGGAAGGCGGAGGCCTGGTTGGAGCGGCGCGACGGGGGACGAGGCCGGCCGGAGGAGCGGCGCGACGGGGGAGGAGGCCAGCCGGAGGAGCGGCGCGACGGGGGAGGAGGCCGGCCGAGGTGCACGCGGCGCGACGCGACGAGGGAGGAGGCCGACCGGAGGAGCGGCGCGACGGGGGAGGAGGCCGGCCGGAGGAGCGGTGCGACGGGGATGAGGCCGGCCGGAGGAGCGGCGCGACGGGGGAGGAGGCCGGCCGAGGTGCGCGCGGCGCGACGGGGGAGGAGGCCGGCCGAGGTGAGCATGGCGCGACGCGACGGGGGAGGAGGCCGGCCGGAGGAGCGGCGCGACGGGGAGGAGGCCGGTCGGAGGAGCGGCGCGACGGGGGAGGAGGCCGGCCGGGGAGGAGGCCGGCCGGAGGAGCGGCGCGACGGGGAGGAGGCCGGCCGGAGGAGCGGCACGACGGGGGAGGGCGCGACGGGGGAGGAGGTCGGCCACACGGCGCGACGGGGAAGGAGGGAGCCGAGGTGCGCGGAAAGGAGGCGACGTGCGCGGAGAGCCGGGCGGTCCGATAGTATTTGCGGTGACGATAATAGTCGGGTTTTTTTAGTTGCAGAGATTTAATCTAGAAATAAAGTAGTAAATTAGTGACAATACATATATGCACGTGTATACTACCAATGACATTTGCATACAAGAGGAGTTCATAAAAAGTAAAAACACCTTAATGTATACAAGAACAATATTGAAATCGGGATTAGAGATATACGCTACGGAGGGACCAATGTTGGAGGCACCAAGGGCTCTATTTACATCCATGACAAATGTGTTGCTTGAAGTCATGAACCGCAGTTGGTGTCGGAAGATGATCGCATTGCAGTCCCCTGAACGTCGACGACGGCACCAGAGACGGCAATGACAGATCGAGGGCAGCGAATTCGAGCAGTCGCGAGATCGCTCCCCAAAAATCTAACTGCCTGCAACTTCGTGTAAGGTTTCATAGATGGACGTCGGTTCCGGAGACACCTGCTCTCCCAATTTCTCCATGCGCGCAGAGGAATGGGACAGGAAATCAAAAAGATAGTGTGACGGAGAGATTTCGGTGGAAGGAGATGACTGAGGCTTCTATCAGTATCACAAAAGAGGTTGGACTTTTATGTCTGTGCTATGAGAGAAGAGACGACGTCATAGTTACTCGTTCGCCCATGCATGCACGTGCGTCACGGAGACATGGACGCGTTCCCTCATCTGCGCAAATTGCTTTTCACGGTCACATTTACCAATCGATCAGATCCATGAAAATCGGATCGTGACTATCCACTCTAAGGCTATATTCAGATTCCAAAATTTTCCTAAATATTTTGCGTAGTACCCGTTTTAGACGCATGCATAGGTAAAAGAAATAACTAATTGTACTTTTGGTCTGCTCATGTCAAGACAAATCTTTTGAGTCTAGTTAGGTCATGTTTGAACAAAGTTTGTCAAATAACAACGAAAGTGCTACAGTAATATTTCGCCACATTTTTCGTGAACTGAACTAGGCCTAAGAGATTGACAAAAAATTCACCACACGTGCGTGGCGCGTCACGTCACGCACTCTGGCTTGGCATGTCACATCACGCCTCACTACGGCAGGCACGCACGCACATTATAGGGTCAAGATGGCAGATTGGAGGGATGAATAGTCCTTTCTAACATTTATCACACCAGCTAACTGAAACAAATGTAAGAGACCCTAACAAAACAAATAAGATGTCGGGCTAGCTAGAGCTCACCTAAACAATCTAGCTTGCAAAGTCACACAAACCAATGTAACTAGTACTCTAAGCAAGACCGGGGAGCTCCTATTCAATCTAATGATGCAAAGCCACAAAGCTCAAGCTAACTAACAATGTTCAATAACAGGGTTACACGAGCCAAATTAGAGAACTCAAATTATTTAGCTACATAAACTAAGCAATATGACTAACAAGGCTACTCAAGCCAATTAGTCACGCAACTATGCAAGAAAGCTAGTTCTATGCAACACAAGCAGAGAAGGTAACTAGCAAGCTACACAAGCTAACTAATTAGAAACGCAACTACACAAGCACAATACATATATGGAATTAATACAAGCTTGTGTAAGAGGAATAAAACCAACGAGGCGAACAAGGTTGACACGGTGATTTTACCTCGAGATTCACTTGGTTGCTAGCAAGCTAGTCCCTGTTGAGACAAGCTCAGGATTGCCACCAGTCCTCTTGCTAGTGGTGACTAGACTAGTCATACTCTGCCACAAGGGGTGCTTATAATAAGTTCTATCACTTGGCCCAGCCGAATCACTTGATGCTCTCCACGACTCTCTTTTACTATAGTTGTTCTTCGCGATCTCCGCGGGGCTAAAAGGTCCAAATTGACTAGAGGGTGTGAATAGTCTAATTAAAAATACTACAGAAACACTTAGGAAAATTGATTAGCAACCCAAATGACGAAGCTTTTTGCACTAGCCTAAATATTGTGTTGCAAGCCACCTATCCAACAATTCTAATTAATAATTCTATGTCACAAAATCTAAAAGAGGTGTATAAGAATACAAAGATTAAACACTAGCTCTAGCACAAATATAAAATGACTAGGAAGAGATAAATAATATATCTACAAGATATAGAGCGCAAAATGAATAGCACAAGGGATACACAATAAACTAGCTCAAATAAAAATGAGAAGCAATAAGTAAATGAGCTAAGTGAGGAAGGATTTTACCGAGCCTTCGGGATCATCTTTGAAGAACTAATTACGGGTGAATATCCCAAGTGTAGAGCCAATCACCACATATATGAGTGAAGTCGGAACAAGAAGAATGCCAAGACACAATCAGCACAATGATCAAACACACAAATGACACGGTGATTTATCCCGAGGTTCACGTGCTTGCTGACACGTTACTTCCTGTTGTGCCGACCAACTCTTGGTGATTTAGTGGCTAATTGGCATAAAGCTAAGCTACACAAGCACTGCAAGAATCTACCATAAGAGAGATAGCTTAATGACACGAGCAATCCACTAGGGGTGCCTTTCGCCACTCCGACGGGTATTTGGCCCGAAAAAACCCTCACAATTCAATCGGTAGTGGCCAAGAACAAACACCAGCTCTTACCAACTCCACTAAACACCTTTAAGCCGTCTAGGCACCGACAAATACCAGGAGTAACAAAAAAAAACCCACAATCGATGCGAAGAACTAGTGTCACTAGGTTGAACACCTTCAAATCTTTAGCACTAGATTACTCAATCTCGCTTGGAATTACGAAATCAAGTTAAGAGATGAGTGGACAGGGTTGTCAATGCTCACAAGGATGCTAGAGAATCAAAAAGTGCAAGAGAGAGCACCCACAAGTTGGCCAACCTCTTTAAATAGCCCTCACACATAAGGCCTAGCCATTGAGCCAAACTGCAGAGCACCAGATGCACTGAGTCAGGGGCATCAGACGTCGACCCCGCGTCCGATGCACCGATAGGTGCCACGCGTTCAGCTCCTTTGAACGAGAACCACTAGATCCCAACGACCAAAATCTTCCCGCGTTGTTTAATGGGACATCGGACGCACCGATGCACTGACATCAGACGCGTTCGATGCCCTTTCCCTTGAATCAGCATCTCTTTGGAGCCACATCGGACGTACCCATCGGACGCGTCCGGTCGAGTGTCTGATGTATGTCCAGAGAGGTTCTAGAGCCTGCCCAGAGCCATCGGACACGTCAGATGGATAGCCATCGAACGCTTCGAGCGTCCGATGGTCCTCTGACCTCTCAAACTCGCGCCACATCATCAGCACTGGACACATGCACAGTATTACCTTTGTAAAAATAAGTTACTTGGTATAAACAGTGGAAAAACTGGTTTCATAATCTTTGGACATTTAAATAAGCCTACAAAAATCTTTAAAGTCCCATTTATTAATTAAAAGACATATTTTAGTCTCCATTAAAAAGTATTTAATTTTCAAGTTTCATATTTTTCCTAGGCAGAGTATAGCATGGTGGACATACACAAAAAATCATGATTTTAGGAGCTATACATATTTTTCTATGCATTTTTCTATTTTCAGCACAATAATCCAATTCAGAAAAAGGAAAAACAACAAAACCTAAGACTTTGTTTGGCCGCACACAAATACTCAATCCACGTGGATTGGAGTGGATTGAAGTGTAACTTAAAATAAATTAAACCTCGTTCTTTTCCAACTCACATGGATTGAGGTGTATTTATGTACAACCAAACAAAACCTTATTCTACTAGGCCGATTTCAACGAAAGCCGTTGACAAGTGGGCTCAGTCAGCAGGAAACGACCAGGCCAAAGAAACCGCGGTTATGAATTATTCCAATTAATTACAGAAAAAGAATAGATCTAAATCTATAACAAAAACTTTATACTAAAGCATACCATATTATATATTTACTGTGCAGGTCTACTCATGTGGAATCCAACAAAATTAATTTTTCATTTTATGATTTTTCTGTGATTTATTATGATTTTTCAAAGATTTAAACAAAATAAATAAAAAAAGACAAAACCACTGTTACTATAGCAAAACCACCGTTCAAAACCGTCTGAGGGAATAATTTGACCGGTTTTGTAAAGTTTAGAGGGTAAAATAGACCGTTTCATAGTTTAGGGGGTGAAGTAGACCACCCTGAGTAGTTTGAAGGTTAACTAGATTTTTTCCATTCCAAATTATAAGTCGTTTAATTTTTTTTTACATTTATTTTACTATGTATCTAGATCTAATATATATTTAGATGCATAGCAAAATGAATATATCAAATAAGCCAAAGTGATTTATAGTTTGAAACTGGGGAGTATATATGTACCAACAGTTGATCGAGTGGAAAGTACTATGTACCAACAATGGAGTTGAAAGGCGTATGAATGCAATGAAAAGGAGTCAATTTCACATTTATTCTTTGATTGTTGCCTGGCTAGCAGTGTCTAGCTAGTTGACGGTTTTAGAATTGCTGGGTCAGAAGTTGAGAAAGGATTTTGAATCGATTGCTCGGTTCTGGGTTGCTGAACAAACTTATACTAATAATCTCCTCATCGTCAAGTTCTTTAGTCTGTGTGGAAGATAAGAAATGAATTTTTGTTTCAGGGTGTTACATGGCATGGACGGGGATGAAAAGGGTACTGCTGCGGACTGTGAGGATGTTGAGAAGATCATCCATAGCACTTGTCAAGTAGGCCACTGGACAACAAGTGGAGGACTTCTCGCAAGACAGCTGGAAATCAAAGCAAGATTACTACGTCAACTTCAGTGGAGGATGTGTAGGACGTTACAAGTAAATCATCAGGGCCGGCAGCGTTTGGTCTTAACCGCCAATGCAGTTTTGGTTCAGCCTGAGATGAGAGCTTGATGTTTTGTATCAGGCCGGAGCTATTGGATGCTCGGCGTTTTTGCTTTTGAAATACCAAGCAGGGGTACGGGTATCGTCCTTCTTTTTTTGAAAAAAAATAAAAGGCGTATGCATGGTCGTCGTCGATCAGCTGACCGTAGCCGGAACGGCATGCAAATAAAGTGGCCTCAGATCCGGCCGGGTGACGATGCATCGTGCAAGCTTCGCCGCTAATGCCCCGGTGCCAACTGCCAAAGGCGTGGCTCTAGCTACTAGTGCTCGCGAGCACATGTATCTCGGTGCCAGAAACTGAAGCGCGTGCATGCAGGCCGGCGGGCAGGTAGGATCTGGTTCATTTGCGGCGACTGTGCGCGGTGCCTGAATTGCAATCGCGGTGGAAATCGGAGAAAATAATAGCTAGAGACAAGCTAAAGAAGCTCGTAGTGGCGGAGCTTGTCAGTCCCGTGACTTCAAGCGCGCGCGCCACAGCCCACAGTGTTCATGGAACCCAGCCGAACCGAGATCTCGGCTCGTGGGCCGTGGCCCTCGATCGGAAGCTGCCCCGAAGCTGCGTGTGCCCTAGTAGCTAGGTAGCTTGAAATGTGCGAGCTACGGCCGGAACCGGAAGTCAGCAGCCCACAGCCCAGCCGGAGAAGAGACGAGAATAATTACCGTGTATACAATGCGATCAGGGGAATAAATCACGAAGAATACAATGGTCTATCACATAACACTCGTGGGCTGTTATGTACGTACAGTATACTGTAGATTGCAGGGAGTATTGAGGCCTGTTACTGAATAGCTGCATCACTGGTCAGCGCGCGTGGTACCTTAATAAGTACAACATAATAGTAAATCACATACCAGTACCATTTCTTAGTGGTAACTCTGACCTCTTTAGAAGTGATAATTTACTCTCTTTCTTTGAAATTGTGTGTTGAGAGAGAGCGGCAGTATGATAACTGAAAACCACATGGGAAATATACGACACCCCACTAGCACCTTATCTGGTACAAGTAGTACGTACCACTTTTTTTATATTTTATCCATATATAATGTCGTATGTGTACTCTGGCACCCATGAACTGAACAAACATACTAGTATCTAGATAGTGGATAATAATCCCGAAAAGCAAGTTTTAAGGTAAGCTTGTATAAGACCCGAGTAGAACGTGCGGGATTGACCACCAGCCACTATCCTCCTCGCATCAGATCGATCAATGCCGCTGCCGCAGAACCAAGAGAAAAACTTGTGATCAGGAGAGATCCGCGACCTGCAACTTGCTCCATGAATTGTCGATTTCACAACCTCACAGCGACTTGGCACCCATTTGTTGCGGACAAGCGTTGGACTTTTAATTTCCCCGTTTCGCCTTCCCCCCCCCCCCCCCCCCCCCCCCCCTCCCTGCGCTTTCCCAAGTCTTTCTTTCCTCATCAGTTTGCGGCAGACCTCTTTCCGTTGACAACAAGCCGGCGCGGGCCGGCAGTGCCATGCGCTTTTCTGCTGGTGGAGGCACCGATGGCCACAGGCCGCGGACACGCGCGCGCGGCCCTCGCGATTTTTTTTTATTAATAACCCAATTAAATAAAAAATTTTATAAATAACACTGTCTATTTTTTTTTGCAAAACTAACCCTTTTACCGCGCCGTCCCCAATGGCGCGGCAAAAGCGTTAGCCGCGCCATGCATGGCGGCGCGGCAAAATCGCCACCGTGGCACCGCCCGGCCACGCCGGCCCTGGTGGGCCCCTCTCGGCAGTTTGCCGCGCCAGGCGGGCTGGCGCGGCTAGTGCGTTTGCCGCGCCAGGTGGGCTGGCGCGGTCAACGGCTTTGCCGCGCCAGGCGGGGTGGCGCGGCAAAGCCGATCTAGATTTGGCCGCCGCGCCGAGCAGCAGGCTCCTCCTCATTCCTCTCTTCTCCTCCCAAACTAATTCAATCCAATCCATTTCATTTCATTTCATTCCTCCTCTCTTCATCTCCCTCCCTCAATCAAACTTGTCTACAAGAGGTATTTTGATCTATATTATTGTTCTTTATCCATATTTGCAATGTAGGATTGAACCATATTTTTGTAAGTTAGGGTTTATAGACAATATTTATTTTGATACTGTCGTGACGTTAGTTGTTAATTAATGATGGATTTGTTCATGTATTAGACTTTTTATATCTATTTTGCTTAATATTTTGTTCATTTTGTGTACATTTTTTTGTGTAATATTTGTTACGTTATTATGTAGATTTATAATTAATCATGAATGTATGTGTAGCGTTGACATATTTTTTATTGTTAGGATGCCGCGGCGTGGCAAAACTAGTAAGGCAAGGTAAGATCGGTACATTGTTGATTTATTTGTCTGTTTTAATGAAGTAATTTTGTGTTATGTTCATTTGTTATTGCGTTGATGATTGTAGGCAGCCTCTCACGGGCAATGCCTACGCCCGTTTGCCATTGCCTAGCGGTGTTCCGGTGCCCATGTGCTACTGCGGCGATGATTGTAAGGTCGCAATATCTGATGAGGAGCACACATACGGTCAGAGGTATTAGATGTGTGAGAATTATGCCTTTGACCCTACACCTAAACAGATCCGTATTGGACTGATGGTGAGAAGCTGATGACTTGTTCTATACATGAATGACAAATCATTTATATTTTATTACGTAATTGACTTAGTCGTATTTTGCAGGAGCCTCCACCACTATGTGACTTCGAGCAGTGGATCGACACTGAGATGAAGCCGGAGGACAAGGAGCACGTAGAGAGGATGAAAAAGTGGGCTGCGGAGGACAAGGAGCGTTTGGAGAAGAGACGCAAAGAAGAGGCAGCACAAAAGCAGCATGAGGAAGAGGCAAGACTGAGGGATGCAGCTAAGCGTAGGGGGGAGAGGGAGAAGAGGCTTGAGCGTGTGTGTCGTGCCAAGGCTGCCATGGAGCAGGATCCGGATGGTGTGAGGAAGGGAAAGTGGCCTCGTTGCACTCAATAGTGTGGTAGGTTAAGTAGTCATTATTGAGTAATGAACATTGTTGTCATTTGGTGGACTTGTTAGTGTACTGTACTGTTGGTTTGTACTTCGGTGTACCGTTTATTTCGGATCCTCGATTATGTAGTCTTGAACTGCACTTTGTTTGACTTTTTCATATGTTGTTGGATTGTTTGCAGTAGTTCATGTGTTATCAATTTATTCTGGGATAAAGTACGAGAAATAGAATAGAGCAAACAAGTACACGAACAACAAACTAGTACATGGCATGTGAGGACCTCTTACCATAACTTGGTTAAAAGGTCCTAGACTAATCCTAACATGCCTTAGGTAATTGATAGGCACAACACAACACACACATAGTGGTCTAAGTAGTCTAGAAACCGTCTCACATAGCAAACTGAGTAGACCCTTCTCCGTAATAGCCTCCCATTGCGGGTGGTGGTGGTGGTGGCGGTGGTGGCGGCGGTGGTGGAGGCCCCTTGTTCTTGTGATGCGGGCAGTTGCAATATGGATCAAGGCATATTGCTTCATCTGAACCGTCTGCTTCGCTGTCGTCGTCATCATAGTCCTTGAGCATGCTTTTAACTTCTCTTTCAAGATCGTCGATACGACGCTGCAGATAATAGATGTATTCCTGATGCGGCCATATTGGAGGAGGATCCACCCATCTGGTGAAGCCGCAGTTTTCTTCGGAAATAGAAGACTGACATTCACAAAATGACTAGGTATTAGCAAACATGAGAGGCATGGCAACAACAATTAAATAAAGTTATCCATGCTCGCGGGCATTTGAAGAAACGTCGGCGTGCCTCCAAGTCGTCGTGGAGCATCTGCACCAAACAGTCCTCACCATGGCGGCATTTTGGCCAGTCCTCTAAGCGGTTATCGTATCCCCTAAGAGGACGGTCCCGGCTGAAATCATTTTTGCTCTCAATGAGAAACTCATATAGTGCCTCTAAGAAGGAATCTGGACCGAGAGAGCCCTCCCACACAATTGGAGGTCCCTTCCTCCCACCCTTTCCTCTCCCGCCTTTGGACGAACCTCCAGACATCTCTACTACGAACCTCGCAAGCTCTGCTGAAGTTGTTGAATATGCAAGGCGCTGAAGGGTTTATATAGGCGGAGCCCTGGTTTTGAACTTGTGAATTATCTCAGCTGCATTGTGAGTGTGTAGTTATTTCAACTTAAAAGGCTATTCGCTGAAAAATCTAATCACTGAAAAGGCTATGTACTGAAAAGCCTATATACTGAAAAGTCTATACACTGAAAAGCCTATCGGAATCAAAACTGCAGAGCGCTTATCACGATAGAACACGACGCTGAAAAGATGCCAGCTTTTGCCGCGCCAACCCTGGGGGCGCGGCTGACGCTTTTGCCGCGCCATGCGGCATGGCGCGGCAAATGCATTTGCCGCACCACCCCGCCTGGCGCGGCAAAAGCGTCAGCCGCGCCCCCAGGGTTGGCGCGGCAACACAAACAATATTGTTTGATCAAATGTGTTGTCTCTGTTTGAACGAATGTGTTTTTTCCGTTTTTCCTGTCTTTTTCCGCAAAAGCAATGACAAGGAACCAAACATTGACACAATTTGATATAAATAAAAACGTAATAGCGGTCATAAAAAAACAAAGTGGCTCAAGCTCCACGAAGTACATAATAGGGTTCTCAAACAAGTTATCTAACAAATACATCACCTATCCATATAGTCTAACACTAAGCCTAGCTAGGTGTGTACGGCTGACGAGGCCGCCTCCGACGCTTCGGCTGCGACAGGTCGATGTTCGGCGTGAACGTGACGTCCGTGCGGTCTCGGGCGCGTGGCTGCCGGCGTGGTGACCCTTGCGTCTGACTAGGTCCCTGCAATATTCAAAATAAATGTTAGCAAACAACTTAAATATATCTGACGAACTTAAATGTATAGCGGTCAACTTATGTACCTGCACGTCCTCCTGAGTAGGTAGTGGAGCTCCACCTAACTGTGAGTACCCCAGCTCCTGTGCTGCGCCCTGCTCTGACCAATGCTGCCAGCCAGGGCCGGTGTAGTAGCCACTAGGGTAGTCGTAAGCACCAGCTACCTGCCACGCCGTGTCGTCCAGGCCACCTCTGGAGGAGGACCCTCCAGCGTAGTCCGAGCTATGGCCGAGGGCCATGTAGCCTGCACTAGCCGTGTAGGGTGGTGTCGTGTGCTCGACGTACTGCTCCTCGTCCTCCTCCTCCCTCTCCTCCTCGGGCTGCTCCTCTGCAGTGGGGCCCTTTCCGCGTGGATCCGTAGAAGTGCCTCCCCCGGGCGTCGGACGACCCTGCTGCTGCTGGGACAGTGTCGGACACCAAAGGGCTCGAAGGCTGAGGAAGGTGCGGTGGGGCCCACGCTGTGTCCATGCACCCAAGCTTCTGAGCAAGCTTCCTGCAGCCCTTCCTGATTTTCTGCAAATAAGAAAATAATAATAATATATATTAGTACAGTTTATGAGTTCTTAAGATTTACAAGTGCGGTTCGAATGTGTTATGATACCTGCAGAAAAGCCTGTACCGGGCCGTGGTCCCCAGTAGAGCTGGTGTGGTGTATAAGCTGCGCTGCCTCGTCGGAGTACCGAGAGAGCTGCGACGCCTGCCGACACAAGACCAGGGGGTAAGTGCACCAAGTACAGAAACACAAACAATAGTTGAAGGGCTGCAGGTATTACCACGTAGCTTTGTAGAGGGCTTTGTCAGGCTGAGTCGATGCCCTAGTGGTAGCATCGTACGGGTTCTCGTCGTCGTCCGACTCGTCCTCAGCGGTGGCCTCGTAGTACGGTGGCTTAAGGTGCAACCTGGTGCTCCGGTGCAGCCACTGTAGGTACTGGTCGAAGACGCCCTGGTCGTACGGCTCGCCGTCGTCAACGTCCTGCTGGTACCTGTTTGTCCAACTCAGGACATGATCGGCGTGCTCCGCGTGCCAATCAACGGGATTCTTCCGTCTGCTTTGGCGTTTCACCCTGCATTGCAAGGAAACCCATCTGTTAGAGCATAAGATAGAATTTACTAGAGTAATAGAACAACACTGTGGAGGATACTTACTTGTGCAACCTCTGATCCGTGCTAATCAGAGGTGGAGGAAACTCCTGTCGTAGGCCGAACTGACGCATCACCCTGATGGGCAAGTGTATCTCGACCACGTAGAAGCAGATAAGAGGGACGGTGCAACGCCAATCTACACGGTCCAGCTCTGTGGCGGGGTCAAACACGTTGTCGTACAGGTCCCAGGGGTCCCAACTGACCTGTTTGTAATGAACAAACATAGTTAGTCATGTTCATTTTTCAATATAAAAAATTGAACTTATTCCGGAATTACCTGGTGCTGTGTCAGGACGTCCAGCAAGTCCGTGTACAGGTGGTAGCGGCGCTGGGGGTTGCCTCTAACTGCCTCTGCCGTGGACCAGACAAACAGAGCAGTGGGTCGGGTGTCCGGGTGCCTCCACACCTGCATTCCAATTTGAATCAGTTAAATGACTGTAAATTTGTAAAAGCACACGCACGCAAGAGGTATGTACTTACCGCCTCCTCTCATACACGGGGACGACCCACAGGCAGCCGCTGCCAGGCCCAAACCTGGAGCAGGGGCAGGCACCCTCCCAAGCTAGACGAGGTCTGCATCCGCCGGCACCCCTCGCACAGCTGTCTGTACAGCCATGCTAGAACTGCGCTCCCCCAGCTGTAGCCGGCGATGTTCTCCCACGGCTGTGCGAGGATGGGGACGAACATCCAGCTGATCGTGTTCCCCGATGAGTCGGGAAACAGGAACGCCCCAATAAAGTGCCACATCCACACTCTGGCATACCTCTCGACTACCTGTGGGTCAGCGTTGGGGGGCAATACGAAAAGTGCTCGGTGATCCACGACGAAGGCACCCCAGTAGTCTTCCTGTTTGTTTAAAAAAAAGTAAAAGTTAGGAAATGATAGTAGCAATCGTATGCAACTAAATTAGAAAAAAAAATTAGCTTACTTGTTCCTCTTAGCGTCTGCGTCGTCGGGGGGCCTACGACCACAGAACTGGTGGACGGTGTCCATCCACGTGTCGGTGTCAAGAATCCCCGTCACGGGGAGGCCGCCCAGGCGTAGACCAAAAATCTTGGCCACGTCCTGTAATGTCACGGTCATCTCCCCACAGGCTAGGTGGAAGGTGTGCGTCTCGGGACGCCACCTGTCCGCCAGCGCGGTGAGGAGCGCGGGGTCGAGCTGCAACACCACGTCGTTGGCAACGCGGACTAGCACCAAGAAGCCCACGCGCCGTAGGAAGGGTGCGTAGCGCTCGTCCCACCGGTGCCATAGGTGGGTGCGCGGCCTCAGCAACGACAACCTCTCCGGAGGGGCGTAGTCGGTGAGCCTGTGCGCCCGGTGGTCGCCGTCGTAGAACGGCTCAAGGAGAGGGTACGCCATCCTGTTTAAAACAAAAACATGGTAACAGGTTAGTACAACGTCAAAAATAATAAAGCATTAAAACAAATGAAAGACATATGTACAATAATAGCAAAAGCATTCAAATAATTAATATAAGTGAAGATAAAAATAATAAAGCATTAAAACAAATAAAGATATATGTACACCTGTTGTGTTTGTCTACGATGGAAGGCTGCATTATGCCCTGGCATGTGGCAAACAGAGCATAGGTTCGTGCTCGGTGTCTGGTCGAAGTCCCCCCGCCATACCTATCCATATTGTCCATGTCACCCTTTAGTCTCTTCTTCCTCCTCCTACCCTTACCTAACTTCAGCAGCTCAGGATCAGACATGAAGTCTCTACCCAAGTATGGAGGCCATTGAGTGGGATCAAGGTAAGGCTCGAAGCTGCTCTGCCATATTACGACGGTGTTGCTCCGTCGATAGTAGTCGGACATATATGGTAGGTCCTTGTAGTTATATCCGCGCGCTCTACAGGACGCAATCATGTGAGAGCAAGGGGCATGCATTATCTACGGCACGTTACAACTGCATTCCACTCTTTGAAGATCGATCCGATAGTTGCGACCACCATAACGTTCCCCGCCCATGGTAGTTCCACCCTTTGCTCGAACATTATAGATTTGTCTGGTTGGTCCATAAGCCTCACAAGTTAGCTGCGTTGCCCAGATCTCATTTTTCTGAATGTGCTCCTTTCCCGCCTTTCCAAATTCACCATCCGTTTGTAGGTTGTCTTGAGCAATGGACCACCTTTTCACGAAGTACTCGTTGGTCTTGTGAAACGAGTACTCAACGATTCCAGAAACGGGCAAGGCTCTAACACCGGTGAATACCTTGTTGAAAGACTCCGATGAGTTGGTGGTCATTATGCCGAACCGGAAACCGCCCTCATCGTAAGCAAGCGCCCACTTCTCCTTGTGTTCCATCTGTCTCTCGATCCAGGCCCTGGCAGCACTGTTTAACATTTTGTCCAACTCTTCCATTGTTTCTTTGAATTTTGTGCTCAGTTTTAACACAACATAGCTCTTTCACCTTGGCACAAACCTCCTTTTTTCTCTGCCGACGCCAGAATTGGCGGCAAAGTGACGCATGCACCATCTGTGCACTAGAGGAGGACAACCCTCTATCTCCTCCTCTGCGGCACGAAGCAACCCAACATGACGGTCCGAAATCAAACATATTGTCCGAGAAGGCCCTAACACTTGTATCCGTAGCAGGGCCATGAACCAAGACCAAGACTCAACGTTCTCCCCCTCAGCGAAGGCGAAAGCAATTGGAACTATCTGGTCCTCGGATCAACAGCCGCCGCCATCATCAACACACCCTTGTACGCTCCGGTCAAGAAAGTACCGTCCACAAGTATGACTGGACGACAGTACTGATACGCATGCTCTGTTTGTGCAAAAGACCAAAATACACGCTGAAGCACATGTGTAACCTTGCCGGTGTTGCGGTCTATATACTGCCCATTGGTGTGTGAAAACCATTTAAGGCCAGGGTTATAGTATGCCATTGCACACAAAATCCGAGGAATCCTGTTGTACGCTTCATCCCAACCACCCCAACGAATTGCAAGGGCGATCTGCTTCGCACGCCACGCCTTTCCATAAGTCACCTTATAGCCTGTGAATCCAAATATGGAGATAAGCAATTGTGAAACAGATACGTCGGCGTCATCATCAACAAATGCCAAAATGCGCCGTGCAAGGTATCTTGCCGTCAATTGAGGATGTTTTTCTTGTCCCTTATTTGTAAAAACAGGTATGCAGATGTACTACTTTACTGATCCTCCACTTGCCATCAGTTCTCTTGCGAGCATTCAAGCCTCCACGGACAACCAAGACTCAAACACTTGACGTGGTACCTCAAACTAATATCAGAATGGCTGACCGTGTACGGTCGATGATGATGCACAACATAGTTCTCAAGGAAAAGCTTCAGCTCAGTCATAGTGTTGAAAATCATACCCTTCTGAAGAATCCAATCTGTATGGTTATGCAGTGTTTGCTTGCACAGATTCAATCCAGTATCACAAACTGCCTGGTCCACCATATTGACATCCCTATAACTTGGAACGCCTCTAAACTGCATGTTAACCGACCTCAATTGCTGCAGCTCTGTCTCAGTCAAAGGATCGGGCGCAACATAATACCTCGCTTCGCTCAAACGCCGCCACGCATCAAAATGTGTATGATCCTCTGGTATATCAGTGACTAGTCTCCCTAGAGGATGCATATTCTGAGGAACCGGTTGTGGCATAGCACGAACCGGTTGTGGAATACCACGAACCGGGTCAGGCATAGCACAAATATAACTGTCCTCTTCTTCGTCATAATCTGAATCATCATCAGAATCATAGTTTTCATCAAACAATTGTGCCTCCTGGTCCTCCTGCTCCTGCCGCTCTAGGTCGGCCACATCAAAATCATTGTTTATTTGACCGACGTCAACGTGGACATTTTCAGATGGATACACCGTCTCCTGCGTGGGGTGACCATCAACGTCCATAGTCATCGGAGCTGCATCGTCATCATCCCCTACCTCTTGTGCTTCACCTTCGTTGCCATCATTGGACGCCTCTGCCTGCTTCCTCCAACCATCCTCTACCACGATCTCAGCCATGGTCGAATTGGATGCCATAACGATCGTCTGGTATTTTGCCCAGTCAGCCTGGTTGCGCAAGGGCATCAACGCATAGTTCGCCCTTATCTTGCCACTGTCAAATCTCCCTTTCAACGAGAAATCACCATCGAATTTCTCCTTCAGACGCAACATAAGCTCCGTAAAAGGAGGACGCTCATCAAATACTTCGAGTTCTTGTTCCATGTTATCATCAAACAACCCATCTCGTTTACTAACTGTGCCTCCATAAAAACAATCTGAATACAGTGTCCATCTACAAAGTCAATAGTGGGAACTAAGGTCAAGTGATTGTCTTCTCAAAAGTAAAGAATGGCGTAACTACTTACTAAGTTGGCTTCACTAACCTAACTAACATAATAACCTAACCTAACCTAACCTAACCCAACCTAACTAAGTAACTAACTAAACATCCTAACTAACTAACTAACTAACAACTAACTAACCTAACCTAGCTAACCCAACTAACCCAACGAAATAACTAACTTACTTACTTAGTAACTAACTAAACTAACCTAAACTAAACTAACCTAACTAACTACATAACCACCAACCTAAACTAAACTAACCAAAACTAACCTAGTCAATAGTTTAACTAACTAACTAACTAACTAAACTAACCTAAACTCAAATAACCTAAACTACAAATGAAAACAAAAAAGGAAAAAGTTTACCTTCCGGTCGTGGAGGGTGGTGGAGAGGGTGGTGAAGGGTGGCGCCGGTCCGTGGCGGCCGGCCGACCACCGCCTGGCCTAGCCGAGCCCCTCTGCGGGCAGGGCGGTCCGGGGGCGGCCCTGCCTCGTTCGGGCGGCGCGGGGCGGGGCGGGGACAGGGCCGGCGGCGAGGCGCGGCGAGGCAGAGCGGCGGCGCGGCGGCAGCAGCGCGGCGGCGGTGCGGGCGGGGAGACAGAGGAGGAGGAGAAAGGCGGGCGCGGCGGCCAGATCTAGATCGACTTTGCCGCGCCACCCCGCCTGGCGCGGCAAACGCACTAGCCGCGCCAGCCCGCCTGGCGCGGCAAACTGCCGAGAGGGGCCCACCAGGGCCTGCGTGGCCGGGCGGTGCCACGGTAGCGATTTTGCCGCGCCGCCATGCATGGCGCGGCTAACGCTTTTGCCGCGCCATTGGGGACGGCGCGGCAAAAGGGTTAGTTTTGCAAAAAAAAAATAGACAGGTGTTATTTATGAATTTTTTATTTAATTGGGTTATTAATAAAAAAAATTCGCCCTCGCTTCGCTTCGACGACGCTACGCGAAACTGGCTACAGGCCCATCAACACGGGGCCTTGGGAGATCTGATCTGCTCTGCTCTAGATGATTGCGAAATGCATGTATGTATGGTGCACGAACACTAGCTAGCCCTATTGACAGTTGACACGGAGCGAGGTTCACACACATAACATGACGGCTAGGAGCAGAGTAGGTCGCCACTCTGGTCTCAGTTTAAAGTAGCCAGCGATAGCGATTAGATGCAGCGATAGCGATTAGACAGATAAGATATGCGTGTTCGTTGTTTAGTGCCTCGCATGATTGGAACGGGGGACTGAAAATTTGAGTAATTCCGGTAGCACACTAATATCTGCGTGCAGCGCTTTTCTGCTTTCTGAGGTCATTACCATTCACATCAGTATGTTGTCTAGAGCCAAATGCAAGTACCACTGGAGCCACCTTAAAGCCAATCAAATTACTGTTGTGTTTTGGGAAGAGGGGACTTGCAGCTACCTGTTCGGCTCTTTCGGTCACCATAAAATTAATCCTATCATTACTGTTATTGCCGGCCGATCATGCAGATGCAGTTTGTTTTTTCTGTCCAATTAATCCGGATCGACTAACCAGCTAGCCCCCATTAGGCTTTATACAAGCAGTTTCAGAGAATGTGGCGCAACTAAGTGGCACGATCGATTCTAGCTGCTTCCATACTGAGCTAAGAAAAGATGACAACTGCTATAACAGTACGGTGTAGAGCATCCATGTCAATAACCAGAAATAAAAGTGTGATCATTAAAAAGTTATTTCTAATACAAATATAATACAATTACTTTGTGGTATAAGCTGTCAGATGATTAGACTAAATTTTAGTCAAAGATAAGAAAATTTGAATTTTGAAATATGTGCACACCTTATATCTTGAGACCGGAGGGAGTATGTCAGAAGAAAGCACAAAGACTTCTTAGTTTTACAATAGTTTATAGTTCGAGTTTGCAACACCAAGTTCAGGAATCTGTAGAAGTGTTTGATTGCTGCAAGAGGTTCACGACTCTAGACTAGTTAGGGCACTCTCAACGCACAAACTATGATAGTTTGTATAGTTATTAATTACGAGAACTGCTCCAATACTCCTCTTTCTAAAAGTGCACAAATCTCAAAGCAGCTTAGTTAATTAATTACTCCCTCCGTCCCAAGATATAAGACGCAATTTGACTTGGCACGGTCTTCAAAATATATTTTGACCTATAATTTCTTTGATAATATATAATTTATAGAAATAAAAGTTTGATCATTAGAAAGTATTTCTAAATATAAATATAATACAATTATTTGTAGTTTAAGCTTTTCATATGATTAGACTAATTTTTAGTTTGAATTTGAACTACGTGCGCGCCTTATATCTTGGGACGGAGGGAGTATTTTATTTACCTATGGGTCTCGACTGGGCTGGCCCTCATTCCAATTAGAGTCCAGCCTTCCTGACCAATGCTAAAGTTAGCTCTCCTAGATCCCTTTTGTTCGGTGCAGCTCCGTTAACTCGTTGGAGGCGGCATGCATTTTTTTTGAACTTAAAGAGACGGGTTGCAATGTTCCAGGCCTTCGGCCACGATCAGCTCCGATGGAGTCGTTGTGCCGTCGTAGTCTCTTTGAGAAACTCGGGCGGTTCATGTGCCTCCATGCATGGTGCCACTTCCCTGACTAGGAGAGGGAGGGCATCATTTCATAGCTGGATCAAGAAGAGAACCGGTAGCAAGCTGAGCACATTATTCAGTTTCAGCAGATAAAGGATGATGACACTTTCCACTATAGTATTCCAGGAAATTTGCCATTTTAATGTCGCGGATTCGCGGTGTTGGTGCTCGTACACTTCCATCTCGGGCATTAGCCGGTGGTGGAGACTTCCATCACACGAAACAGAACGGCACCGAAAATGGAACGACACCGCGGGACTGCCTGTTCCAGAAACCAAATGTCACCCCCGTCGAGGAGGGGGATGGAGGTGGCAATTGGGATTGGAAGGAGGAGGGAAGTTGAAGTGTTGATATCCGTCGAACTGCCTGCGCTACCGCTGCTCGGCCTGCCGGCTGCCACTGCTCGGGAATGGCCGACGCTGTCTCCTTCAACGAGTTAACAGAACGGCGCCAGACAAAGGGGTTCCGGAGGAACTCGTTTGGCAAGGCCGCTGGACTTAGGCTGGTTTGGGCCCGCTAGACCCATGAGGAAAACAATTAAGAAAAGATAATTATTTAGAGTGGCTGCTTTGAGATCTGTGTACTTTTCTAGAAAGAGGAGTATTGAAGCAGTTCTCATTAATTACACTACCACGTAGACAATTTACTGACGTGACATGTCATTCATTGGAGAGAGAGAAAAAAAAAAAAGAAACCACTTCTCAAGTACAAACGATGTCCACACAACAATCGAGACTGAAGAAAAGAATCTCGTCCGCGTTGGGAGAAATCATGGTTTTTCCTGGTCTCCAACCGATACCATGCGCCCACCATGCGTGCGGATCAACAGCGCCCCACAGACGCGCCCTCCCTGTTGGCCGCACCATGCACGGACCTGCAGCATCACGGGAGACCATCCTTGCTGTGCCGCCGTGGATCCGCGTCCTACCCGTCGGCCGCTGTTGCGTAACCTCACCATGGCATCGAGCCGCTACCTCGATGTCCACTGCCTTCTTCTCCAACTCCGGCCGTCCCCGAGGCACCATGGCTGCGGTTTCCTGCCGTTTCACTGTTGCGTCGAAGACGTAGCTCTGCTCCGTGGCCAGGAACAGCCCCACCGCTACTTTCCTCGGCTAATATTCCGGTGGCGTGGGCGGTCTAGGCGGCACACTGCAGGAGGCGTCAGGCTGGGAGCCTGTTAGCCGCGGGCAGGGACCTGCTGCTCTGAGCGCACGAGACAGATGACTTCGAGTTCGACCGGCCATCACGCAGCCACAAATACATACACCCGCACAAGATTATAGAGAAACAGGAAGGAGAGGAATAAAATAATTGGGTTTGATATTTGTTGATGGACTCCCTAAAATACTGCATTGGAAAGTATAGTTCTTGTGCCATAGAAACTATTAGCTAGTTTCTGCATTGGGAGTTAATTTCTTAGTCTGCCCACACGTTACAGACGAAGTTACCAGCCCAGTGTCCCACGAGGCAAAGTTGACCAAGTCACCTTCACTGAGAGTAACGCGAAATCTGTCTTTATTTCCTGTGTATCATGTCATGGGTTTTTGCCTCAAAGGTACATCGCCGTTGGTCGAAATTGAATGGCAGCGTACCCACTTTGAATTTCAAATCTATCGAAGAATCCATAACTACACCAACTACAGACCTCTTCAAGCCACAGGACTCAGAAATGGCACCATCGAAGAGTTGGATTTCCTTAATCAGCTCACTGGTTAAACATCCAAGGGACAAACTAAAACTGCTTTGCACTTCCGATATGAGAACCTCTATAGTCGCCTCAACTGCAGGTTCAATACGTGAAAAATTTATTTCAACTGCACCACAATATCCAGGGATGCGAATCCAGCATGGACGATTCCATGTGCCAACATGGGTTAGGATTGATGCACCATCGATCAGCTGTAGGTCATCTTTTTCATGTTCACCTGTCTTGATCCTGAGGTCATATTCGATTAAATTAAGGTCATAAATGTCGATCGCTCGCTTAGGGCCAATCATGTTGATGAGAGAACCCTACAAAACCATCATAATATAAAAGACCTTAGTCATGAATCAAACAAAATGGTTTCAAAACACGTATTGGTTATAGAGATGGGACCTGGCCTCCGTCATTATTTAACTTTTGTTGTGAACTCCAGAGTTCACAACTTCACATAGGCATGTGTCAAATGCAAAGAGAAACAAAAACAACTACAGTAGTGATGGGATCATTAATAGTATGCATTTTCATGTGGCAACCAAGGATCCAAAAATATTCACTATATTTTGTTCGAAATAAGTGATGCTCCCTTAGTTCCATAATTTAAATATTTACATAATAAATCATCATTTCATAATATATTATTCCTCCATCCATTAATGTGAGGCATGTTTTGAAACAGTCAGTCTTCAAAGTAGAGTTTGACCTTCAATCTCCTTTACAATAAATTGCGAATTGCTACAAAATTAACATCTATTTAAAAGTAATTCAAGGATCAATCTATTGATGCAAATTTTTACAAAAACATAAAAAAGACATGCCAAGAAGGCGGGTCTAGGTAACAGAACTACTAGACAGCCTTACCATTGCATACTATTTGCATAATTTTGCAAGGAGGCTGGTTTGACCCATGAGGCTCCAGGAGAGACTTGGACATTAAATATGAATACAATTTAATTATTGTTGGCCAAAACATATACAGCTTTTCAAATCGAAATATGAAACACAATTTATTATTGTTGGCCAAAAATTACAGTTTAGTTTTACTTTCTCAAATCAAAATATGACATTGATAGATGGAACAATTAGTGGCTTATGCAACCAAAATTATACTATTATTCTGGTACATCTGGACAGATAGATCACATGAAAGCATTTTTTTATTTGCAGCTAAGACAAAATATTACATGGGAGTAGGAAGATAGTATATATATGTGGAAGAACACAGTAATCCTATTTGCAGTTATCGAGGAAATAAGACCTACACGCACAGGAATAAAAATGATGGCGCACAAAGTGCTAAGCATCAAGCAGCAGCTTCAAGTTATCTTCAGTTTTATCATTGTTTGGAGTTTGTTCCTTTAGTTGAGTTTTGTTATTCCTTTGTGAACTTCTGAGACTAAGTTCGGAAGTTGGTTCGGCTTCAGTATGTAAACCAAAGGGCAAACTCTTTAGGCAAGCAAGAAGTAATTTCCTTTCCCATCTCTCTCTCCCTCATGCTTCCTCTCGATCATAGCTACCGGACAGCGAGGCTCGAAGCCTCGGCCAGCCATCGACCACAGCTACACTTAAGTAGCCTTGGTCAACGCCACTGCTTCCTAGCCGTGACAGCAGTTAATACAACATTCACAACCTATCACAACTAATGATGTAAAGTAAACGAGAGTAGTAGTTACAGTAATACTGTCAAGAGTATGCAACAATCAAATCTCATATGTTCTATGAATGTAAAATTTAGCTACATTTTGTTAATGAATGATGTATACTATAAGGAGTAATTCTTAACTCAAGTTTCTAGGCATCTACTCAATGCACTTAAGTATAAAACTGGGTGTTTGGCTCCAGAAAATGTTCCGTGCCATCTAAATCTATCATCTAAATGATTCTCAGGGGTGGTATTGGTGGTTGCTTTGCCCACATTGCAGTATCCACCTAACAAGCCATGTGGGTGAAATCATCTCCAAAACCAGCTCCAAGGTGGTTTTATTAGGATAATTGTAGAGCCTATTGTTGTACCACACTAACTTGTATCACAAGTTGTACTATTCCTGTACGGGGCTGTAGGCTATACAATTATCCTAATAGTTTTGTACTTGAGGGGGTTAAGCAGACAGAACACAATACTGAGCCACCATCCAGAGAAACACTAGCCACCTCTATTGAGAAAATAATTGCAGATAAGTTTGAATGCTTACCTGTCTCACAATGATGGGATCGTCCCTGCTAATACTGACGACATAATTAAGCAATGGATCTATGACATCCCGTGCGGCTATGTATCCGTACAGCTCTACTGAGCCACCATCCAGAGAAATACTAGCCACCTCTATTGAGAAAATTTGCAGCATGCGACCAGGATCATGTTCCACGCAGGTTCCATTGTAAAAGATACAATCTGTGGGTTCTGATAGCGACATTGCTTCCAACCGAGCTTTATAAAAAGCAAAGTTCATATTATAACTTTGTATATGGAAACTAATCTAGTGGAAATATAATAATAATAATAATAATAATAATTGAAAAGTAGATATGCTATTTGAGGATTACATGGCACTATGGAATATATTTTTTTTTCCGTTTTCATCCACTAAGTAGAAATAACTCCGCCATGTTGGGTTGCCTATGGTGTTTCAACATAGCAGGTCCAAACCTCGTAAAAGAGGATGATTGTGTTAAGTTTGCCGAGCCAATGTAAAAACTTAGCTACTATTTTGGAGATGAAACTAAAAGAATCCTGTTGGGCCGTAACCCTCTTAGCGGCACGCCATGTTGAAGCCTGGGTATGGTGTTAAATAAGCAAGGGCCAGGTCATCCCCCCTGTGATGTGTATATTCATCATTAATACTAAAACAACCAGGGGCCTAATATATCAAATCAAATTAGTAATCATCAATGTTTTCAGATCAGACGACTAATTGTGATTAGTCGTCCTTATCGTAACTTCGTGCTCGATAAGGGCGTTCGATTAGTTTTGGTCGATTAGAAATCTTATCGTTCGACTAATCGCGACTAGTCACGATTAGTCGTTCGACCAGCCTTGTTGGACGACTAGTTGGGCTAGTATGTAGCCGGCCCAACTTTAGCCGGCCCATTAGGGTTTAGGACTGAGTGAGTGCAATAGTTCCAAGCTCTGCTCTGCTCCCGCGGCTATGCTCTGCTCTGTGCCAGCGGCTCTGCTCGCAGCTACCGGCGGCCAGCGCTCCGCCTGCGTCTCCTCTGCCTGCTCCCTGCCTCTTAGGACCCCGCCGTCGTCCCCAGCTCCGTCCGCGGCTCTGCATCTCGTCGGCGTCCCTAGCTCTGTCCGCGGCTCCACAACTTGCCGGCATCCTGCATCTCCGCCCCCAGCTCCTTTCAGGACCTCGCCGTCGTCTACCTACTCCTACGCCTCCACCTCCGCTTGTCCCAGGCGCGCAGTTCCCGAGCTCCGTCCGCAGCCGCAGGTCCGCCCGCACCGCACTGCTCGTCGGCGTCCAGACCTCTGTTGTCTGCCCGCGTCTCCACCACGCCCCACCTATGCTTCTCGCACCTGGAGGAGCGAAGGCGGGAAGCGCTCTACTGCTCGCGCCTGGAGGACGAAGGCAGAAAACCCTCTGCTGCTCGCGCCTGGATCTCTGCGGCTCTGCCACCTTCGCCGCGCCTAGACCTCTGGAGAAAGAACGCGGGAAGCATCAAGATGAGCCAACACTCTGCATCCTCTGAGGGTTAGTGCCTTTGTCAATCTGCATCTACTACTCTGCAACTCTGATGTTGTTATGCCTCTACTACTCTGTTGTTGTGTGTCCCTTGTTGCCTCCAATTTTTGATACATTTGTGTCGTTATGCCGCTATGCAGACGATGCTGACGTCGTGCAGATGTTGAGGTGTATTTACCTAAGAATGTAACTTTGGATGATGCTGTCTCAGAAGAGGTTCATGGTAATTCTGCAACAGCATCATCGACGACTCCAACCGAAGCATCTCTGATAGTTGTAGCCATAGCTAAATTGTCGTCGGACCTTGTTGCCATGGCTGAGGATAAGAAGAGGAAGGCAAAGTCATCTGATCCCGGATGGAAATATGGTTTTGGCCAGAACCAGCGAAGAAAGAGTACATCCAATGTATTTTTTGTGAAAAGGTCGTCCCTTCAGGAATTAAAAGGTTCAAGCAACACCTTGCTGGGGGCTATTCTGATGCAGTTAAATGTGGTAAAGCACCTGAACTAGTTAGGCATGAGATGGATGTTTAGTTGCACAAAAGGTCAAGGACCCAAGTAACTGTGGGACAGTGGACTCGAGAATTGGAGACAGAAACAGAAGAAGGCACAGACCAAGGTGGAGGTGTTGTTGCTGCTGAAAATGAACCAAATCTGGGACAAAATCAAAGTTCCAAGTTCTGGGACAAAATCAAAGCAAGCAAAGAAGATAGCTCAAGCATCTATCTCAAACTTTGTGGTTTCAGCTCCAATAAAACCTCAAACACAGAAGTTTCCAAGTCAATGAGTTTGTTGCTTTGCAAGAGTCCAGAAGAAGTGGTTGTAGAAAGGCACAAGTCCAAGTTGTCATAGCCCACTCTTGAGTACTGCACAAAGAGCAAGGAAGCAAAGCAAATTGTAGATGACCATGTGGCTGATTTTTTATGAGAACGGAATACCACTCAATGTTATTAACTCAAGAAGTTGGGAGATAATGCTTGAGTCAGTTGGGCAATTTGTCCTGGGTATCGGTCACCTTCATACCATGAGATTAGGAATCCACTACTTGAGAAGGCAGTGAAGAAGACAGATGAGCTGAGAAAAAAGCATGGGGACTCTTGGAAGGAATATGGTTGCACAACCCAGACTGACACTAGCCACCGTCATCTCATCAACTTTCTTGCCAATAGCCCAGCTGGAACATTCGTCTTAGGTTCAGTTGACGCTTCAAGTGAGATAGCCAATGCTTCTATGTTAGCAGACTTGTTAGAGAAACAAATTGACAAGGTAGGGAAGGAGTATGTGGTGCAAAATGTCACGAATAATGGAGCAAACTACAAGGCCGCTGGAAGATTCTTATGGAAAGGATCCCAACTTTATTTGGACACCATGTACTGCTCATTGTTTGGATTTGATGATGGAGGACATTGGGAAGATAAAAGAGTTTAGCTCTTGCATTAGTTCGGCTAAGAGAAGGTGTGTAGGTTTCTCTACAAGCATGGGAGGATTCTGGATCTTATGCGAGAAAAGATTTGGTGGTGATCTAGTGAGGCCTGCTTTACTCGCTTTGCTACTTCCTATCTAATATTAGCTAGCATGCATAAGAACAGGGGCTGAGGAGTTTGTTTGTGAGTGAGATGTTAGTCGCTGGATTCTTGCTTTTGGAGATAACAAGATCCTTACTCTCATCGAGAGGATGACACTTCGAGATAAGACAATTTTCTGGGTTTATTTCTTACACAATCTTACACAACTATCATGCCAACCTGAGAGGTTGGGGGTACAAATATATAGAGCTGCTAACCAGCCAAGAATATACTAATATGTTGTCTAGATACTAGTCAAGATGCTGTCCTGAAAGAGCAGCAAAACTACCATGCAGATGCTGTACTAAAAGTGGTCAAGATGCTGTCCCAAAGCACCATGCAGATGCTGTCCTAAAGATGCTTTCAAGGGTTTGGAGCAAACCTTATATTTACACCATGTATCCAGCCTTCATTTGTATAAGAGAAAACAAAAACACTTTCAATGAGTTTTGTTGTTCATCTTCTGTCCTGCAATTGATTCTTTTTTTCTTCAATATAAAAGTTCCAACCTAAAAGGTAGACTTTGTCTCTAAATTTCTAATTGCCTCCTTTACCTTTCTAGGTACAATAATCTGTTCTTACTGATGCTTATATGAACCAATGATAAGATAGCAAATTGGGTGTGTTGTTGACTACCAGTATGTTGGTGTCCCTCCTCGGTTATGTTCAAATTATTTGTATAGAGAATGTGAACTGTAAAATAGACATAAGGGATCCTCAAAACAGGAAAACAGACTCTGTGTACTCTATTTATGGGAGGATAGTATATGTGCAAAGTCATTTGTACCCGAACAATATTTGAATTTGAAATTATAGTTGTATAAGAGTTTACCTATGGATAGGAAAACACCTCGCTTTCTTGACGTTTTCAAATCTATGTTGGCATTTCTTCAGAGTATTTGGGCATGTTACGCTTCTATGCCTATGTGGTTCTATCATCTGACAACTTATTTTGTACACTATAGCTCTATTAAAGAATGTCTTTAGTAGTAATCTACAATAAATGCAGCTTGATGCCTTGGCGAGCGAACGCACAGGAGGAAGCACACAGCTCTGAGCTCACGCACAAATAATATTGACACTATTGCCCGAACGACACCAACAAATCAAACTACACCCATGGTATGCCTTTGCAGTAGGAGCGTAGTGAGTGAGCGCTCCCATTGCAATGCACAAGCAATTAACTAGTACTAGATAGATAAGGTGCTGACACACGCACCAAATACTCCTAAGATAAGCATCCTAGATGGATAAGCACAAGATTTATGCTGCCATTATCCCCCTAAGTCTTGTGTGGTGCCTTCTGAGGAATTTAGCAATCCCAATTCTGGCGCGAAGCTCCTAGAAATTGACTCTCCTAAGTGACTTGTGGAGGAAGTCAGCAAGCTGATCTTGAATGCCGATGTAGTTGGCCCTGACACTCCCCTCGTCCAAGCCACTACTGATAAAGTGGTACTTGACCCGAATATGCTTGTTATGCTCATGGAAGATAGGGTTCTTAGCCAAGGCAAGGCAGACTTGATGTCCACCCTGAGCTCCATTGCTTTGGTATCTTTGCCAAGGAGATCACCCAGCAGCCGAGCCAGCCAGAGGGCCTGAGTAGAGGCAGAAGTGGCGGAGATGTACATTGCCTCGCAACTGGACAAGGCTACCACTTGCTGCTAACCGACTGCCAACTGATCAAACACTTGTCGAGGAAGAACAACATCTCGTTGGTGCTCTTGCTTGTGCCGATGTCGCCGGTGTGGTCGTTGTCGTTGTACCCAATGAAGTGGGCCGCGTCGGGGCACCTTGGGTAGTGCAAATTGTAGTCGAAGATACTCGCAGCGTAGCGTAGAACCCTCTTGACGGTCTGTTGATGCTCCATCGTCAGTCGCTGCATGAACCGACTGATGTAGCCGATGGCGAAACACAAATCCGGCCGTGTGTGGACCAGGTAGCAAAGGCTGCCCACAACGCACCGGTATTGTCGTGTTGTCGCAGCTTAGCTTCAACCTCTCCTCCATGGGAGTGTGGGCTAGGATGCAGTCGGTGAGTCCACCTAGCTCGACAATGTGCAAAATAAGTTAAGGCATTCAAGGTGATAAGTTGAGGCGGAGATGCACGCCTCGGTTGAAACCTGCTCACGAGGCAAGGCCACCGGTAGACAGCAGCCTCATGAGCGCTTTGGTGAAACCCCATCTTCTGAGGGTGGAGTCCAGCTTGGCGTTCCAGGCTCGTGACGCCTGCCGCAAGCCGTAGAGGGCCTTGCGCAGGCGGAGAACCTTGTTCTCCTTGTCGAGGATGGTAAATCTTGACGGCTAGCGGACGTAGCCTCCTCCAAGTCATTGTTGAGAAAGGTAGTGTGCAATAGAATGGCACAGCTCGATGTACCCACGAGACGGTGCCCCTGGACCCAAGTCCACCGGAGCCCATAGCATATCCAGGCATTGGGCCTAACTCAACCCAAAAAGACTAGCCTGATAGGCGAAGGCTACCCCCCTTATATGTCGTGCTCCCCACCATCAATTACCGATGTGGAACTAAACCAAACAATCTTTCCCGTCACACATCGGACCCAACTCTTAACATCAAACAACCCCGTGTGATCTCCGGAAGACATTTTTCAGGCCCCTTGTCCAACGCTCCATATCACACAACCTGTGTGACCTCTGAGACGTTAACAGGCTCCCCCATCACATGTGACCCTTGAGATTTTCCAAGTTTTTCCGACCATGAGCTCGGATACAACTTGTTAGAGTGCACAGTTAGTTCCAAACCCTAACGGATCTGCTAACTGAAGAACGCCGAAGCAAACCACAGTAGAAGAAAATACGCAAACGAGAACGACACTGAGGCAGGATGTTTTTTAACGAGATTTGGCGATGTGCTTAATCCTCGGGGTATGATTACGGACGCTCCTTCCCTATAAAACAGCAACTACATGGTATTTGGGCGATCTTGCGGCCTCGCCGCCACCCAAACCAGCCGCCAAGTCATCTTGATTACAAGAGGCGTGGCCTCATATTTATGGCCCCTAGGACATAGAGTTCGACTCTAACTCTATCCTAGCCCCTAACACAACTCAAGTCAAACGTAACCAAAATTGTACACATATTCGACACATATCTAACAAACTCCACCTTGGCGAATATACACGCCATCTTGAAGTCATCCATGCGCGAACCTCCGTGTACCTTGGACTTGAGCCGTCTCCTCCGCCGCTCATTTTGAACAACTTGATGATGCTGATCTCACAGCCGCATCGCCACCAGGATAGAACACCACCACATTTGCATTGCCATCCATGACTCCACCTTCAACAACACTCCCTTTTAGCTTGTATTGGTGTGCGCTTGACTTCTCACCAATCATGACCGTCTTGCCTCCATGCATGACTCTCAAGGTCTTCTTATCATGAACCGCCTGATACAGCCAGCCTTCTTCATGCAATAAACCAAGCAAAATTAGATTCCTTGTTAGCCCCGACACGCTTCACACCCTTAAGCAGCATCTCTTGACCATCACACAGCTTGAACTTGATGTCGCCCACTCCTTCAGCAAGATAGGCTGAACCATCTCCTAAGTAAGCAAAAACCACTTTCTTTCTCAGTGTATGACGAGAATAACTCCTTCGGTGTTGCATGGAATGAGCTAGCTGAATCCAACAACCACGCTTCACAAGACTTTGCACTTGACACTATGAGAATGTCACCATCGCTATCCATCTTTCTTGTTGGCAATCACAACACTTATAGATCCTCCATCTCTTTAGCTATGGACAGTTCCTCTTTACATGTCCCAAACCATTGCACTTAAAGCATCGTGACCCCTTCTTACACTTATGGATCCTCATTCTTCTTCAGCTCTGATACCACTTGTTAGAGTGCGCAGTGAAATTTGGCCCGCTCGCTGTACCCACGAGCCAGTGTCCCTCGAACCAGGTCCACCAGAGCCCATAACATATCCAGGCATTGGGCCTAACTCAACCCAAAAGACTAGCCTGATAGGCAAGAGCTGCCCCCACCTTATATGTCGTGCTCCCGCCATCAATTACCAATGTGGGACTAAGCCTAATAGAAGGCAGACTTGACGTCCATGTGGTGAACGCGCCCAGCCCTCCTGAGCTGCTAGCGAGGGACAAATGGACTCTATCCACACGACGAGGACAAAGCCACACGCCACCAGACGCGGCTTGTGCTTGATCATCGCCTCGCCTCATTCGAATTTGTTGAGCTTGAACACCCATTTAAGAGTGATGTTGCGGTGGCCGGCAGGAAGGAATATCCGTTGGCTCCCGTGTCGGTTCCGCTCAACAACGCCCATCTCGTGCTGCATCGCGACCCACCATGCCACATATCCCTCCGCCTCAGCGAGGGAGCCATGGGCGGAGCACATTGATGCATGGGTATTCCTAGGAATACCCAATTTTTTTACAACAAGTATATATATATAGGTATTCTCAAATATATAATGCATATGGTCATTATTTGATCATTTCCGAGCACAAAATCAGCCTACAGCCAATTCCCTCAGCCTTCCTACAATTCCAGCTTATAGGCCGTCCCGCAAGGCCGCAAGACACAAGGTCTAGTGGCCCATGGCCTCCTTGTTCTGTTCCCACGAACACGAAGTCGCGAAGACACTCCCGACGCACGCGTGCTCGTCCGACGCCTCGACTGCTCGGTCCTCCTACTCTCTATTCCCCAGTCCTCAGTTCTCAATCCCCAATCCCCAATCCAGCGGCAGCGCTCGGCGACGACGAGTTACGAGCAGCCAGCGGTGGCGATGGCGAGGTGTGCGAGCAGCCAGCGACGCTCGGTGGGCGGGCAGCAGGCAGGCCAGCAGGGGCGCAAGGCGGCTAGTCCACGCAGAGGCTGGGGATACCGGCGGAGCGGCGGCGGCTGGCTGCGGCGTGGACGTGTGGTGACTGGTGAGGCCGTCATGTTGATTTTTCCCAATCCCCATTACTGGATTTGTTCATTTGGATTTTCCCCAATCCACAGCATTGGATTTTCTTCTATAGATTATTGCATAATGAAGAAGAAAGCAATTGATTTGAGAGAGTTTGGGGATAGAACAACAAAGACAAGAAAATTAGAATTAGGCTCCACAAAGACAAGAAAGATATTATTAATCGCTTCCATTTAGAGGAAGATTATAGTATTATAAGTTCTTTTGTTACTAGTTGGTTCCTATTTTCATGCCATATTTAGATGTGAACATTTATTCTAGTATTTGTACTGGTTTTGTGACTTAGTTATGGTATAGAATACTATTGCAAACTATACTTAAAACCTGCTACTATGCATTGGATTTTTTTTTTTTTGGTTGTGGGAATACCCAAGTTCCAAATTCTAGCTCCGCCACTGGAGGGAGCGAGGCTCACAGTAATCGTGTGTCGGTTCAACTCCGCCTCGAAGTTGTGCAGCGCCAGTCTAGGGACGGGCTGCTCGCTAAAGATGTTTGTCCATGGCGCGGGTAGCACAGAGGCTCATCGTCGTGGTAGGCGTCGACAAGTCCTCATCGTTGGACAGCGGAATGGCAAACTCCACCATATTGACTCATCGTGGACCAAAGCTGCTAGTATTGATCCGAGGAGAGGGGCACCGATGTAGGAGAGCAGGGGTAGCTGGTGCAGGAGATGCCGATGCGGGAGAGCAGGGTGTGGCACTGTGGCTGGTGCAGAAGAGTGGCGCATGGCCAGGTGGGGTAGGTAGTGGACTCGCCAAAGCTGGTTGGCAAGCTCGATGAAGACGACCTGCTAGCTCCCCCTACTCCCTCGAAGTGGATGTAGTCGATGAGGAAGTCGTTGATCGTCGAAGTCGAACCGTCATCCACCATTTGCCCGCATCAAGCCTCGCCCTTCATCGAGGATATGGTAGGCCTTGATGTCGTCCGCTTAGCCGATGAAGACCCCTGGCGTGCTCTGGTCGTGGAGCTTGCCGACGTGGTTGAGCTCCTTGACGAATGTCAGGCAGCTAAAGATGCGACGGTGGCTGACCACCAACTTGCGCCCATGCCAGGACTCGTATGGGTCTTGTCATCGGGCCTTGGTGGGTGCGCGTAGAGCGGTTTAGGTGTACGACGATCATCACGTCTAACGTAAGTAGATCGAGTGCATCCCTCTCTGCTTGAGGGTGCGGCAGTGGCCACCATCATTTGGTTGTAGCACTCGACGACGTCGTTTTGCTATGGAGTGTACAACGCAGAGCAGTTTTGGTGGATTCCCTCGTCGGCACGGTATACCATGAACTCAATTGACTTGAACTCACAACCGGTGTACGTGCGTAGCACCAGAAGCTTGCGGACGCACTCCTCCGCCAGTAGCTTGATGGCGCTAGATGACATCAGCAGCTCCCACCAACATGGAACGGGGACACGTAGTCGACGAGGGGAAGTAAGTAGTGTCGGTCCTCCAGGTGTAGCCGGTGTCATAGGGCCGCAGAGGTAAACTATGTACGAGATCATGGCATACCACATCGACGCTAGAAAGGTTTGAGATGGTGGCGACTCACATCTAAGTTTCAGGTATCACAACCTCTAGTGCAATTAACTCGTAACTAAAAGAGTGCAATTTAAGACAAGGAAGGTTTGTGTGAAATGTCACATCATTGGCAGCGATGTAGGTTCCTTATAAACAATCATCTCAAGGATCACACAAAAATATAGTTGTAGGATATGACACAGATACTACTATGTTAAGGAGACAAACCATACCTTTAGTAATAACAAACAAAATATTAAAAGAGATATTGATCACTACTCTCATTCCTGTCTGTAATATGAAACATTTCTTTCCACCATGTATCCATCTGTATATAGAACCATCACGGTGTGTGCTTTTTGGAAGTATATTATTGAAAGTATGTCTTTCATCATCACTGACTCTCATCATCACTAACAAGAAAATCCGCCCACGACCACTGGTCCTCTGGTTTCCTTTGTTCTTCCTCGCAACCAAGATGCTCCGCAATTTGTCCTCTGTATCTACAACCTCCAATGTAGTCCTGCAAGCATCTTTATTTGTTCTCTCATCTCCAGCTACAACATCCGAGATTGTGCCCCTCTTCTCAATGTTTCTAATGCTCGGACGATTGTGTAATGTTTGTTGTTCTGGGGAAAAAATAGTAAGGTTGGCAGAGGTTGGGTAGCCGCCTGTATGGTTTACCAGAATCGCCTATTACTCCACTGATGGTAGACATGCCTTTTACTCCACTGATGGTAGGCATGCCATTTAATCGACTGATGGTAGGCATGCTATTTAATCGACTGATGGTAGGCATGCCATTTAATCGACTGATGGTAGGCATGTTCCCAAGTTCACGACAAAATCTATCACCAAACAACATACATATCAGCATCCAACATAAATAAGATATATTATCTTCAGTAAGATTGAAATCGTAATACATTACTAAAGCATAAAATCTATTTATTTCCTGAGTTTTGGGAGTCATACAGAATTAGCTAAAAGAAATTTCCCATATGCCTACGAACTAACATATAGCAAGGGTAAATCAAAAGTCAAAGTTGGTCACAGTACAGATCCAGAAGAGAAAACTATAACAACCGACTAAAGGCACAAACTTTAAAATCAGAGGAAGAAAAATTTCACAAATCAAACCCCACGCACCCACCCACCCAAAAAAATGCCTTCAAAAGTCACGGTAAGGGTAAATGAAAAACCCAAAGATGGCCAAAATAAACATCCAAAGGTAGAGGAAAAGAAAACGCACCGGTAAAACACGAGGGGGATTGGACACCATGGGTGAGAAAAGTTGTTGCACGAGCGCTGGAGGCCACCATGGCGTTGCAGATTCCATCAAGATAAGAGAGGTCGCGAGGAAGAGGAGAGGCGAGGCAATGGGTCAGAGAGGTGGCGACTTCAGCGCATCCGTGGGATTGCAAATTCATCGGCTTTAAAGCCCAGCTGGTGATCTTAGGGGAGACCCTGTACACGAAAGCAAGCCAACTTGCCGGAAAAGGCATGATGAAACCCGTTTATCGACAGTTCGGCTTCGTCGCTAGGAAGAGGCTGAGGACGAGGAGGTCGACGATGGCGCGCCAAGCCCAGTCCCGACTGCCTGGGATGAAGAAGACCGACGTGCTGGAGAAGGCGGGGATTGGTCGTGCTAGAACAAGCAGAAGGAACTCCAACGACGGCGGGTTAGAGATCCTACGACCGCGAGGGGGGTAAATCCGGCTCGCGAGGGGTTGTATCGGGAGCGGAGGAGGCGGCGGCGGGCGGAAGAACAGGGCAAGCACTTCTGAGATAATTGCGAGCGGGTATTATCTAGGTAGGGCTCGAGCTCTAAAGGACTTGCCTTTTTTTTTAATTCTGACACCCAAAAATTTGTCGCTCGTCATATGAAATACTTATATTTAAATATATATATATATATTGTTAAATATAAGATAAAAATAATTAATTATATAAATTGCGTATAATTCACGAGACGGTTTTTTAGGCTAATATAAGTTCGTGTTTTAACAATGTTGTACTACAGTAAATATGTACTGGTGATAGATTAATTAGTTTTAATAAATTCGTCTCAAGGTTTCCAGACACAATATATAGAATTTGTTTTCTTATTAGTTTATTAAATTAGTGCTGAAACATCCTCCAACTAAACAAGTCTCCTCTTTTGGATCCTTGGAATTGAATTTAGAGGTGTTTAGATTGTGTTTGGTTACCATGACTATGCTAGTCTGCTTTAGTTTTCTATAAGCAAGGCCAGTTAAAACCTAGTTAGTGCTATGTAACACACACTTTGTTTGGTTGTCTGGTTTATCTAAGCTTGTATTATAATATGTGTGCTTGGTTGTCTGACTTAGCTTGCATACAATCACCTTATCTCTGGGAAGATAAGTTTACCCCTCTCACACAATCTATCGAACACCTAGTGGGCGTCATCTATGCAACCTCCATCATGCGTCCATGGTTGGTGGTGGTGGAGATATGCCCCGAGGCCGGTGCGGTGAAGTTGGAGCCGTGTTGTCGATCATCATGCAGGGCGGACCTAGACAGGTTTTGGGTAGTCTGAGGACTAGCATAAATTTCAGCCAATTATATTATCACTAGTTAGATTTAGAAAGTCTAAATTAAAAATCTTAAGTATTTTAGTCCTCATACTATCTCTCATCTTAATTGGTGTCCGATTGTGTTTGGTATTTATTATATTTAAATTATATCTTACATTATACATCATACCAATTGTGAAATATTTATGCTAGGCATACTCTAGGTTTAAATCCTGGGTCCGCCACTGACCATGAGGATGCCACCGTCGCGTCTTCCAGCGAGGAGGAGGAGGAGGGAGAAGACAGTGTCCCTAGTCATGGCACATCCAGGCTCGGCATCGGCTAGCAGAATGAAGTGCAGGTACGTGTTGCTCTAGTTCGCCAGGTGCAGGGCGAAGGACGAAGAGGAGGGGAGAGGTGAAGCTCATGGACATGCGGCGCTGGTCGTGGGGTCGGGGATCGTGGAGATCCACGACCCACTGTTCTGCCATTGTGTCTAGCTCGTCTCCATGCGCGAGGCCATCAAGGGTGGGCAGCACTTGAGGCGCACCAAGCTCCAAGTCATTGAGGGCGGGCGAGGCTCCAAGCACTGACACAGGCCGTCGAGGTTGCGTCGGCAAGGGTCACCGCTACCATACAGATGCGAGGCTATCACCGGAGCTCCGCCCCACGCGGGTCTATGCTGGCCAGGTGAGGGTCATCGAGGGTGCCAAGTCGAGCAATGCGGAGGCGACAGGGCATGACCGCACAGGCTGCTGGGCACTAGAGCTCGAACGTGACATAGGAGAAGAAGCAGGGGATGTGAGCAGAGTATCCCCATCTGGGCCAATGGCGCTTATACAAGCCTGTCTTGCTAGAAACTATGGGATCAAGCGTTTCCAGCAAGCCAGACCAGCCTCCCTCCATTGCATTAGTTGGGTCAGACTTAGGATCTTAGCTAGACAACCAAACATGAGAGGGAAGCCTGGCTAGGCCCTTAGCTAGACAACCAAACACAAATTTAGTGTAGGGTTACGAGGATGCTACGCTAGGCGGAAAATAAAAAATTTCAACCCTATAAACCAGGAACTACTGCTAATTATAGATCACATGATTAGCACTAGACGCGCAGATGCAGCGGAAGGCGTCTCGATGTAGACGTGCGTGTCGCAGCGATGTCGTGCAGTTGCTCACATCCGTCCTTCATGTGTGGTTCATCCTTGTGCTCTAGATGCAGCACCTTTGAGGTATCCACCCATACAGGGAAGAAGTGTCACACCTCCAGATTGCTAGGTCCGCGAGGAACAACAGGCGCGGACGTGGGATGGGCGGCGGCTGGCAAAAGTGGCATGAGTTACCCTAGCCCTTGTGCCCACCCCTCTTTATGTAGGTGTTCCTAATGAGCTTACGAGTTGGAGGCCTGAACGCATCTTGGCCCCTAGTGGTTTCGGTGATTGGATGAAATACAAGATTACTGTGACTAACGTGTGTTTTGCAAAAACAGAATTGAGTTAGGTCATGGTAATGACGACGATACGGGCATATGGAGTTCATGTCCCCTGGCGATGGATATCGTTTCGGTTTTCAAAGGATGGACGGCGAAGTCGGTGGTAGACTAGGCTAAGTGTCATATGGTGTTGGAGGACACTTAGGTAGTCTTAGGTCTTTGTTTTTCCTTTGGTCGTACTATAAAGGGGAGCGTGAATCAGTAGCTTGACTTAGATGAGTCTATTGAGGTAGGTGTGGTGCACACTTGTTATTTCATAGCCCTAGGTAGCTCAGAGAGATGCCTTAAGTCGAGAGGATCAATAGTCGTTTAGGCCGCGTCGCGATCTGAGTTGAGTCTGCCCTTGTAAAGGGCATCGGACGCTGGCCGGGTGGGCATCGGACGCGTCCGATGCTCACCTTGACTAGGGTTTAGTCTGGTGCGTAGCATCGGACGCGCCGATGTGTTCACATCGAACGCGCCCGTGCCACTGTTCACGTGCGCGTTGTTGATGGTCCTTAAACACCTGTTTTACCATCAACAATTTACCCTTAAGTCCACCAAAAAGGCATGAAATGTAGTCAAATAGGTTTCAAACTAACCAAATTCCACATGTCCAGAGATTTTTATTTGAATGCAGGATTTGGACCAAATTTGGAGAATGGACCCACCAGGAGACGAGCCCACTCACCAGGACCCATTTGGGCCCGAGTGGGTGGCGCCCGCCACCCAAATGTGGCGCCCGCCACATGGAGAGGCCCAACTCTCCCCCTTTGCCACGTCACTGATCCGTGTGACCATCCCAAGGCCAAATCTTGGCCCTTGGTCACTAGGTCAGTGGCATCGGACGGCTCAGGAGGGAGTGGCGTGGATCAAGGCCGAATGACGGTTACTTGGACATGCAACCGACCTACCAACCGCCTCTCTGGAGCTCGTGGATGTCGTTGAAGCAAAGGCGGTGCATCCAACGGTGATGGGGGTGGCGGCCGCCACTTAGGGCTGGCGCCCGCCACTAGGGTTAGCCTTAGGTCGGTTGGCTGCCCCCTATAAGTACCCCCCTCACTCCTCAAGACTATAAATACCCCCCGGGTGGCACCACTTCATTCGTACCACACCAAGCAACACACAAGCAAGAGAAGCAAGTGAGAGTTAGGTTAGAAGCCCAGAGAGCTTAGGCAAGTAGGTAGCTAGTAGAGCAAGACATCTTTGCCCTCGCGGAAGCGCTGCTCAAGGCTTAGCTCAAGAGTAGAAGCGTGCGAGTTGTGACACCCTAGTGTCAAGCACTGCATTAGGCACTGCAATTAGATACTAAGAAAGCATAAGCAATGCATTGCATCATTTCATGTGCATGAGAGTGCTTTTGTCTTTTGTTTATTTATTTGGATTTGGATTTCTATTGGACTTGATGATTTAAGTGGATTTCTGTTTTGGCAAAGAGTTTTATAAAATAGAGAATATTGAGTATAGTGCTTTTCATGTTGGAGTTTTGAACTAGTTCAGATTAGTTTGTTAAATTAAAATAAGTCAAACAAAATGATTTATACTTTAAAATTGGCTTTATTCATGTGGAGGATTTAAAAATGGTTTTCAAAAAAAGTGTCCTATATGAAAGTTGTAGAGAAAATTATTTTGAGCAACTTTTATATTTGGGTCAAAACCTAGTTTGGAGTTTTTGAAACTGTTTTTGAGTGGTCAAACTTGGAAAATATTTGGAAAAAGAAAAAGGAAATGAATTCTTCCCGCTCCCTCGTTTTCGGCCCATCTGGCCTTTCGGCCCAACCCGCGCCCGCTCCCGCTCGACCGCGCGCGCCGCTCGACCGCGCAGCGCCGACCCAGCTCCGCTCGTCCTGATTATATAGAAAAAGTTACTGTTATGATTAAAAGTCCTTTTTGGCTGATTTCTTAGAATAAATGTTAAGGTGTTTTATATGTCGAAATAAAATGTGGGAAAATTTGTATAGCCTCTGTTTATGATATCCAAGCTGAGAAAAATGTAAGCATGAGCTGTTATGTGCAGAAATCTGAAGTTGCTTTACAAAGGTGCTTTTCTGTGTTGAAATTCATGTAAGAAATAATATAATGTTTCTGTTCATGGAACTTTCTTGATAAGCATAAAATGTGAAGTAGAATCTGGGAAAAATGTGAAATTGAGTTTTGCACCCTTTTCCAGTAGGGTTGTAGTTCAATTGGTTTAAATTGGAATAAATTTGTTTATTTTGTGTAGGCTTGTATGTTTATGCTCTGGCCACAAATTCTCTACAGTAGGATGTGTATGAGTAGAAGAAGCCAGGAAAATTATGAAATCTGCTGTTTGACACTTTTTGAACGAGGAGCTAGTTCAAAGCACCTTTTTGGGTAGTTTGCTTGTTATTTTTATATCTGCAGTTCTGTATTTTATTTTTGGCTGAAATTTGTTCAGTGAAGTCCAGCAACTGTTGTTTGCCTTCTGGAATTTTCGTGGATTTTTGTGAGTCCAGAAAAGTGCACTTGCAGTTCAAACCTAAGTTTCTTTTGAATTATTAAATAAGAAAAAGGTGAATAAATGGATTTTGTTTTATGAATTAAATAAATATTTACCTCAATGTCAAAAGTGGTTCAACAAGTTGGGTTTGTTGGTTTGCAAGAAATGCTCTTTCCATACCACACATCTTGCACCCGCATTGTAATTATTTATTAATCGTCGCATGCAATAGGATCGACCCCTCCGGAGCCCGACCAGGAGTCAGAGACAAACGCCGAGCAGCAGATCCCGGAGCTCCAGCAAGCCGAGGAAGCCGACCCCGCCTGCCACACTAACTTGCCCGAGTGCCCTTCCCACGAGGCCTCGGTCTTCACCCAAGGCAAGCCCCGGAGCATATTAAGCCTCCTATCTTTTGCAATTAAAATTTCTTGAGTCCTTTTATATTGTGATGCATTAGGTCTAGGAGTTGGAATGAATCCTACTTGCTGCACTTACCATTCCTTGGTTAATTGATTAAATATCTACCTTGTTATCCTGTTATTTATTTACAATGTAGAATTGCTTAGCTTGCTTCATAAAAGTAGTAGTTAAGAATGTTCCCGTAATACCCTGATGGGTAGTTATCGGATCACGGTTGGCTATATTTGCTATCGTGGAAAAGAACCGGAGTAGTAATGAAATACGGTCAACTGGAAGGCAAAGGCACAAGTTTGGAAACTTGGGACAGTCCGTCCGTTGGATCGTGTAGGTTTGTATCGATGTTGGCCCTCGTTCATTTTTGAACGCGCCCTTTTACTTAGGGATATGTCGGTGCCGTAATCATCGACCCCAAAGCCGGTTAGAAGCTATTCGGGCCGGTCTCAACCCGTGTCGTGCCCTCTAGTATGGAAATTGCGATCTGCCGCGTGAGGCCATCACCAGGTTCCAATTGGGCGGTCCGTGCTGTGAGCCGCGACGATTACCACCACGAACAAGCATCGAGCGGTTGCCCAATGCATGGACCCGACGGGGAAAGTGTGGGCTGGTATTAAAGGTCTTTCACCAGCTGGTTTGGAATTCGATTCGAGTCGCCGTCTCCCCCGGTTAGTGGGAAACTATGGCGAGCTTCACCACGATACAACTCCATGTGATGATTAAAGGTTCAACTAAAATGTGGATAAGTCAACTGGAGATGGTTATATTATTGATTGATAGATTCAAGTGAGTGCTCTAGTACAGGTGAAAAACCTAGAATTAAGGAATAGGTCTAAAAATGACAGCTCATCATTATCATCAATTACCTCTTATCTGAAATTGAGCTTTTCGCAACTAAAAGATCTCAGCTCCACCCAAAAGACCTTGCATACCCTTGGAGTCTTTATTTTCAGTTGGACGGGTAAGTCTAGCTGAGTACATTCCCGTACTCAGGGTTTATCCCGTTGTTGCAGATGGCTAGGTCTACTTCGGCTATTGTAAGCACTGCCTCTACCCAGTGGAAGGTGATGAGGAGTAGGCCCAGTGCAGGGTCGTCCAGAAGCTTCCCTTTTTATTTTGCTGGTCTGAGACTTCTAGTGGCACATTATCTAAAAAGGGAAGAGTGAGTTGTGTGAGTTGGTTTTATTTGGACCACATGTGTAGTGGTCGTGTTTCAAACTATTTCAGCTTCCGCACTTTTAAATTCAGTATTGTAATAACTCCGTTTTAAATTCGCACTCTGATATTTTAAATTCGGTTTCGTTTTCGCTATGGTGTATCTTTACGAATGTAATCCTTGAACGATGCGATCCTGTATGATGTATGGTGTTAGAAATCCTTCGAGATTTCGGGACTACCGGGGTTATATGGGTTCAAGTATCAGTCGAAGTCAGACGAATTTGGCTAAGATAATACTTGAGCTCTTATAATCAGGACGGTTCCGCCACAGCTGGTATCGGAGCATGGTTCAAGTGATTACCTCCGCAAAGAGCTATTTTTGAACTAAATTGGGTATTTCAAAACTACTTTCAAAACTATTTTCAATTACTAAGTGTGCCCAGTCTCGTCCTTAAGCCCTATACTAGGATTCAGGTGGCTTAACTGCTAACAGGGTTCAGGGTTTTGCTTCATGCTGGATCTTTATTTGCTGGTCCATTCTCGGGAACAAGAGAATGCGTCGATCGCGAAAACATGCATAAAATGATTTTGTGAGATATGAGAGCATGACCGTCCAACCGTCGGTCTAGGTGAGAGTTCTTATACCAAATATGTGCGAGCTCCACGCAGACGCATACGAGGGTATCAATGTTTTCAAGGGTGTTTTCTATGTTGGTGCATGGTGTTTAGTGTTGGCTTCTATGTATTTCGCATATTGGCCAATACTCAATTGTTTTATCATTGGGAATTTCTTGGGCTGAAATGAATCTTCTGCAGGTACACTAACTATGCGAACGAGTAGAACGTGTAGATAACGCATGAGAGATCGTTCTTGCCATCGACTAGAACGTTAGGACTTACGAGTCATGTTAGTGAGTGAGAACGTAAGTACGATCATGCATCATGTTTATATTCATGCATTTACATTACCTCCCCTTAATTAAAAGTTGTCTCCTTTATATAAAAATTTGCCAACTTAATATCCGTCTCACGAGAGTTTGAAACCCCTTTTGTTTCTACAGATGGCCCGGACTAAGCTGACCGCTCGCAAGGCCACCGGAGGCAGAGAAGTTCCGCGTCACCGCTTGGCCACCAAGCTGACCCGGAAGACGTTCTTGTCCTACTTCGGGTTGCCGACTATCCTTTGGAGGATTCTGCAGGCCGTGGGCTATGAGGAGGGACAGGAGCCCAGGTACTCGTGGCAGAAGGAGATCTACGGGCAGGATTCCTTGGTCATGGTGGAGATCAAGGTCAAAGCCTTGCCTGCCAAGCCTCACTGGACAGGGTGGACAGAGATCACCAGAGGCACCTGTGCCAAGGATGGAGCCAACAGGGCAGCATACCTAGTGCTGAAGGACATCATCGCCCGCTTCCCCGCCGACCTAGCTAGCGCTATGGCAGGAGTGTTTTCCCGTGGATCACTTTTTCCATTATGCTGGAAGCAGACCGTGGAGTCAGTTCTGACGGGAAGTGCAGAAGAAAGGTTCTACTGCGAGACGCCTGCGATGAGCGCCACTGGAGCTTTGCTAGGTGTATGTTAGAGTTTGGAGCACACTCTCGAGAGCGTGTCCTTCACCCTCACAGCCACCTACCAGAGCAAGAGGAAGCTACAGGAGGACTTCGACGCTGAGGTTGCTCGTCTGCAGGAGAGGATTCAGCAGGTCACTCTTGAGCGTGACGACGCCCGCACCACAGCAGCAGCACAGTCCACTGCCAGGACCGTTGCAGAGCAGATGTACCTAACCACCGCTCTTCAGAGAGATGAGGCCCGCACCGCGCTCGACCAGCTCAGAGAGGGACCCCACCTTTTGATACAGTAGATCCACGGACAACAGGCCTACATCGACCAGCTCCACGAGGCCGTCCATCAGATGCATCATGCCGCACAGGAGGCCGTCGCCCCAGCAGCTGCCGAGGTTCCCGCCGCCGAGGCCCAGGATCCCCAGGACGGAGAGGTCTTTGGTCCCGACACCCCACCAGAGGAGGATCACGCTGACGAGCCGATGATCGACATCGACGCAGAGGACGCCGCATCCGCCGCTGGAGATGCCTGAGCGCTAGTTTAGCCAGGAGACGTTTTTCTTTTGTATAGCTTGAGCTTGCTCGCTAAGTGATGTAACGCCCTAAACATGTGCTGGTTTTATGATTAAAATGTTTGATGGCATGTAAGCTTTTGGACAAAGTCCGGACTTCGATCCGACATCTTTTATGGAAATCCGTCGTTTGCATGTCTAATTTTGAGCGATTATTTTGTGATGTTGTATGGAAATGAATAATTATACTTGGTCGTGTGCTAAATTTCTGAATTATGTACAGCGCAGTATTTATTCATGATCAATGTAGCATCACCTAATGATTGTTTATTAATGCGATATGCAGATGCCGGCACACACTCGCAGCCAACGCGGACAAGGGGCAGGACAGGAGGAGAACTTGCCACCTCCCCCACCGCCGCCGATGACGCCGGAAGCGTTTTTCGGCCAGTTCTTGGGCAGCCAAAGGAATATGGAGGAAATGCAGAGGCACATGGAGGCCACCCTCCACAATATCGCTAACAACACTGTGCAGCAACATCATCAACGTCAAGGCCCAGAGCCCAACCAGTACAGCTCCTACTGTGACTTCTTGGACACTCGCCCTCTTGTGTTCAAGGAAGTCACCGAACCGCTTGAGGCTGATGAATAGCTCAACTCCATCACCCAGAAGTTCCGTCTGCTTCGTCTGACGGAAGAGCTCAAGGCGGAGTACGCCGCCCACATGTTGGAAGGACCTACAGGTTTATGGTGGGCCCAGTACCGTGCATCCCTGCCAGCCAATGCACGTGTCACTTGGGATCAGTTCTCCACCGCTATGCGCAACCACTACATCCTTAGTGGTCTGATGGAAATGAAGATTGTAGAGTTCATGAGGTTGTCTCAGGGAACCAGATCTATGTCCGAGTACCTCCACAGTTTCAACAACCTAGCTCGCTACGCCCCAGACTTTGTGGATACTGAGGCCAAGAAGATCGCAAGCTTTAAGCGTGGAATGAGTGCCGCCATGCTTTCCAAGATGGGCAACAGTCACCGTACCACCTTCAGTGACTTCGTCAGTGACTGCCTAAATCAAGAGGCCAATGACAGCCGGCTGGCGACAGAGACACGCCGTCGTGCGAACGAAGGAGGTTCGTCTCAACAGAGGACCCCTTTCGGAGCACGTACCCCGTATCGCCCGCCTGTTACAGGAGCAAGATTCCGTCCCCCACAGAGGAAGATCACCACCAACCATCCCCATTACAGTTTTTAGAAACCCTACACCGCCCCCATGATGCAGAACAAGAACAAAACCGGAAGTGCAGGAGGTTCCAAGACCCCATATGTGATTGGTCCATGCTATAACTGTGGTCAGACTGGACACCTGTCGCGTCAGTGCCCTCGCCCAAAGAAGCAGTACACTCAGCCTCCACCTCGCGCAGGTCATGTGCATCACACCACCGTGGAAGAAGTGTCAGAAGGAGAGTCTGTCACCGTTGGTACGTTTCTTGTTAATCAATGCCCCGCAGTCGTGCTGTTTGATTCTGGAGCATCGCATTCTTTCATAAGTGAGAATTTTGTTATAAGAAGTAATCTTGAGTTGATAGAGTTAGACCGGGGATATCAGATAAGTTCCGCCGGAGCTGTTCTCTCCGCGCGTAAAATGGCTAAAGGAGTGGAAATGACCTTTGGGGATAAGAAGGCCATAGTGGATCCTATCGTAATTCCTGGTCTAGGTCTGGATGTAATCTTGGGAATGGGTTGGATGAAACTCTGGAAGGTCAACCTTGATGTCGCAACGCGAGTAGTTTCTATGGTTAGCCCTCGTAGTGGGTCTACCTTTCGGTTCAAGTTACCTCGAAACCCCCATGAGATCGGAGTGTTGTTCAATGTCACGGCAAAGCAGATAGCTGAGATCCCAATAGTGTGTGAGTTTCCAGATGTTTTTCCTGATGAGTTGCCTGGACTACCGCCAGATAGGGATGTGGAGTTTGCTATAGAGGTAATCCCTGGAACGGCACCCATATCTCGCAGACCGTATAGAATGCACGCTAAAGAGTTAGCAGAGCTAAAGGTTCAGTTGCAAGAGCTTTTGGATAAGGGTCTGATACGCCCTAGTTCGTCACCTTGGGGATGTCCCGCTATCTTTGTGAAGAAGAAGGATAAAACTTTGAGGATGTGTGTGGATTACAGACCGTTGAATGCAGTAACTATAAAGAACAAATATCCCTTACCCCGAATCGATGTCTTGTTTGATCAGTTGTCAAAGGCGAAAGTGTTATCCAAAATCGATCTGAGGTCAGGATACCATCAGATTAAGATCAGAAGAGAAGATGTACCAAAGACAGCTTTCTCTACCAGATACGGACTCTATGAATATCTCGTTATGTCCTTCGGATTGACCAATGCACCAGCACATTTCATGTACCTGATGAATTCGGTCTTCATGTTGGATAAGTTTGTTGTAGTGTTCATCAATGATATCTTGGTATACTCTGAGAATGAGAGGGACCATGTTGAGCATCTACGAGTTGTTTTGACCTGACTTAGAGAGCATAAGTTGTATGCTAAGTTCAGCAAGTGTGAGTTTTGGCTGAAGAAGGTACCTTTCCTTGGTCACGTCCTTTCAGAGGAAGGGATCTCTGTAGACCCTTCTAAAGTGCAAGAGGTTATGGGTTGGGAAGCACCCACAAGTGTTTTTGAGGTTCACAGCTTTTTGGGTTTGGCAGGATATTACCGTCGGTTTATTCCGGATTTTTCAAGAATAGCCAACCCTATGACCCGTTTAACGCAGAAAAACAAGAAGTTCGAATGGACTCCAGAGTGTGAAGCAGCTTTTCGCACTCTGCGAACGTTGTTGACTTCCGCGCCTGTTTTGGCTCAGCCAAACTTAGAGGAACCTTTTGATGTGTTTTGTGACGCATCCAAGGTTGGACTCAGATGTGTACTCATGCAGAACGGAAAAGTTATCGCCTATGCTTCTCGTCAGTTGCGACCACACGAAGAGAATTACCCCACTCATGATTTGGAATTAGCAGCCGTCGTGCATGCACTCAAGATCTGGAGACATTATCTTATGGGAAACTTATGTCACATGTATACGGATCGTAAAAGTCTGAAGTATATCTTCACCCAGCCAGAGCTGAATATGAGGCAGAGAAGATGGTTAGAGCTAATTAAGAATTACAACCTTGAAGTGCATTACCACCCCGGAAAAGCAAACGTTGTAGCCGATGCCTTAAGTCGCAAGACTCATTGCAACTCCCTACAACCACTGTTGGAAGATGGATTTAACCTTATGCACCCTGTTATGCTGAACAATATCACTCTTCAGTGCACCTTAGAAAGTGACATCATCAAAGGACAAAAGACCGATGAAGGGATCTGTCAGATTAAGAAGAGGTTGGAAACCAGTAGTTCTTTGAACTTCAGGACTGATGAGCAGGGAATCTTGTGGTATAACCAGAGGTTGGTTGTTCCTAAGGACACAGAGCTGAAAGAAAGAATTCTGAATGAAGCTCACAATTCAAAGTTGTCTATCCACCCAAGAAGCAGTAAGATGTACCAAGATTTGAAAACCAGGTATTGGTGGTCAAAGATGAAGAAAGAAGTTGCAGCTTATGTTGCAAGGTGCGATACATGCTGCAGGATAAAGGCTATACACCTGAGACCTGCTGGACTGCTACAACCGTTGTCGATCCTAGAGTGGAAATGGGAAGAAATTAGTATGGATTTCATCACAGGTCTTCCCACTACTCAAAAAGGAAATGATTCTATCTAGGTTATCCTGGATCGGTTATCTAAAGTGGCTCACTTCATACCAGTTAAGACTACACACCGCCCTCATCAGTATGCAGCCCTGTACATTCAGAATATCTTGAGGTTACATGGAGTTCCGAAAAGGATTGTCTCCGATAGAGGACCCCAGTTCGTAGCGCGTTTTTGAGAACAGTTGCATAAGGAGTTAGGAACCAAGTTGGTAAGAAGTTCCGCTTATCACCCCCAAACCGCAGGGCAAACAGAAAGAGTAAATCAGATTTTGGAAGATATCCTAAGAGCTTGTGTTCTATCTTTAGGAGAGTCGTGGGAGAAATGGTTACCCCTTGCCAAGTTTTCATATAACAACAGCTATCAGGAAAGTATAAAGATGGCACCGTTTGAAGTTTTGTATGGACGAAGATGCAGAACCCCAGTAAATTGGGTTGAGTCAGGAGATCGAGGATTCTATGGGTCAGATTACGTGAAGGATGCTGAAGAGATTGTGCAAACAGTACAACAACATATCAAAGTAGCACAATCCCGACAGAAGAGTTATGCTGACACTCGAAGAAGACCCTTGGAATTTCAAGTAGGAGACTATGTGTATCTTATGGTCTCACCTATGAGAAAGGTCCAACGTTTTGGAATTAAGAAGAAGCTAGCACCTCGATATGTGGGACCTTACCGGATCATAGCAAAGAAGGGAGAAGTGGCATACGAAGTACAGTTACCCCCAGAGATGAGCGCAGTTTTTCCAGTGTTTCACGTATCACAGTTGAAAAAGTGTCTTCGAGTTCCAGAACAAGAAGAAGTTCGGATCCCAGATGTCACGATCAGATCGGATCTGGAGTACTACGAGCAGCCCAAGGAGATTTTGGACACCAAGACCCGAGAGACGCGTAACCGAACGGTGAAGACTTACAAGATCCTCTGGAGCAATCACGGACCCAATGATGCGACTTGGGAAACAGAGGAGTACTTACGCGTAAACTACCCCGCTTTTTATAAAGATTGGTACGTAACTCAAATCTCGGGACGAGATTTCTTTAAGGGGGAAGGGCTGTGACACCCTAGTGTCAAGCACTGCATTAGGCACTGCAATTAGATACTAAGAAAGCATAAGCAATGCATTGCATCATTTCATGTGCATGAGAGTGCTTTTGTCTTTTGTTTATTTATTTGGATTTGGATTTCTATTGGACTTGATGATTTAAGTAGATTTCTGTTTTGGCAAAGAGTTTTATAAAATAGAGAATATTGAGTAGAGTGCTTTTCATGTTGGAGTTTTGACCTAGTTCAGATTAGTTTGTTAAATTAAAATAAGTCAAACAAAATAATTTATACTTCAAAATTAGCTTTATTTATGTGGAGGATTTAAAAATGGTTTTCAGAAAAGTGTCCTATATGAAAGTTGTAGAAAAAATTATTTTGAGCAACTTTTATATTTGGGTCAAAACCTAGTTTGGAGTTTTTGAAACTGTTTTTGAGTGGTCAAACTTGGAAAGTATTTGGAAAAAGAAAAAGGAATGAATTCTTCCCGCTCCCTCGTTTTCGGCCCATTCTGGCCTTTCGGCCCAACCCGCGCCCGCTTCCCGCTCGAACCGCGCGCGCCGCTCGCCTCGCGCAGCGCCGGCCCAGCTCCGCGCCGCACAGCGCCGGCCCAGCCAGCACCCGCGCCGGCCCGCTCCCACGCTGCACACCGCAGCGTCGGCCCACGCGCGCGTGCCGCTCGCCCCGCCCGCGCGCCGCGCCGCGTCAGCCGACACGGCCGCGCCGTACGCCGGCCAAGCCGCCGCGTGGCGGCGATGCCTGAGCAAATCCCGCGCGGCCACTCCCCTTCCGATCTTCTCCCACCGGAGCACGCCACGATCCCGCTCGCCCACTCCCGCTCTGCCTCGCCTGTCGTGCCGCCCTCGCTCGCCGCACCGCTGCTGCCGCACGTCGCGTCGCCGGCCCCGCCACGACCACCGGCCGGCCAGGGCTCGGCCAAAAACCAAGCGCACCCCACTCTCCGCTCTCTCACTCGCTCACTCGCGCACTCTCTCGCCCCCGCTCTCTCCTCTCCTCTCCCGCGAACGCGCCGAGCACCCCACTGCTCGCCGCCGTTCGACACCGAAGACCCGCGCCGTCGTCCGCCCGAACCAAGCCATCACCGGCCGATTCACCTCGGCCACCGCTCCGCCTTCGTCCCGCACACACGGTGCGCGCGAAGGAACCGCCGGTCGAGCGCTACCACGCCGACACCACCACCTCCCCCTTTCGGTCGCCGTCGCCGCCGAAGGAGGCCAAGTTCCTGTTTTCTTTTTTCATCCCACCAAGGCCTGCCGCCGGGAAGCCGCCTTTTCTTTTCTCCTCGAACCTCAACCGCGCGAAAGGCAAAAGTGGAGAACCCACACCTCTGTGAAGGTCCTTCTTACCGCTTTCCCCAACCCTCCTTTTCTTCCTCCGGGACCGGAAAGCAGCCGGGCCGGTCAAAAAAACAAACCTCCCCTGTTTTTTTCTCTATTCCCTTTCGTCCGGTTGACCCGTGGATCCCGCGCGTCAGTCTCTCACTGGTCCATGGACCGGGTGCACGCAGTGAGCCGGATGAATTCAAATGATTTCTTTTTACTTTTATTTTTCTAGAGATGCTTGTTATTTTTGTGTAGCTCGTTTTAAAAGTCCAAATGAAGTACTTTCAATTTTGCTATCTTGCTTATGAGTAGATCTATCATGGAAAAATATGAAAGTATTTTTGGTAGAAGTTTATTTTACTGTTTTTATTTAATTCAGTTTATATGCTTTTGTTGTGATAAATGAAAATAAGTGTTTTCTGGTTGAGATAATTCCTGGAAATTTTTTTGTAAGTTCATTAACCTGTTTTGCACCTGTGAAAAATATATGATGTACTATTTATATAGAAAAAGTTACTGTTATGATTAAAAGTCCTTTTTGGCTGATTTCTTAGAATAAATGTTAAGGTGTTTTATATGTCGAAATAAAATATGGGAAATTTGTATAGCCTCTGTTTATGATATCCAAGCTGAGAAAAATGTAAGCATGAGCTGTTATGTGCAGAAATCTGAAGTTGCTTTACAAAGGTGCTTTCTGTGTTGAAATTCATGTAAGAAATAATATAATGTTTCTGTTCATGGAACTTTCTTGATAAGCATAAAATGTGAAGTAGAATCTGGGAAAAATGTGAAATTGAGTTTTGCCCTTTTCCAGTAGGGTTGTAGTTCAATTGTTTAAATTGGAATAAATTTGTTTATTTTGTGTAAGCTTGTATGTTTATGCTCTGGCCACAATTCTCTACAGTAGGATGTGTATGAGTAGAAGAAGCCAGGGAAATTATGAAATCTGCTGTTTGACACTTTTAAATGAGGAGCTAGTTCAAAGCACCTTTTGGGCAGTTTGCTTTTTATTTTTATATCTGCAGTTTTGTATTTTATTTTTGGCTGAAATTTGTTCAGTGGAGTCCTGCAACTGTTGTTTGCCTTCTGGAATTTTCGTGGATTTTTCTGAGTCCAGAAAAGTGCACTTGCAGTTCAAACCTAAGTTTCTTTTGAATTATTAAATAAGAAAAAGGTGAATAAATGGATTTTGTTTTATGAATTAAATAATATTTACCTCAATGTCAAAAGTGGTTCAACAAGTTGGGTTTGTTGGTTTGCAAGAAATGCTCTTTCCATACCACACATCTTGCACCCGCATTGTAATTATTTATTAATCGTCGCATGCAATAGGATCGACCCCTCCGGAGCCCGACCAGGAGTCAGAGACAAACGCCGAGTAGCAGATCCCGGAGCTCCAGCAAGCCGAGGAAGCCGACCCCGCCTGCCACAATAACTTGCCCGAGTGCCCTTCCACGAGGCCTCGGTCTTCACCCAAGGCAAGCCCCGAGCATATTAAGCCTCCTATCTTTGCAATTAAAATTTCTTGAGTCCTTTATATTGTGATGCATTAGGTCTAGGAGTTGGATTGAATCCTACTTGCTGCATTTACCATTCCTTGGTTAATTGATTAAATATCTACCTTGTTATCCTGTTATTTATTTACAATGTAGAATTGCTTAGCTTGCTTCATAAAAGTAGTAGTTAAGAATGTTCCCGTAATACCCTGATGGGTAGTTACCGGATCACGGTTGGCTATATTTGCTATCGTGGAAAAGAACCGAGTAGTAATGAAATACGGTCAACTGGAAGGCAAGGCACAAGTTTGGAAACTTGGGGCAGTCCGTCCGTTGGATCGTGTAGGTTGTATCGATGTTGGCCCTCGTTCATTTTTGAACGCGCCCTTTTACTTAGGTATATGTCAGTGCCGTAATCATCGACCCCAAAGCCGGTTAGAAGCTATTCGGGCCGGTCTCAACCCGTGTCGTGCCCTCTAGTATGGAAATTGCGATCTGCCGCGTGAGGCCATCACCAGGTTCCAATTGGGCGGTCCGTGCTGTGAGCCGCGACGATTACCACCACGAACAAGCATCGAGCGGTTGCCCAATGCATGGACCCGACGGGGAAAGTGTGGGCTGGTATTAAAGGTCTTTCACCAGCTGGTTTGGAATTCGATTCGAGTCGCCGTCTCCCCCGGTTAGTGGGAAACTATGGCGAGCTTCACCACGATACAACTCCATGTGATGATTAAAGGTTCAACTAAAATGTGGATAAGTCAACTGGAGATGGTTATATTATTGATTGATAGATTCAAGTGAGTGCTCTAGTACAGGTGAAAACTAGAATTAAGGAATAGGTCTAAAAATGACAGCTCATCATTATCATCAATTACCTCTTATCTGAAATTGTGCTTTTCGCAACTAAAAGATCCCAGCTCCACCAAAAGACCTTGCATACCCTTGGAGTCTTTATTTTCAGTTGGACGGGTAAGTCTAGCTGAGTACATTCCCGTACTCAGGGTTTATCCCGTTGTTGCAGATGGCCAGGTCTACTTCGGCTATTGTAAGCACTGCCTCTACCCAGTGGAAGGTGATGAGGAGTAGGCCCAGGGCAGGGTCGTCCAGAAGCTTCCCTTTTTCTTTTGCTGGTCTGAGACTTCTAGTGGCACATTATCTAAAAAGGGAAGAGTGAGTTGTGTGAGTTGGTTTTATTTGACCACATGTGTAGTGGTCGTGTTTCAAACTATTTCAGCTTCCGCACTTTTAAATTCAGTATTATAATAACTCCGTTTTAAATTCGCACTCTGATATTTTAAATTCGGTTTCGTTTTCGCTATGGTGTATCTTTAGGAATGTAATCCTTGAACGATGCGATCCTGTATGATGTATGGTGTTAGAAATCCTTCGAGATTTCCGGACTACCGGGTTATATGGGTTCAAGTATCAGTCGAAGTCAGACGGATTTGGCTAAGATAATACTTGAGCTCTTATAATCAGGACGGTTCCGCCACACGAGTGATCGGTCTGGAGCTGGGAAGAGTCTTCCTTCATCTCCAGTTCAGGTTTGCTCTTGTTACTCAAGCTCTTTACTATTATTCTATTCATCATTTCAAGTATTACTTTATTCTACTTACCAGTATTGAGTGGTATACTTGATTGATTGCTTGAGTGCCTAGCTATCCTACAGTTCAATTCACTTAGCCATAGTAGTTAATCTCTAGTGAGCTTAGTGTTTGATCTTTGCCAATAGGTTGCTTAGTTTAGTGTTTATCTATTTAAGTCAAGTATTTGCTCTGACGTCCGCAAGGGTGTCTCTATTCAAAGCTAGGGTAGAGATAGTTAGAATATAGTTAAGCATGGTGCTTAGTTATAGACTTACCTTCAGATACGGCTGGACCCCCGGATAGCTGTGGTAGCAAGCAGGTGGTGATAGCCCTGTGCGCCTTGAATTCCACCACGTAGTTGGCCCAGTTTTAACAGTAAGGCTCGTTGTGCTAGCGTTCAACCTAAGTCAGTGGTAAAGGCTAGTACGCCTCGATACTTGATAAGATAGGAATAAAAACTTTACTTAACTAGGTTGCTTTATTGACATTGCCTATCTTGCTTCGTAGTTATTGCTCTGTGGTTATCTAGGAGTAGTTATTAGTTAGTAGTTAGTTATCTTAGTTATCCTTAGTTATCTCATTCTATCTATCTATCTAGTTATCCACCTTACCTTACTATCCATTTCATCCTTACCTATCCACCCATATATTCTTTCTAGCCTTTCATCCCCTCTTTTCTCTTCTCCCCTTTTCCCTTTCTCTTTTCTTCTTCGACTCTCATCCCCTCATTGACTCGACTCATACACCACCCTAGCCTTCCCTTGGGATCAAATAAATCGACACCTGGTACTCCGAGACGAAGTGCTACTACGATAGTTCTGTGCGCTTGCAGAATCTCCTCCTGGTAGATTGCATCCTTGCTAGTTAGCTCCTACTAGTGTCGGGACTGACAACCCCGCGTGGCATTAGTAGATAGCTACTTTAGCTACCCTATCCTAGGTGTAGTTAAGAACTACCAACAAGCATTTCTGGCGCCATTGCTGGGGAAGGCAATCGGTGTATCGGTTGAGTCTGTGTCGAATTTATCTTCGCTTAAGCTCCCGCTTAGCGAATCCATCTTACCCCATTCTTTATTTTCTTAGTCCTTCTTATCTTTTTCCTTCATCTTCTTCAACTTCTTTCCTTCTTATCTCGTTCTATCTTCACGATGGCCAATAAAACCATTCGTGAGTTTTCTGCTCCTTCTGCCGCCAATGTTGCGACAGGACCAGACGTGATTGATGCCACCTCAATTTTGAGTTTGAAACGGCTCTGATCACGATGGTCCAAGCTAGCCCGTTCTGTGGCAAAGCTCATGAGGATGCCAATGCTCACCTCCAACAATTTTTGGAGATTTGCGGCACCTTCACCATTAAGGGGATAACACAAGAAGTCATCCGTCTTCGTCTCTTCCCTTTTGAACTACATGAAGATTTGAACTTCATCAACAACAACAACGGTTTCCGTCAACAGAATCAAGGATGGAATCAGCCTGCAAATTCTCAGGTAACAATTCATTCCCCCGCTCTAATTTTCAGAATTCTGATAATTGCTCATTCTTGAAAAATTTAGTTTACTCACAAGGTAGAACTACTGATTTCTTGAATAAGAAATTAATGTCGAATGATAAACCCTTGAGAATATAAATGCTAAATGGGAAGATTTCTCATCTGCTCTAAAAAATCAATTAAGCTTTAATAAGATGTTAGAAACCCAATTAGCTCAACTTGCTGCTTTCATACCATCTTTTGAATCTAGCAAAATTCCTGCTAAACCTGACATGGAAACTGCAAACATGGTTGAAATAAAATATTTTAACTATTATGAAGATTAAACCATGACTGTTAAAAAGGTTGATCCTGGTAGTCCCATAATTAGATGCTCAATCTTTGGTGAAGTCTTTAAAAATGCCATGTGTGATTTAGGATCGAGAGTGTGAAATTCTATCTAAAGATTTTTATGAAAACTCATTCTTTCCACCCATGTCATTCACATCTGCGTATGTTGTGCTAGCTGATCAATCCACTTGCTATGTAGAAGGAATAGTTAATGATTTACCTGTTCATATTAGAGGTTCCTATGTTCCTGCTGATTTCATAATACTAGATATGAGAAATAGGAAAAGATGTGCCTCTAATTTTAGGTAGACCCTTCTTGAACACTGTTGATGCTTGCATATATGTGGGGAGTGGTAAAATGCAAATGACATTAGGAGGGAGGAAGGAAATTTCTCCTTTTCCCGCGGTCTCGCATATGCCGCTAACATGCAGGAAGCAAAACCCGTTCGTACCAAGAAGAGGCGCCCAAGAACAGGGTGGAGCAGAAAGAAAGAACCACCTTCTCCTGTGTTGTGTAATTCACATAACAAAGGAGAGGTGCCAAAAGAAGAAGAACCAAATAGAGTACTTAAAGAAGAACCCAAAGAAGAAGATCCACCCGATAAGGATGAAACTCCATGAACCTAAGGTATGGGTTTTACTTTAATTTTTCCCTTCAATTTTCCCTTTTCAAATAAATAACATATGTCATGCATGAAACTAAAAAAAATCAGTTATCATTAGTTTTATGCAAAAGTATATGTTAACTTAGTTAGAATAATAAAATATCATAATAGGATAGTTTCTCTTTTCACAACATAGATAGTTTCCCTTTTTAATGAGAACAAGAGCTCCGACTGAGAAGATGAGACCTTCACCAAGCAAGAAGCCAGCTTGGGGGAGACTCCCGCTCCAATAAGGTATGTCTCAAGCCTACACTTTACATTCAGTTCTTAAATTCTATATCTTTGATGTTATATGCTTGCCTAAGTAACCATTCATGAATAAAATTGATAAAATCTGTTAAACAAGTTGAAACCTGAATAAGATTTGAAATATGTCATGCAAATGCTATTGTTATGGTTTCAATGACTGGTCTTATCTAAATTGAAGCTTTGTGGGTTGCACATGCTTTAACTGAAATCATGCTTAGTGAATAAAGTTAGTAAGAAATGGAGTAATTCTTTAAACTTGCTAAGGTGAAATTAGGACCTAATCTGGAGGATTTCTTTTAAAAATTATGAAAACCTTGCTAAAAAGTTCCTCCTAGATTTTATCCCATCCCACCACCAGCCAAATATTTGTTAGTCAAAATCACAAGAGCTTGTCTGTGTTGAGCTTTGTTAGACCTCATAGATCTTAGTAGAGAAGCTTATCATATCTTTTGAATCAATATTCACACACCACCATAAATTGCCTACTTTTCACTTTGGAAGTTTGCAACCACCAAATAAATTGCTCATTCTCTACACTAGAGATATGCAATACCTTGCCAAACGTCCCATTGCTAGCCTTATGCTATTCTACACTGGGAATAAGCATTTCTCCCCCTTCCCTACTCATTTCAAAAATCCTTTCCTATAGATAACCTGGGGGAAATCTAGAGCTAAAAAAGAGAGAGAGAGAAAAATGAGCAAAGTAGCTCAAGAAAGGACTATGTCCTGAAAAAAAAGAGTGAGCAAAGTAGCTCAAAAGAGGACTATGTCCTAAGAAAATGTGGGGACACATCTTTTGTCTACTCACTATGTATCCAAAAAAAGGAGAGAGAGAGAGAATTATCATTAGCTCTAGACCCCAGAAATTAACTAGGAAGGATTATGAAATATCTCTCTATACACTTCCACATAACCACACACATGCACATCTTGATCAATTTTTATGATTTGCTGCTTTTATGATCTGAGTGTCTAGCTTAGCAATAAATATCAGGCAATTTGCTCATGGTTCTTAGCCTTCCTATAACTCCACATATCATTCTTTAGAAGTAGGAGAGGCTACATTTTGGCCTAAGTGAGGATTTAAACACCAGTGAGTGATTGAGTGAATCTTGGAGGACTTAAGCAAGTTGTTATCTTTTGAAAACCTTGAAAAACCTCCAGACAAAATCCTAGTCAAACCTAATCAAGATAAAAGTTTCCTATCTACTGCTTTATTTCACTCTTGCATGTTTGAAGTGAAAAGCTATAAGCCCCACTCTCCAATGTGCTTCTAGTTGCATCATTGAGCTTCAACTTGCTATCCGTTGGGCAACTATGTGATCTTGGCTTTCAATGTTTGTTCACCGACAAGGAAGTGGTTGTGACCAAGAAAGATGATACACAAGTGATATTCAAGGGCTTTAGATACAACAATCTCTATCTAGTGGATTTCACCTCCGAAGATGCCAACTTGAAGACATGTTTGTTCACTAAGCCATCACTTGGTTGGCTATGGCATAGAAGATTGGCTCATGTGGGAATGAACACTCTCAACAAGCTATTGAAGAAGGATTTGGTTAGAGGCTTGAAGGATGTCAAGTTTGAGAAGGACAAATTGTGTAGTGCATGTCAAGCCGGCAAGCAAGTTGCAAATACACATCCAACCAAAGCCTTTGTATCAACATCAAGAGAGTTAGAGCTACTTCACATGGATCTATTTTGGCCAACAACATATGCTAGCTTGGGTGCAAATCTCTATTGCCTAGTGATTGTTGATGACTATTCAAGATACACTTGGGTATTCTTTCTTCATGACAAATCCGAAGCAACCCCTTCATTCAAGAAGTTTGCCAAGAGAGCCCAAAATGAGTTTGACTTGAAAATCAAGAAGATAAGAAGTGACAATGGAAGAGAGTTCGACAACACCCACATTGAAGAGTATTGTGACGAAGTTGGGATCAAGCATGAAGTCTCCGCAACATATACTGAAGGACCATGAAGCAACCAGAAAGCGACCAGAGGGGGGGGGGTGAATGGGAGCTTCAAAATTTCCTTTCGGAAACTAGTAGCCACTGTCCTAAGAGTCACCCAAAAAGGACAAACCCTAGAGCTTGCTAATGTCCACGACCCTAGATGTAGGGTGGATGCTTCCAAGAAGCACAGCGGGACACTACACAACTCTAGAAAGCCAACGCAAAAGACGGAAACCAAATCCGACAACGAACGAACAAGCTGCGGACGAAACAACGCAAAACAGTCACGACCGGACTCTGGTCAGCGTCCGGTCAGTAGGGACCGGACGCGTTCGGTCACATAAAAACCGATCTGGAACCTTACTGTTCCTGACCGGACTCACGAGCAGGGAGCGTCCGGTCAACAACAGTGCGTTCGGTCAAAAGACAACAAGCTCAATGAACAGTAGAACCTATGCGTCCGGTCAGTATTCAAACCGAGCGTCCGGTCAAGTCACGGGATCAACACACCGAGCGTTCAACGACCGGACTCTCTGCCTGTGCGTCCAGTCATCCCGACCAAGCGTCCGGTCACCCCGATACAGTGCTGTTCGTCCACCGATTCAACTCGCTCTCACCCAAAACAAATCCTCTAGGGATCAAACTTGGTGAGAGGAGTCAAAAGGAGTATAGTGAGCTATCCCTAAGAGATCTTGGCTCGAACCTATCTCCAAATCGATGAATCGAAGAATTTCGGGGGAAGGGAAAAAACTTGATCCGAAACGAAAATCGATCGATCTCCTAGACCGTGAGGTTAGAGTTTAATTCCTTCGGTGGAAAGAAGTGCCTCACGATCTAGAACAACTTGGTTCAAACGGATTCGCAAAAGATGAACCGAGCAAAGAGATCAAACGATGGGAAAATCGTGGAGAAAAAGGATTCCGCGAAGAACACAACCAAAACGCGAATCGACACCACGATCTTGCAGCCAAAGCGCAAACACACGCTACGACAAGGAGGTTACGACCTCCTTTCCTCAAAATCAACAATACACAGAGGTGAGTCTCTCTGCGGATCTCAGCTAGCTACAGCAGGGGATGGGAGAGCAGGAAACCCTAAGTGCGAAAGAGCAAATGACTGAGATGAATGGGAGGAGGGTGTCTCCCGACTACTTATCCTACTACTAGCCTAAGTCTATTTCCTACTCTACCCCTCTCTATTCTAATTACAGAGCGAACCAGCTAAACCCTAGGGTTATTCTGGACCAACTCGGTGGTAGGTGTATCCGACGGCCACGCCCGCTCAATTCGAAGCGTTGCCTCGACGCAACCTCCGGATCGCCGCCACGTGCCGCCCTCGCTCTGCACCCCCGGTTTTGTGGCCCAAACCGGGAAACCAGCCTTTTCCAGCCAACCCCCGGTTTTGAGGCCCAAACCGGGAAACCAGCCCACCAGCATCTGAGTTTTGAGGCCAAACTCAGCAAACCCTCAGAGCCCAGGTTTTGAGGCCCAAACCTGGAAACCGTCCTCAGCCCGAGTTTTGTGGCCAAACTCGGAAACCCTCAGCCCGAGTTTTGAGGCCCAAACCTGGAAACCGTCCATCCGATGGTTTTTCTCTGGCTCTACCACCAAACCGACGTCGTAGAGGGGATGCACCTCCCGTGCATCCCATCCACCGACATGTGTCCCCGAGTCCACGACTCAGGCAACACATGACCGCACTTCTTCACTTGTCGTCGTCGCAGACTGCCAGCTACCACAGCTGATCCTCAGGCCTCTGGTCCCTCAGTCCAAGCCTCACGTCCGCCCTTCACCGCTCGGTACTTCGGCATGGCACGTCCGCCGCACGGCACGCCCATCCTTCACCGCACCCGGTCCGTCAGCACGACACGTCTCAACTTGACCTTCACCTCGCCGTCGATCACTGTATCCGTGCTCGACACCTGCACAACACAAGCCAAAGAACATGCGCACCATCCCAGTTGACAATCACTCATCACTCAGAGACCCGGCATACACCCATGTATCCGCATATACACCACAACAAAATGGGGTAATTGAGAGGAAGAACCGGACACTAATCACCCTAGCAAGGACAATGCTAGATGAGTACACTACACCGGAAAGATTTTGGGCGGAAGCAATCAACACCGCTTGCTATGCATTAAATCGGTTGTTCCCCCATCGTCTCCTTGGAAAGACCCCCTATGAGCTACTCAACAACAAGAAGCCAGATGTATCATTCTTTAGAGTGTTTGGGTGCAAATGCTACATCTACAAGAAGCGTCAACACCTAGGGAAGTTTCAACGCCGATGTGATATTGGTTTTCTTGTTGGTTACTCATTAAAGTCCAAAGCATATCGAGTATTCAACCATGCCACCGGGATGGTAGAAGAAACATATGATGTGGAATTCGATGAATCTAATGGCTCTCAAGGAGAGCATGAAAATCTTGATGATGTAGGTGATGAACCATTGAGGGAAGCAATGAAGAATATGCCGGTTGGAGCCATCAAGCCTAAAAATGATGATGATGATGTGCAAGTCATAGACAAGCCATCCTCATCCAATGTACCACATGTTGATGACAAAGATGGGAGGGATCCATTTGAAGATACTCATGTCTCCCATGATCAAATGGTGGTACAAGCTCAAGATGTTGATGCTCCACAAGCGGCCCCTCAAGTGGTTGATCAAAGAACTACTCCTCTACTACAAGCTCATCCTCAAGAACTCATCATAGGGAGTCCAACAAGGGGTGTAATGACTCGATCTCAAAAACTTGCTTTATTTATTGAACATCACTCCTTTGTGTCTCTTGTTGAGCCTACCATTGTAGATGAAGCTCTGGGTGATCCAGATTGGGTGAACGCTATGCATGAAGAACTAAAGAACTTCACCCGTAACCAAGTTTGGACACTTGAAGAGCGACCCAAAGGCGCAAGAGTCATTGGAACAAAATGGGTGTTTAGAAACAAACAAGATGATCAAGGCAAGGTTGTTCGAAACAAGGCAAGGCTAGTTGCAAAGGGGTTATCTCAAGTTGAAGGTTTGGATTTTGGAGAGACCTTTGCAACGGTTACAAGACTTGAAGCCATTCGTATCCTCCTTGCATATGCATCACATCATGACATTAAATTATATCAAATGGATGCGAAAAGTGCATTTTGAAATGGCTTCATAAATGAACTAGTCTATGTTGATCAACCTCCTGGGTTTGAAGACCCTAGATATCCTAATCATGTTTATAGGTTATCCAAGGCGCTATATGGGCTCAAGCAAGCCCCAAGAGCATGGTACGAGTGCCTCCGAGACTTCCTCATTGAGAAGGGCTTCACCATTGGGAAGGTCGACACCACACTATTCACCAAGAAGCTTGATGGAGAGATCTTCATTTGTCAAGTCTACGTCGATGATATCATCTTAGGGTCAACAAATGAAGCTTATTGCAAGGAATTTGGTGACTTGATGTCGAAGGAGTTCGAAATGTCCATGATTGGAGAGCTCATTCTTCCTAGGCTTCCAAGTCAAGCAATTGAAGGAGGGGACTTTCATATCTCAAGAGAAGTATACAAAAGACCTCCTCAAGCGCTTCAACATGGATGATTGCAAGCCTATCAAGACTCCAATGCCAACAAATGGACATCTCGACCTAGATGTGGGAGGTAACCCGGTTGACCAAACTCTCTACCGTTCTATGATTGGTAGCTTGTTATACTTGACCACATCTAGGCCCGACATCATGTTTAGTGTGTGCATGTGTGCTCGCTTTCAAGCCGATCCTAGGGAATCACATCTCATAGCGGTGAAGAGAATCCTTAGGTACCTAAAGCACACCCCAAGCATTGGCCTTTGGTATCCCAAAGGAGCTAACTTCCAACTCGTTGGGTATTCTGATTCAGATTACGCGGGTTGCAAAGTAGATAGAAAAAGCACATCCGGAGGGTGCCATTTGCTTGGGAGATCACTAGTTTCATGGAGTTCGAAAAAGCAAAAGAGTGTGGCTTTGTCTACCGCCGAGGCAGAATACATAGCCGCGGGTGCTTGTTGTGCACAAATCCTTTACATGAAACAAACCCTTTTAGACTATGGTGTAGTCCTAAAAAGGGTACCTTTGTTGTGTGACAATGAGAGCGCGGTTAAGCTTGCTAACAACCCAGTTCAACACTCTCGCACAAAGCACATAGATATTCGCCATCACTTTCTTAGAGACCATGTTTCAAAGAAAGACATATCCTTAGAGGGAGTTAGAACCGAAGATCAATTGGCGGATATCTTCACAAAACCCCTAGATGAAAACACTCTTTGTAGATTGCGAAGTGAGCTTAATGTGCTTGATCTAAGTAACTTTGTCAAAAGGTGAAAGGGGGTTGTCTTTGCATTGCATTGTACTATATTCCATGTTTAAATTATGCCATGCACATAGGCTTGTCAGACGTGGTTAAGATAACCACCCTAAAAAGCGTGTGAAGAAGCTTACCCATGAGCAAACTTGACAAGCAACCTAGATTCAAATTCCGTATCGCATTGCATATGCATGGTTGTTGCTTTGTCGTTTCTTTTCGGTTATGCTTTGAGCAACCGCTGTGTTCGTCCATCGCTAGGGGGAGCATTTGAGGCTCCTAATGGTTAAGTCCCCTAGTTTTGGTGGCCACATGTTGTCTCCTCGGGATTTATCGACTATTTTCTCTAAAAATGATATGTAGCCTATGGCAAAATATTTATAAAATTGAGGGCTTATGCGAGGATGCTCATACTAGGTTCCAACATGTGTTTATTTGCCTCTTATTTGAGTTGGAACTTGGTTGGGAGAGGGAGCCACAACAGAAATCTTCAAAACAGCTCAAAATGCGGCATCGGACGCTGCATCGGACGCTCCCCCAACGTCCGATGCCCTGCAGTGTAGACAGCTCCGGCCGAAACAGTGTCAGGGTAGCGTCCGATGTGTTCCCATCGGAGTGTCCGATGCCGAGGCATAGGACGCGTCCGATGCGAAATGAGCGTTTCTGGAGCTCTCTGGACAGGCATCGGAGCGTCCGATGTGATACCATCGGCGTTTCCGATGCCCCTTAAAGCGGCACAGTAAGTTCTTCTATTGACATCTGGGACCCACTCGTCATATCATCATCTTCCTCGCGACCTCGCCCACACTCGAGCCCGTGACGCCGCCATGTCCCTAAACCCTAACCACCTCCTGACGCCGCGCTCGCTCGCTCCTCTCTCACCACCGGCCACCACGCTTGCCCATCCTGCCTTGCCGCCGTGTGCTCGCCCCATTGCCGAGACTCTCCTCCGCCCGCCCGCACATGCACGAGCGCGTTCGCTCCATTCTGTGCTCACCGGAGCTCGCCATAGCTCGCCGACGCTCGGGTCCAGCTTGCCGGCGTTCGTCCTCCTCGTCCTCGAGCGACTCCTCCACTCCGGCGACTTCTTCCCCGGCCAGCAGAACCCTCTACTCCCCTTTGGTGTGTCGTGTGGGTGCCCGAACGTCGATTCTCACCTCTTCTTGGGTTCGGTTCATCTGTTCGTCAGGTAGCAAAGCCAACCTCTATCTTATCTCCATTGCTTTGCTTCCATAGGACTTGCTCATCTCTAGTCTATATATTTCTTATATATATCCCCTCTTCTCTTGCAGCGAGTCAGTGGTTTGCTCAGTTGACAACTTGGCAGTGTTAGTTAACCCGGGGCCAAGCCCGCCGGTACGGATCGAGGCCAAGCCTCGCGAGTGACAGCGCCAGAGGAACAGTGACAGGGGGAGATTCTTTGTCAGGGGTTTCAGTGTCAGTTGGACTGTCCGCTTGTTCTCAGTGTTAGTAGATCTTTCAGTGGCAGTCGGTTCTTTCAGAGGCAGTGTGTCTTGTTCTTGTCAGCCATGCCGCACTGCAAGAACGTCAGTAGCGGCCCAGGGGACTCTCCTCCACGTCCCCCTTCTGGTCAGAGACCCGGGAAGGGGAAGCTGATTACGCGCCGGAAGCGCACCAGGGAGCAACAGGAGGCCGACCAGGCCAGAGAGGTTGCGGCCGCCGCAGAGCGTGCCGAGCAGGGAGGTCATACGGGCGGACTCAGGATTGAGGACCAGTTGTCCCCTGACCAGCGCAGAGCCATAGAGCAGGTCGAGCAGTTCCACCACTCCCCGACTGGCACGCTTATGGCTGCCGGTCGCCGGACGACGTTCACGTCTCCGGGAGTGGAGCCCGAGTGCTCAGGGCAGTGCCAGGCAGAGGCCGAGGTAGCTGAGGCTGAGGCAGCAGAGGCAGAGGCAGAGGCACCAGAGGCCGAGGCAGAGGAGGAGGTACCTAAGGAGGTTCCCCGACGACGGTCCACGCGTCGCAGGACAGCGGTGCCACCCCGGCCCGATGTCCCTCTGCGGGGAGCACGTGCTCCGTCGAAGCGTGCGCCCCCGCTGATCCCGCGACTGGACCTCCGGGCATCCACCTGTTCACAGATTCAGGCCCTGAGGTTAGTTCCAGTTGAGCAGTGGTTTCCACGAGAGAGGCAGCAACAGGCCAGCGCATGCTTCTATACCGTGCTGCAGGAGGACTTTTACCAGAGCTACAGGAAAGCCGGTATTTGTCTTCGTTCTCAGAGAGTCTGTCCGCTAGAGGTAGTGGTTACGGCAGTAGGAGAGCAGATCCGTCCCATCCTCACGTACCTACCTGGTCTGGCAGACCTTCTGGGGCGGTCTGGCTCATATATTGAGGATTGAGTCTTCCAGTTCTATGCTTCACTTTGGGTGCATCCCGACAGAGAGACTATTGAGTTTGCATTCGAGGGGGAGCACTACAGACTGTTTTCGTCAGAGATCCGGAGTTGGTTTGGCTTGAGACACTCACAGACCCGGATCCACGACTTGTGCTACGACAGGACGGAGCCACCCCGCCGCCCTCACGGTGGTGCCCAGCCGTCGACCGACTTGGTCCGCCCCTTCTTCACTGGGCCCTTCGGTGAGGGTTCGAGTCACGCTCCTAGGGATCTCACCCCTACGACTCGGATCCTCAACGAGGTTCTTCGGCGGACCTTGCTTCCCAGGGTTGGCTTCTGAGAGGGCCTTTCTAGACTACAACTGTGGTTACTCGGGTACATGGTCAGGCAGCAGGAGTTCAACGTCTGGGATGTCATTCTTTGTGAGATGGAGGATACAGTAGCAGAGGGCATTAAGGCCCGCAGGCAGCTCCCATATGCTCATTGGATATCCTATATTCTGTGGAAGGTCGCTGCTACTACAGGCTCTCACCCCAGTCAGTCCCTCACCGGGTCCGCGACCGTGTTCCCTGAATACAACATGAGTCAGCTATTGGGACACGGTCGGGATCGCAGGCAGCAGCAGCAGCAGCAGGATGCTCCGTCCAGTTCACGACAGAGGCCTGAGGTCCCAGAGTCCGCTCAGGAACAGGACGAGGCCGTCCAGGCACTCGCAGAGCAGGAGCTAGCAGAGCTCGAGGGTGGTGACACGTACGTTGCAGAGGATCCCACCGATAGCTCAGACGAGGACTACCAGATCCCGCCCCGCTACCAGCCTCGAGCTCACGACACTGAGGTCGGGACGTCCAGCTCCTCCGATCTCGCACTTCTTGCTATACTCGCACGGATGGAGGAGCAGCAGAGGACAATGACACAGGATGTTCAGAGGTTAGCCCAGGAGCAGCAGCGCTTGGCACAGCAGCAGGCCCTGACACAGCAGCAGGCTTAGGAGCGTTCAGATGCCCTGCAGCGTCAGGTGATGGCCCTTCAGCAGCAGACACTCAGTTTCATGGAGCGACTTGCCAGCGGTCCTCCTCAGTGGCAGTGGCAGCAGCTCCCTCCTCAGCAGCAGCTTCAGTGGCAGCCACCAGTCCCTCCACAGCAGTTTGGGCAGCCGCCGCAGTTTCCGCAGAGCTCCTCCCAGTTCACCACCTTCACCACTCCGCCTGGAGGAGCTCCCGTCTTCAATCCCTTGCGCACTGGTTTCACGCCTCGTCCGACAGAGTCTCTGTTCGCGACGACCACCACGGTGACACGGGACTTGTCTGCCAGTTTCAGTGAGCTCACTGGGTTTCCTACGCCCGATCTTCAGGACCCAGTTCAGACACCGACAGCTCCAGTGACCTCCACTACTGAGACTCTTCCGAGTTCTGTGGCGTCTTCTGAGCAGACAGAGCCAGTCCAGTCTGAGACTACCACGACAGCGCAACCTGAGCTATCCACGATTCCCGAGCTTCCGCACTCCGAGGCTCAGACGGCTACAGCTACACAGACTATGACTGAGACAGTGACAGAGTCAGAGCAGCCCGAGCAGGCAGAGCAGTCAGTGCCGGAGCCGACCCAAACCGCTTCTCAGCAGCTTCCAGCTTCCGAGGGTCAGCAGGCTACCGGCGTGTCTTCGTCTGACTCCGAGGAGTACCTCCAGCAGTTCGAGTTTACTCAGCGCACTCTGGAGACGGCACCTGACTCGTCTGCACCACCTCCGCCCTCCGACGCTTAGTTTGGCGCTTGATGCCAAAGGGGGAGAGTGGATGAGTATAGCGATAGGGGGAATGATGTGAGAGGGATTTGACTTCTTATGTTGTGTTACATTCACATACGCTCTTTACTTATTGCATCTTTTGGCACTTTGTTTGTGATATACTTGTGCTATGGACCGTGTGACATGTTTGTGCTCACTATGTTACATTATATGACATGTCATTTTGTTTCGCTCATTACTTGCGCTTAATTCTCACTTGGTTATGTATATGAGCTCTTATACTCTTGCACTTGCTATTAACTCTAACTTGTTGAGTGCAGGATGGTCGCATGATATGTTTGGGCTTGCCCCTAATCATTTTCTCTTATTCATTGCAAGCTCATACATGTCATGATTTAAAAACCTCTTCTCTCTATACTCGATCTCGTGTTGTCATCAATCACCAAAAAGGAGGAGATTGAACGCATCTTGGCCCCTAGTGGTTTCGGTGATTGGATGAAACACAAGATTACTGTGACTAACGTGTGTTTTGCAGAAACAGGATTGAGTTAGGTCATGGTAATGGCGACGATACGGGCATATGGAGTTCATGTCCCCTGGCGATGGATATCGTTTCAGTTTTCAAAGGATGGACGACGAAGACGGTGGTATACTAGGCTAAGTGTCATATGGTGTTGGAGGACACTTAGGTAGTCTTAGGTCTTTGTTTTTCCTTTGGCCGTACTATAAAGGGGAGCGTGAATCAGTAGCTTGACCTAGATGAGTCTATTGAGGTAGGTGTGGTGCATACTTGTTATTTCATAGCCCTAGGTAGCTTAGAGAGATGCCTTAAGTTGAGAGGATCAATAGTCATTTAGGTCGCGTCGCGATCCGAGTTGAGTCTGCCCTTGTAAAGGGCATCAGACGCTAGCCGGGTGGGCATCGGACGCGTCCGATGCTCACCCCGACTAGGGTTTAGTCTGGTGCGTGGCATCGGACGCGCCGATGTGTTCACATCGGACGTGCCCGTGCCACTGTTCACGTGCGCGTGAACTGGAGGCCGCATCGGACGCAGGCATCGGACGCTGAGGGCCAGTGTCCGATGGTCATGCAGAGAGGTTCCAGAGAGGGTAAATCCACATCGGACAGTGGTGGCATCGGACGCTGCTCAGCGTCTGATGTCCCTTTAACAAGTCTGACAAGAGGGTACAGTCGACCGTTGGTCGAGGTCATCGGCGCATCCGATGCTAGGCATCGGAGCGTCCGATGCCCCCGCAGAAACCCTATCTTGTGTTGTTTTTGGATGGCCGGTTGGGGGAGTATTTATACTCCTTCCCTCCATTCATTTGTGTGTTCTTGCCACTTCCATCTGCTGAGAAACACATTGTGAGTGTGAGAGAGTGAAAGAGCCCTAGTGAGGTTGAGTGATTTGCTAATCGTGAGAATTAGACAACTCCTAGTGAGAATTGAGTAGCAAGTGTGCATCCATCCATCTCTTTGGCCTTGTGTTGGTCAAGTGAGAATTCTAGCTTGTTACTCTTGGTGATTGGCATCACCTAGACGGCTTGGTGGCGATCGGAGAGCTTGGTGATCATCCGGAGGCATTGTGGATGACCCAAGCCAAGTTGTGACCGGTAACGAGCGATTCACCGGGCCGGAGTGGCGAAGAATCAGCTCATAGTGAGCACTTGATCCTTGCGCGGATCAAGGGGGAGCGATACCCTTGTGCGGGTGCTCCAACGAGGACTAGGGGGGTGTGCCGACACCTCGATACCTCGGCAAAAAGATCGTCGTGTCATCTCTACTCTCTTTACTTCGCATTTACCTTTGAGCAATTCAATTCTGCATTTACTTGTTGTTCTTTCATAAGTTGAATTATCATGCTAGAGTAGAAATGGCTTAGCGATAGTCTTTTGTGCGGTTGATTCTAGTCAAACACACTTCTAGGCACTAGAGGGTTAATTGGGGCTTGATAGGTTTTAATTCTCGCAAGAAGTTTTAGAAAAGCCCAATTCACCCCCCCTCTTGGGCATCTTGATCCTTTCAAGGCTCATCAGTAACCTTAAGCCTTGTCTAATTCGGATCCAATCCGAATTAGGCTTCCAGTCCCTTAAGAGTGCGAGCCTATGGGTTCACGCACAGATAGCATGGCCTGAATACTATTACTCAACCAATATTTGACAGCGACCTCTAGCAAGGCATGTCAAAACCCTATGCATATTCAAAGATCATATCAGACGAACCACCACAAAACCATACACATGTTATTCCTTTTACCTCACGATATTTGGTTTGACTCATAGGTTAACACCTAACCCAAGCACGCCCATGCATATCTTGATCCAATCATTGGAGTGGTCCACTGATATCTCTCTCACATAGAGAGGGGCAAATTCCATCTTGATTGACTATGTCTCACAGCATGTTTCCCGACATACCCGAAGACCACCTTTATAACTACCCAATTACAGAGTAGTGTTTGATAGTCCCTAAGTAGATCGTTTCATATCTTGTATGCATACGATAATCTCAGGTCTAAGGACATAACGTACATGATGTGAACAGAGATAAATATAACATCTCATGTTAGGTCGGTCTAGCCTCATGTCATACATGTGCCTACACTATTAGTTTGACATCTCTATGCCCATGACCTATGAAACATAGTCATCAATTAATATATGTACTGATCTAATATTCATGTGTTTTCTCACATGAACTCCTATCAGGAACAACTTTAGAATAACCATTTCACAAACAATTCACGTAATTGTCAATCAATACAAGTTGCTTTTAATGGATATTCAATGAACTCATAATATGTCATGGATACAACACAGTATAATCATCTCTATGATTATCTCTAGGGCATATTCCCAATAGTCTCCCAATTGCACTAGAGTTAATCTTGAAGATATCTAATACCCATAGCTCTCAGGTGCGCCTCATGCTTAGGCTCTGGAAGAGCCTTTGTCAAAGGATCTGAGACATTCAAATCCGTACGTGTTGGCATTCCTTAGTGTCACCACCATAAAAGGCAATGGTTGAACGTCCTTGTTTGGTTTTGGATAATTGATATCACCTAGGGTACTAACTTTTGTCATGAAGTGTTTATGAGCTAGGTTGGTACACACCAAGTGTGGGAGCTAGATGATGACCATGGTGTTGGTGGTGATGACCAAAAGATGGATCAAGTGCTCCACCTTTGGAAAGAGAAGAAGAGAAAAGCAAAACCCTATGAAGATCAAGGCTAATGTATAAATAGAGATTTTGTTTTGGCACTCAAGACACCATAGAGGGTGTGAGTGTGTTTAGGATCGATAGCTGTAATATTTCTTTCCACCAAGTATCCACCCTGTATATAGAACCATCACGGTGTGTGCCTTTTGGAAGTATATTATTGAAAGTATGTCTTTCATCATCACTGACTTCTTCATCATCACTTACAAGAAATCCCGCCCACGACCACTGATCCTTTGGTTTCCTTTGTTCTTCCTTGCAGCCAAGATGCTCCACAATTTGCCCTCCTGTATCTACAACCTCCAATGTCGTTCTGCAAGCATCTTTATTTGTTCTCTCATCTTTAGCTACAACATCCGAGATTGTGCCCCTCTTCTCAATGTTTCTAATGCCTCGGACGATTGTATAATGTTTGTTGTTCTGGGGAAAAATAGTAACGTTGGCAGAGGTTATGGGTAGCCGCCTGTATGGTACTCCACTGATGTTAGACATGCCTTTTGCTCCACTGATGGTAGACATGCCATTTAATCGACTGATGGCAGGCATGTTCCCAAGTTCATGATGAAATCACCGAACAACATTCATATCAGCATCCAACATAAATAAGATATTATTATCTTCAGTAAGATTGAAATCGTAATACATTACTAAGCATAAAATCTATTTATTTCCTGAGTTTTGGGAGTCATACGGAATTAGCTAACAGAAACTTTTCCCATATGCCTACGAACTAACATATAGCAAGGGTAAATCGAAAGTCAAAGTTGGTCAGAGTACGGATCCAGAAGAGAAACTATATGTCTATAACAACCGACTAAAGGCACAAACTTTAAAATCAGAGGCAAATTTTGACAAATCAAACCCCCACCCACCCAAAAAAATGCCTTCAAAAGTCATGATAAGGGTAAATGAAAACCCAAAGATGGCCAAAATAAACATCCAAAAGTAGAGGAAAAGAAAACGCACCGGTAAACACGAGGCGGATTGGACACCATGGGTGAGAAAAGTTGTTGCACAAGCGCTGGTGGCCACCATGGCGTTGCAGATTCCATCAAAGATAAGAGAGGTCGCGAGGAAGAGGAGAGGCGACACAATGGGTCAGAAGAGGTGGCGACTTCAGCGCATCCGTGGGATTGCAAATTCATCGGCCTTAAAGCCCAACTGGTGCTCTTAGGGGCGACCCTGTACACGAAAGCAAGCCAACTTGCCGGAAAAGGCATGAAACCCGTTTATCGGCAGTTCGGCTTCGTCGCTGGGAAGAGGATGGAGAACGAGGAGGTCGACGATGGCGCCAAGCCCAGCCCCGACTGCTGGGGAAGAAGAAGGCTGACGTGCTGGAGACAGCGAGGATTGGTCGTGCCAGAACAAGGGACAGAAGGACCTCCAGCGGCGGCGGGTCAGCGATCCGATGACCGCGAGGGGGTAAATCCGGCTCGCGACGGGTTGGAACTTGATCGGGAGCGGTGGGAGCAGAGGGGCGGGGGAGAGTTTTACAACATTATAAAAAACATGAGCGGTGGGAGCGGTGGGGCGGGGGAGAGTTTTAGGGCATTATGAAAAGAGTAAAGTCCATCATCGGTCCCTAAATTTATATTGTTATGTTATTCTGGTCCCTAAACTCGTAAATCGACCGTTTAGGTCTTCAAACTTATTCGGTTGTGTCATCCTGGACCCTAAAGTTACAAATCACCGATTTAGGTCCTTAAACTTGTTTAGTTATGTCATTTTAATCCCTAAACTTGCTTTGAGCCTTATCTAAATTAAAATAGGATGATCTAAAAACTTTATATCAAAAAATAATTCATAACTTTTTAATATGATCTCGAATGAAGACAACTTTTATATTAAAATTATAGCTCTCGATGTGATCTACAACTTTATAATTGAAAAGTTTTTGAATTAAAACTGTTTAGAGTCCCTAAATATTGTTGTATGTTTATAGATTTGGAAATTTAAAACAATATTTTGGGCTCTAAACAATTTTAATTTAAAAACTTTTCAACTACAAAGTTATAGATTGCATCAAGGACTACAATTTTGATAAAAAGTTTGTCTTTATCAGAGTTCGTATGAAAAAGTTATGAATTATTTATTGATGTAAATAAAGTTTTAAAATTATCATGTTTAGATCTTGATCAGACTCAAAATAAAGTTTAGGGATCAGGATGACACAACTGAATAAGTTTTGAGGACATAAACGAGTGATTTGCAGGTTTAGGGACCGAGATGACACAAGCGAATAAGTTTAGGGACTGAAATGACACAACCGGACAAGTTTGAAGACCTAAACGGTCAATTTACGAGTTTAGGGACCAGGATGACACAGACGAACAAGTTTAGGGACCGGTGCTAGACTTTACTCTTATCAAAAACATGAGCGGTGGGAGCGGAGGGGCGGGGGAGAGTTTTATGGCATTATCAAAAACATAAATCAAGGCCAAAAAAATATTACGACCGTCAAGAAAAGTAGTTTTCTTGAAGGTCAGTAACCGCCAAGGAAATAATTCAAACTCTCAAGAAAACTAGTTTCCTTGACGGTCGACGACCTCCAAGGAAATATAGAGCCACAACAAAAAAACATAAATCACCAAAATCTGCTCTTGCTAGGATTCAAACCTCGGACGGTCGACGACCACCAAGGAAATATAAAGCGACAAAAAAACATAAATCAAGGTCATAAATGTCAATCGCTCGCTTAGGGCCAATCATGTTGATGAGAGAACCCTACAAAACCATCATAATATAAAAGACCTTACTCATGAATCAAACAAAATGGTTTCAAAGCACATATTGGTTATAGAGATGGGACCTGGCCTCCGTCATTATTTAATTTTTGTTGCGAACTCCAGAGTTCACAACTTCACATAGGCATGTGTCAAATGCAAAGAGAAACAAAAACAACTACAGTAGTGATGGGATCATTAATAGTATGCATTTTCATGTGGCAACCAAGGATCAAAAAATATTCGCTATATTTTGTTCGGAATAAGTGATGCTCCCTTAGTTCCATAATTTAAATCTTTACATAATAAATCATCGTTTCATAATATATTATTCCTCCATCCATTAATGTGAGGCATGTTTTGAAAACAGTCGTTCAAAGTAGAGTTTGACCTTCAATCTCCTTTACAATAAATTGCGAATTGCTACAAAATTAACATCTATTTAAAAGTAATTCAAGGATCAATCTATTGATGCAACTTTTGTACAATAAACATAAAAAAGACATGCCAAGAAGGCGGGTCTAGGTAACAGAACTACTAGACAGCCTTACCATTACATAACTATTTGCATAATTTTGCAAGGAGGCTGGTTTGAACCCATGAGGCTCCAGGAGAGACTTGGACATTAAATATGAATACAATTTAATTATTGTTGGCCAAAACATATACAACTTTTCAAATCAAAATATGAAATACAATTTTATTATTGCTGGCAAAAAATTACAGTTTTACTTTCTCAAATAAAAATATGACATTGATAGATGGAACAATTAGTGGCTTATGCAACCAAAATTATACTATTATTCTGGTACATCTGGACAGATAGATCACATGAAAGCATTTTTTTTATTTGCAGCTAAGACAAAATATTACATTGCAGTTATCGAGGAAATAAGACCTACACGCACAGGAATAAAAATGATGGCGCACAAAGTGGCTAAACATCAAGCAGCAGCTTCAAATTATCTTCAGTTTTATTATTTGTTTGGAGTTCGTTTCTTTAGTTGAGTTTGTTATTCCTTTGTGAACTTCTGAGCTAAGTTAGGAAGTTGGTTTGGCTTCAGTATGTAAGCCAAAGGGCAGAACTCTTTAGGCAAGCAAGAAGTAATTTCCTTTCCCATCTCTCTCTCCCTCATGCTTCCTCTCCATCATAGCTACCGGACAGCGAGGCTCGAAGCCTCGGCCAGCCATCGACCACAGCTACCACTTAAGTAGCCTTGGTCAACCACCACTGCTTCTAGCCGTGACAGCAGTTCATACAACATTCACAACCTATCACAACTTTAATGATGTAAAGTAAACGAGAGTAGTAGTTACAGTAATACTATCAAGAGTATGCAACAATCAAATCTCATATGTTCTATGAATGTGAAGTTTAGCTACATTTTGTTATTGAATGATGTATACTATAAGGAGTAATTCTTAACTCAAGTTTCTAGGTCCATCTACTCAATGCACTTAAGTATAAAACTGGGTGTTTGGCTCCAGAAAATGTTCTGTGCCATCTAAATCTATCATCTAAATGATTCTTAGGGGTGGTATTGGTGGTTGCTTTGCCCACATTGCAGTATCCACCTAACAAGACATGTGGGTGAAATCATCTCCAAAACAGCTCCAAGGTGGTTTTTATTAGGATAATTGTAGAGCCTATTGTTGTACCACACTAACTTGTATCACAAGTTGTACTATTCCTTTAGGGGGCTGTAGGCTATACAATTATCCTAATAATTTTGTACTTGAGGGGGTTAAGCAGACAGAACACAATACTGAGCCACCATCCAGAGAAACACTAGCCACCTCTATTGAGAAAATAATTGCAGATAAGTTTGAATGCTTACCTGTCTCACAATGATGGGATCGTCCCTGCTAATACTGACGACATAATTAAGCAATGGATCTATGACATCCCGTGTGGCTATGTATCCGTACAGCTCTACTGAGCCACCATCCAGAGAAATACTAGCCACCTCTATTGAGAAAATTTGCAGCATGCGACCAGGATCATGTTCCACGCAGGTTCCATTGTCAAACATACAATCTGTGGGTTCTGATAGCGTCATTGCTTCCAACCGAGCTTCATAAAAAGCAAAGTTCATATTATAACTTTGTATATGGAAACTAATCTAGTGGAAATAATAATAATAATAATAATAATAATAATAATAATTGCCAATTGAAAAGTAGATATGCTATTTGAGGATTACATGGCACTATGGATTTTTTTCCCGTTTTCATCCACTAAGTAGAAATAACTCCGTCATGTTGGTTTACCTATAGTGTTTCAACATAGCAGTAGCAGGTCCCAAACCTCGTAAAAGAGGATGATTGTGTTAAGTTTGGCGAGCCAATGTAAAAACTTAGCTACTATTTTGGAGATGAAACCTAAAAGAATCCTGTTGGGCCGTAACCCTCTTAGCGGCACACCATGTCGAAGCCTGGATATGGTGTTAAATAAGCAAGGACCAGTTCATCACCCCTGTGATGTGTATATTCATCATTAAATACTAAAACAACCAGTGGCCTAAATATATCAAATCAAATTAGTAATCATCAATGTTTTCAGATCAGATGACTAATTGCAATTAGTCGTCCTTATCGTAACTTCGTGCTCGATAAGGGCGTTTGTTAATTTTGGTCAATTAGAAATCTTATCGTCCGACTAATCGTGACTAGTCACGATTAGTCATCCGATCAGACTTGTTGGACGACTAGTTGGGCCAGTATGTAGTCGGCCCAACTTTAGCCGGCCCATTAGGGTTTAGGACTGAGTGAGTGAAATAGTTCCAGGCTCTGCTCTGCTCCCGCGGCTATACTCTGCTTTGTTCCTGCGGCTCTGCTCGCAGCTACCGGCAGCCGGCGCTCCGCCTGCATCTCCTCCTCCTGCTCCCTGCCTCTCAGGACCCCGCCGTTGTCCTAGCTCCGTTCGCGGCTCCGCATCTCGTTGGCGTCCCCAGCTCTGTCCGCAGCTCCACAACTTGCCGGCATCCTGCATCTCCGCCCCCAGCTCCTTCTCAGGACCTCGTTGTCGTCTGCCTGCTCCCTACGCCTCCACCTCCGCTCGCCCCAGGCGTGCAGTTCCCGAGCTCCGTCCGCAGCCGCAGGTCCGCCCGCACCGCGCCGCTCGCCGGCGTCCAGACCTCTGTTGTCTGCCCGCGTCTCCACCTCGCCTCCACCTATGCTGCTCGCGCCTGGAGGACGAAGGCGGGAAGCGCTCTGCTGCTCGCGCCTGGAGGACGAAGGCAGGAAGCCCTCTGTTGCTCGCGTCTGGATCTCTGCAGCTCTGCCACCTTCGCCGCGCCTGCACCTTCGCCGCTACTATGTTAAGGAGACAAACCATACCTTTAGTAATAACAAACAAAAATATTAAAAGAGATATTGATCACTTACTCTCATTCCGGTCCGTAATATGAAACATTTCTTTCCACCATGTATCCACCCTGTATATAGAACCATCACGGTGTGTGCTTTTTGGAAGTATATTATTGAAAGTATGTCTTTCATCATCACTTACAAGAAATCCCGCCCACGACCACTGATCCTTTGGTTTCCTTTGTTCTTCCTTGCAGCCAAGATGCTCCACAATTTGCCCTCCTGTATCTACAACCTCCAACGTAGTTCTGCAAGCATCTTTATTTGTTCTCTCATCTCCAGCTACAACATCCGAGATTGTGCCCCTCTTCTCAATGTTTCTAATGCCTCGGACGATTGTATAATGTTTGGGGAAAAATAGTAACGTTGGCAGAGGTTATGAGTAGCCGCCTGTATGGTACTCCACTGATGGTAGACATGCCTTTTGCTCCACTGATGGTAGACATGCCATTTAATCGACTGATGGCAGGCATGTTCCCAAGTTCACGATGCAATCACCGGACAACATTCATATCAGCATCCAACATAAATAAGATATTATTATCTTCAGTAAGATTGAAATCGTAATACATTACTAAGCATAAAATCTATTTATTTCCTGAGTTTTGGGAGTCATACGAAATTAGAGCATCTCCAGCAGCTCCCTAACATAACTCTCTCAATATTATGGTATTGGGGTAGCCCAATATTACTTTTAGAATTATTGGGGGAGATGTCACAGCAGACCACCAATAATCTCCCCCAAAATATGGGACCCACCTGTCAGTTATAATTTATTTATTTCACTTTTCTTTTTTTTCTCCCCACCGTTCTTCTCCATCGCGGCTCCTGTCTCTGGGCGCCATGCCCACCACCACGGTGGAGAGGAGGACCACGGCCACCACCATGAGGGGAGGGGAGGACCGGAGCCCAACATGGGAAGGAGAAGACACGGACGACCGGCGCGATCTCCGCCATAAGCTGCTGGTGCTGGTTCACGATCTCCTCCACCCCTTCCGTGTCTGCCTCCTTCTCTCTCCACCGACTACAATGGAGGAGCTGCCCCCGTGCGGCGTCGTGTCGGTGATGTCTGTGGTGTCCGCTTTCCTCCTCCCCACAAGATCTACAAGCACTGTGGAGCAGCGACGGTCCTGGCCAGGGCCAGCGGTGACCGGGGCCAACAGCGGCCATGGCCGCGGCACGGCGAGGCGAGCAGTCCGCGGGCCTGGCCGGGGGGGGGGGTGGCAGCAGCCATGGCCGCAGAGGCAGGGGTGACCGAATGTTCTCGACGCCATTGCAGGAGGGAGGGGAGTGACAGTTGGAGGTGGACCCAGATATTGGAGGACATGCAACTCCCCCTCTATTTGGGAGGAGAAGAGGCGTTTTTTTAGTGGCCATCAAAAATTGGGAGGGTTCTGCTGGAGAATGAAAAAGTGTGTTATCTCTTCTAATATAATAGTTTTATGGGGATTAGGGGTGAGATTGGGGAACTGCTGGAGATGCTCTTAGCTAACAGAAACTTTTCCCATATGCCTACGAATTAACATATAGCAAGGGTAAATCAAAAGTCAAAGTTGGTCAGAGTACGGATCCAGAAGAGAAACTATATGTCTACACTACTAGAGAACAGGCCTTTGGACGATCTATCAATCTATAGTCTCGGTCAAAAATTGTGTCCGGGGCTAAAGACCTTTAGTCCCGGTTGGTAATACCAACCGGGGCTAAAGGTGAATCTTTAGCCCCGGTTGGTATTACCAACCCGGACTAAAGGTCCTTAGTCCCAGTTGGTGTTACCAACCGGGGCTAAAGGTCCTTCCCGAGTGAATTCAAAAGGAAAACGTCCAGAACTACATTATGTGGGTTGCGTAGCTCAGTTGGTAAGCATGCCTGAGGCGAGAGGTGTTGAGTTTGAATCTCACAGATGCACATTTATTTTTTCTCGTGGAAACCTTTAACCCCGGTTGGAAGCACCCGGGACTGAAGGGTCCGACCTTTAGTCCCGGATTGGTAGCCCCAGTTGGGAAAACCGGAGCTAAAGGCCCTTCCCAACAGGGGCTAAAGGCCGTTTCTCCAGTAGTGATATAAGGCCAATCTCAATGAGAGTTTCATTTGAATTCCATTTGCATTAAATAGGTTGCCACATATGCATTGTTGATGACATGGCGGTGTATTTATGAAGTGGGAGAAGAAATGAGTTTCATCTTGGCACGAATATCAACTCTCTATGAGTCATGAAATTTAATGTTTATAAAACTTTACAATGAAACTCTTGTTCTCAATGGAGAGTTTCATTCAAGTTTTATTTTATTTCATATGACATGACAGTCTTGGAAACAACAAAATGAAACTCACCATTGAGATTGGCCTAACAACCGAATAAAGGCACAAACTTTAAAATCAGAGGAAAAATTTCACAAATCAAACCCCCACCCACCCAAAAAAATGCCTTCAAAAGTCATGATAAGGGTAAATGAAAACCCAAAGATGGCCAAAATAAACATGCAAAGGTAGAGGAAAAGAAAACGCACCGGTAAACACGAGGCGGATTGGACACCATGGGTGAGAAAAGTTGTTGCACAAGCGCTGGTGGCCACCATGGCGTTGCAGATTCCATCAAAGATAAGAGAGGTCGTGAGGAAGAGGAGAGGCGAGGCAATGGGTCAGAAGAGGTGGCGACTTCAGCGCATCCGTGGGATTGCAAATTCATCGGCCTTAAAGCCCAGCTGGTGCTCTTAGGGGCGACCCTGTACACGAAAGCAAGCCAACTTGCCGGAAAAGGCATGAAACCCGTTTATCGACAGTTCGGCTTCGTCGCTACGAAGAGGTTGGAGGACGAGGAGGTCGACGATGGCGCGCCAAGCCCAGTCCCGACTGCGGGGCAAGAAGAAGGCCGACGTGCTGGAGAAGGCGAGGATTGGTCGTGCCAGAACAAGGGACAGAAGGACCTCCAGCGGCGGCGGGTCAGCGATCCGACGACCGCGAGGGGGTAAATCCGGCTCGCAACTGGTTGGAACTTGATCGGGAGCGGTGGGAGCGGAGAGGCGGCGGACGAAACAAAGGGGCGGCGGAGAGTTTTAGGTCATTATCAAATGAGAACGTATCTAGTGCAAACCACAGTCTTCGTAAAAACCCGTACAAACCACCACAAAAAAGTTGTTTAAATTCATAAAAAAAATCACACATGTAGATGATATGATGATACACAACCTTATAAAATATCTTGTTCAAAATTGAATTTATTTGTAAGATATAAAAATAACAAATTTTTAACAAATCATGTGAAAAACTTTATGGTTTGAAATTTGTTATTTTTATAACTCACAAACGAAGTCGAGTTTGGACAAGATATTTTACAAGGGTGCGTATCATCATACCATCTACATGTGTAATTTTTTTTGGTGAATTTAGACAATTTTTTTACCACAGTTTGCACTGGTTTTCACAAAGATGTAGTTTGCATTAGATATGTTCCCCTGTCAAATACGCTAATTGCGTACATCTGTATCTATAACATCTATGTTACGTTCTTTGGATCGATCTAGCGTGGATCCAATGGGGAAACAATCTTGTGGGCATGAATCACGAGTGGTAGATCAACTAGCAGGGAGACATAGAGAAGAACCAGTGTTCGTACCTGGGAAACGAGAGCTCTGGCCATCGCTACTTCGTCGGTGAAGATCTACGCACGGGCAGCGATGGTCGGAGTAGGGGTTGAGCAGTAGCGACCCGGCGGTGGGCTTCCCGTTGCTGGCAGCGCCTCCTTCTAGGTCGGATTAGGGTTAGGTGGGTGGTGGCTCCAGTGAACCTCGTGACCTGAGCCTCTGGCCCCCACCTTCTCTTTATAGGCACTGTGCAACAGGGACCCACCAGCCTATTAACGGGCTAGACGTCCCCGACCAGGACACACTCAAGGGGTCCGTCTTGACCGTTGGGTCAAGACGGATGAGATCAATTCTAACATTCTCCCTCTTGATCTCATCTTATCGTTCTTTCATAATTCGAATTTCAATCTTTCTTATTTCTGTTCCATTCCATTACAGATTAGTGCATAGAGCGTGCTCCATCGTCACGGTCAATCGCAGATAGATTTAACAGCTACAATGCACCTCTCTATTCTTGAAACAGATCATTTATCCTTGGGCCCTTTATTGTCCAGAAATCATAGGCCTTACCATAAACCCATGTCGACTGTGTATTCTCTGAACACACTGGGCGGTAAGCCTTTGGAAAACGGATCTGTAATACTTTCACATTATATAAGGTATGATTCTGGACTTTCTCCTTCACAACGTACAACCCAATGTCAATGTGTTTGGCGGCACACTTGACCCGTTGTCTTAGGAGTAAACTTCTTAAATGGTTATTGCTGTTGTTTACCATTATAAACTCCGGGTATAGGTTTCTAACCATTTCGCCTATCCTTTATGCCTCATGATAAGCTACATGATAGGTGTGCATCATCATGACACCACTATTGTTCCTTTGGAGCTTTTCCACAATAAAACTCCAACTGCGAGTGTTAGTTACTAATGTGGATTTCACTACACATCTCGCTCAAACATATCAGTTATACTCACAACCATTTGAGAGTACTTGTTCTCTTATACTCATCATGAGACATAAAACTTTGCATAATTGCAACACTTCCATTCCAGTGATCTATATCTAGATTGGACATTTGCCAAAATCCCGGATACATGAACTATGTCAAGGTAAATACTTGTGCACTCATTAAGCTTCCAACAGCCGAAGCATATAGGACGTCCATTTTATCGATTCTCATATCTATTCTTGGAACACTGAAAAATTCTCAAAACTATTACCCTTGACCATAGGAACATGCGTATGTTTAACACATATAGTTTCTTTAGAATCTTCTCAAGTATACACTTGAGACATTTCTAATACCCCTTTCTCTTGTCTCGGTAAATTTCAATTCTTAAACAAATAACACTTCACCGAGATCAATCTTATGTAATTTAGGGCAATGACTACTTTTCCAATAGTAGATTAACATCATTGCCAGCAAGCAAGGTGTCATCACATACATGTTTAGGAAAATGAATTTCCTATTCTTGAACTTTGCACAATGTCATTGTCCTTCTCATTCTCATTAAAACCCCAAACTTTCTGGCATCAAACTTTAAATACCACTATTTAGATGCTCGTTTGAATCCATAAATAGATTTTTCAGGTGGCATCCTAAATATTCTTTTCCTTTCATGACAAAACCATTAGGTTGTGCCATGTAAACTTTTCATACAAATCCCCATTGATTAGTACCGTCTTTACATCTATCTGATGTAACTCTAAATCATAATGTGTCATTAACACTCGTTAAAGTGTTTTCTTTCCTTTACGTGAATCCTTTCACCATAATTTTTCTATGTTCCCTCCGGAGCCACATTGCGTCTTGTAGACCCATTACGGCCTACTGTTTTGGCTCCATTAGAAACAACTTCTTATCTTTTAATCTTTAAGACACTTCTTCCATATGGGGCTGTTGTTGCTCTTTTACATTACTTATCTTTCTAGAAGATCTAACAACATGTGTTGTATAGGCCATACAACATCAACATGTATGACTGTTCTTGAGTCATTGGAGTGGGCACGCAATCCCACTTCTCTTCAAGTCTTAGATCTCTACATATCATGCTCCCCCAGATTGTCCCATCTTTTGAAAAGATGGAGCTTCCTCAAATTTCTTATTTGGGTTTAATCTGTCAAAAAACATAGGGTGCCTTAAGCACCGCTCGTCCAGTACAAATACTGGCTCACTATGCTATCTTCCTATCATAACCTTAAAGGAGCTTCCTCAAATTTCTTATTTGGGTTTAATCTGTCAAAAAACATAGGGTGCCTTAAGCACCGCTCGTCCAGTACAAATACTGGCTCACTATGCTATCTTCCTATCATAACCTTAAAGGTATAGGAATTTAGCTATTTCTTTCTTTACTTAGGGGTATCGTTATTATGATCATTGTACTCCCTCAACGGTCATATTCATCTTTTATAGATCAATTTTGCCTTAATGCATATCATGCATTGCACTTTTGAGGCACAGGGAAATGTAGAAAATCTCTTATCTTTCTTAGTATAATCTCACCATTCTCCCCCTCGAAATATGGCACAAACTTTTCTGCCATAATTTCGAAACTATTCCAAACTTTTGTGAACGAGGAGACATCTATAATTTGCTTTATTCACATGACCATGTCATGCAAACAAAGTCATCTTTTGATTCTTATGGGAGTATACTTTCCTCATTCCACTTTAAGAACTTAACGAAGTCCTTACTTAACTTTACTTTTGCAAGTCATGCTTGAATGCTTTCTTTATCTGGGATTGCTCCCCTCATGGCCTTAGCCCATGACCACGTCATGGTCAACACTGTGATAGCATAAAAGCTACCCAGACTTTTCATTCTTTCTCTCACTCTGGGATATACTTTAGACACATGAGCCATCACAAACTTTTTCCCGCCATGCAGGACATTTTCCCATCAGGGACATTAAAGCCAGAATTGGCTTTCACATTCCATCATCAAATTCAGAAATAAATCTGAATATTCTGTAACATACACATTTAATCCAACAATCGGTCAAAATAAATATGCATATTCCTTATTACAACTTGTCATAATGACTGAAACTGAAACAAAATTCTCCTTTGTAGAGAGTACATAAAACACATTTCATGTACCAAACTTTTACTTTAGACCAATGTCCCTGAATTCTTTTGTTTCCAAGTCATTCTCTAGAGAGAACACAATCCCTTTATGTAATGACTTTCACTTTCTCTCTTCTCAAGTACCCAACTCTTTTCTTTCTGCCTCTACTATTCCTCTAATTAAATTTTCCCATTGGTTCCAATTTAATTAGAAGATAATCAATGTTAACTTTGCAGCGGAAACATGAAAATACTCTTAAAACAATAATAATACTTAATCAGAAGCATCACTATATACTTTTATCCATTCTCTGTACAAATTATCCCGTTGGTTCAAATTTGAACAGAGATTGAATCATAATTTAAATTCGTCAATTTGCTTCTGAAAAGAAATAAAACCAAAATCAAAACTTCACTGTTCATAAGAAAAGATCGGCCCGAGGCCGACTATCGGCCCATGGCCGTATTCCTCACGCATGCGAGGTCTTGCGGCCCACTATGGCCCATCATGTCGTGCTCCTGCCTGCCTCTACCTGCCCAGGCCGCAACGTGGGCCTGGGCCGGCAAAGGTCGCGCCCGCCTGGGCCTGTACTGGCCCGAGAGCCGCCAACCGTCCATCTCAATCGGACGGCTGGGCGCACATCTCGGCCGATCAAAACCGGCGCGACGGCCGGCTCCCCCAAACCCTAGAGCCATTTTCTCCCTTCGCCCTTTTCTTCCTCAGAGCCGCAGCTCGCGGTAGGCGGTGACCGCCATGGCCGTCTCGCGCCGCCGGGCGACTCGGCCGGCTCCTCCCTTCTCCTCCCCACCTCCACCTCCTCCTCCGAGAGGTGGTGCCGCCGCGGGGCCCCTCGCTGACTCGCGAGCTCGCTGGAGAAGACGGCGTCGTCGCGGGCCCTCTCGCCGGCGGGCGCGCTCCCCGAAAGGGTGAACGCGCCGCCGTCGATCGGCCCCGTGACGGTGCTCTGCCCGGCGCCTGCGTCCCAGTACCCGCGCGCCGGCGAAACAACGGTGCGGGTCTCGCCATCGCGACGGCGAGGGTAACGGTGGTGGACGCACCCAAGGTAGGTGCTCCCTTTGGAGCCTGCGCTGGAGCATGGAGCTTGGTGCCCCGGGTCCTCTTCCCGCGCGCCGGCGAGCCTTATGGCGGCGAGGCAGAACCAGGCGAGTTCGCCGGGGCCCCCTTCCCATCTTTGTTCGTTAGGGTTAGATAAGATCCGACAGGATCTAGTCCGTTCCCTCTTTTTCGTTCTTTGCTGTTTGAGATTCGGGTTCTTTTGGGTTCGGAAGCATGGATTGAATCCTCCCCTCTTTCCGTGTACCGCACCGCACGCCGACGACCAACGTGCGAAGGTAAGGGATTCGACTTTTTTTTGTTTTCCTTCAGCACGCCGGCGAGCGGCAGTGCTTCTCCCCCGATTGGGGTTACTCTATTCTTTGCTTAGGGTTAGGGTTTCGATCCGATTTGGATCGGAGTTGCTTTAGGGTTTTGGATCCAATCCTCCCCCTCTGTTTCTCTTTGCCGAAATCCTATCAATTTAGGATTTGGTTCTATTCCGTACGTCGGCAAAGCCGACGGCGGGCATTAGGGTTTCCCCTTACTTCTGTCGCATCAAAAACCGACTGATCTTTGTTTATCTTTCTTCCCCGAAACTAGATCTACAGCTAGTACGGCTTTGATACCATTGTTACGTTCTTTGGATCGATCTAGCGTGGATCCAGTGGGGAAACAATCTTGTGGGCATGAATCACGAGTGGTAGATCAACTAGCAGGGAGACATAGAGAAGAACCAGTGTTCGTACCTGGGAAACGAGAGATCTGGCCATCGCTGCTTCGTCGGTGAAGATCTGCGCACGGGCAGCGATGGTCGGAGTAGGGGTTGAGCAGTAGCGACCCGGCGGTGGGCTTCCCGTTGCTGGCAGCGCCTCCCTCTAGGTCGGATTAGGGTTAGGTGGGTGGTGGCTCCAGTGAACCTCGTGACCTGAGCCTCTGGCCCCCACCTCCTCTTTATAGGCACTGTGCAACAGGGGCCCACCAGCCTATTAACGGGCTGGACGTCCCCGACCAGGATGCACTCAAGGGGTCCGTCTTGACCGTTGGGTCAAGACGGATGAGATCAATTCTAACAATCTATACTATAATTTACCTCTTCAAAGCGGAACACGTTGCTGAGCAACTAGGAGATGTCCACGCCAGTAAATTTTTTTCCACCATATGATTTCACTTTTACCGTTCTGATTTCTTTTCACCGTTTTCTAGCGGTTTCTCATCCAGGTGTTAGTTTTAGTTTTTTTTTACCATTGTTAGTTTTAGTTTTACCTCTTCAAAGCGGAACACGGTGCTGAGCAACTAGAATGTCCATGCCAGCAAAAAAAAATATGATTTCACTTTTACCGCTCTGATTTCTTTTCACCATTTGCTAACTGCTTCTCATCCACGTGTTAGTTTTCCGGTGGCCAATGCTCTAAATATCTGGAACCTCCCCAAACGATAAAAAAATCTGCCTCCCTCGCTCCGTCTCTCCCGATGTCGCCGCTCCGTGGGAGGGCGGGTTTTTTTAACTTTTTTTATAAAATATTTTAATAATAATCTCACCTAAATAAAATTTGCACGTTTTGACTTTTTGGTCGCGCCAGCCTCACTGACCTGACCAAATAACATTGTCGCGCCACCGCGAGTGGTGTGACAAGGTCTTACACGTCGGATGTCGTTTTCAACGTGGAAAAACCTTGTCACGTCAATGCATGTGGCGTGACAGTATGATCTTGTCGCGTCACCGGGGGTGGCGTGACAAGACTGAATTTTCGAAAAATCATAACTTTTTAATACAACGTCGGATGAAAATGATTTTTATATAAAAATTGTAGCTCTTGATGAGATCTACAACTTTATAGTTTTAAGTTTTTTCATTTGAGGACGTTAAGATGTTCAAAAAAATTAAATACTTTTTCAGCACCATAATAAACGTACATAAGAGTTCGTCGCTTTTGAAAATTCATATATTTTTTTTTTTGCATGGTATCAAATAAAGATACTTTTTGAGCATATGATTTCAAAAAAAAATCATGTTTTTCATATCTTTTTGAGCATATTCACTGGCTTCTTGAGCAAAATGTTTTGCGCTTGCCTCGTCGTATTAGATGCACGCGGGGTTGCCGCAATCCTGCTACTCCTTCTCAGAGAATGGATAGCTACTGGCGTCCTGGACCGCCGCAGGGGCGGCCGACCCCTCAGCAATGGCGTACTCAGCGGCAAGCACACCTCATCCTCAATCCTTTTCTGTACAGGGGAAGAAGCAGAGGTGAAGACCACATCTGCAAACCCAAGATCGCCTGGCACGACAGTCACAACCGTTACGGGGTCCGCTGCCGAAGCTATCCCAGGAAACTGTCTGGCGTCGCCTGCACCTCTTCTGAAAACCCGCGAACTTCCGCGCCAGCATTGCCCTGGCACACCCGGCTAATGTCCAGAGCCCTAATGTCCAGAGCTCGAACAGAGTCGGCCGGTATGAAGTTTAGCTCCGTAGCAACACAGTCCGCCCACCAATCCAGATTAGGATCTTGTCGGGTTGTCGAAGCACCCCTACCAGCATGCAGTAGTTGTGGTGCCTTCTCCAGGAAGCAGCCCACAACTCCCCGGATATGCTCTCCTTTGTCCCTCCGAACTGACTGGGACAGGGTCATCTGGAGCACGATAAGCGGCCGCGCACACTCAGATTGTACCGGCCGAGGATCTGCCAGGTTTGGGCGCGGGTCAGGGGGGACAGGGAAACGCCCCGCACAACCTGCCACCGCTCGCCCGGCTCCACCCCCGCGGCGCAGACTTGGCCCGGGTGGAAATCTCTAAAGTTGTTGTCGTCCGAAGCATCCCCATCGCTATCCCTCATCCTCGATGAGGTTGGGGTGCCAGCACCATGTTGTTACAAAGAACTCTCTATCATCGTCGTTCGGGGTGTCCCGGAGGTTTGTCAACTCAACATGGGCGCACGAACGCCCTTGAACCACCTAAGCCATCGCCGCGTTCCTCGCATGAAGAGGGACACGTCGCAGAGCTACCAGCACCCTGAACCGAAATGTACTGGCGCTTGCGCTGAACTTCCTCCTCCACGGTCGCCATATGAGCGGCATGAGGTAGCCGCCAGGTCGGGAGGCCAACACCCGGTCTCGATCTTCTCTGTGGCGAAAGCGGACAATAAAGTCCTCAGGCTCGTGGAGACGAATATCGACGTCTTCAGCCATAATGCCAAATCGGTTCTGGAGGAAAGCAGCCACCATCCCTGTGGAGATCTCCGGCCTGGTGCCACCAACCATGGCCACAAGAGCGTTTTCGAGCCCGTCCTCTTCCGCTTGGATCTGGTTGGAACGTGGCAGGACCAGGATCTGATTTCTTCATGTTTTACCTGGCCAGTTTGGCAGAGACGAACACCAATCGAGGAGGAGGATAAGCTTCACTTAGGGTCAGTGAAGTTCTGTCCGAGTGTGAGCCCAAGGAAAAAAGATTGATCTTGGTGAGGTTGAACTCAAGACAACCATATGGGTGGGATCAAGGAGCTGTATTCAGGACAGATGATTTTTTTTTTTTTTTTTGCAAACATCATTTTGGAAACAAGGCTGACGGTTATCACTTTGGACTTCTACATGAAAACATAGCCCACACAAAACAAAAAAGACTATTTTTTAGATTTACCATTGTTTAGTATGGGATTATAGAATATACACCTAGACCTTTAATATTGTTTTTCGTATAAGATATACGCTGCGAACTATGTCTGCTTCTTTTGTTCCGAGGAAGACCAGGACCAATTGAGCAATTGGCGAAGAGCAAGACGTTTGGTATTAAGCATCTCTAATTGTTTGGAAAAATTGAATTGGAAAAAGTTATCATTTAGTAACTTACTAAAACTTTTGGCAAGTAAAATTTTCATGTATCTTCAATAGTTTGGTAAAAATAACGTAGAAAAGTATTCCAACTTGGTAAAAACAATATAGAAACACCGGATAGCAAGTGAAGCTGACTTGGTAAATATAGCAAGTAGATGGCCTCCGATTCCAACTTGGAAAAATTTAGCAAGTCATATACCAATCTGTTGGAGAACGTTTTTTCTTATTTTCCCAGTAAAACAAGGATAACAAGTCATTTTTACAAACTATTGGAGATGCTCATTGAATGTGTGGGGGCACAACATGATAGGTGTCTTGCGCCTCAAACTTTGTAACAAGGGTTTGATTCTACCTTTTGGTAGTTGAAGCCGGATAATTTTATCCTTTATTAAAAAAAAATTTAACTTATTGAATATAATCTATCTGATCCTCTTTGTCAGAAAAGTCATTGTTTCCTTTTGTTAGAAAATTCGTTGCTTCAATTTAAACTGTATCATTTATAGTGTCAATGTTGGACTGCCTATTGAACCTTCTGTCAGAGTTCATACTTTGGCTCATGACATATATACAATATGAAAAGGCTGAACAAGTACAACTATCCAATTGGAAAGAAGCGCATGCAAACAAATTACTTTGGTTGATTTTTATCATATATAAATATTAAAGATGATACATGTTCTGTACCACATAAGAAAAGCCTACTCAGACGTCAGCTCTGAAATTTTGTGTTCTTTTACATTCTTCAGAATCAGTTTTACTTCAAATGGGTAGCTAAAATGAGTTACACAATGGCATATTTCTGAGTTTCACATACCTAGATCACTCGGAGTGCTGGCTTTAGTTTCCAAAATTTCAGTAAATCGAATAGTTTGACATTTGTTGCAGCAAATAATAATTTTTGTATTAGTAATGGGCAAACTTGGCTTCCAAGTGCCGATCGAATCAGGGCCACCAACTCATAATTTAGGTACATCATCATTTGTGGTCCACATTTAGCATAACACCTAATATTGATTCTCACTTTGTTGTTGATACTAAACCTATGTGATGACCAAAGTACGTGAAGAATTTAAGCGTCCTTCGTTGCTGCCCTGAAGTTTTTCCTCATACTGTACTGCTGAACGTTCATGTTAGGTTTAGTCCCACATCGGTAATTGATGTGCAGTCCTTACCTATCAGGCTAGTCTTTTGGGTTGAGTTAGGCCCAAGATCTTATATGTTGTTGGCTCTAGTGGACCTGGGCTCGTGGGGCGCCGGCTCGTGGGGATAGCGAGTCGGGCCAGATTCCGTTGCGCACTCTACCAAGTGGTATCAAAGCTCATGGGGAAAACCTACAAATCTTAACGGTCTAGGGGGGTCCGTTAACGTCTCGGAGGTCACACGGATTGTGTGTGATATGGGCGTTGGACTCAGGGCCGGAGGTCACACTTGATAAGGGGGAATCCATTAAGCTCTCGGAGGTCACATGTGGTGTGTGATATGTATAGTTGTCCAACGGGCCGTGCCGGGCCGGCCCGGCCTGACGTCGTGTCGTGCCGGCCCGGTGAAGATCGGGCCGCCACGGGCCATCGTGCCGAACGGGTCGTGCCGCTACGGGCCACGGGCCAGGGTAGCGGCCCAAGGCACGGCCCATGGGCCGTTTTTCGGGCCGTGCCGGCCCATGGCCCATCAGTTTAAAAAGTCCTCAAAAATCTATATCATTTTCATAAAGTATTGAAATAATTCATTATTTTCAACTAAGTGTTAATCAATTCAATAGTATAATACTAAACAACACATATATATAATTGTCAACTCATAAGAATCGTCATTTTCAGCAAATAATATTAGTTTAACCGGGCCACCACCGGATCGTGTACTAGATCGGGCCGTGCCACGGGCCAGGATAGCGGCCCAGGCACGGCCCGCCCCCCGGGCCGTGCCGTGCTCGGGCCGAGCCAAAACGCTGGGCCACAGGCCGGGCCACCGGCTCACGGGCTTCCTGGACAACTATAGTGATATGGAGCGTTGGACTCAGGACTTGGAGAACTCCTTCTGGAGATCGCACGAGGTGTGTGATGTGAAGAGTTTGGGTCCGATGTGTGACTAGGGGAGATTGTTAGGTTTAATCTCACATCGGTAATAGATGGTGGGGCAACACAACATATAAGGCGGGGGCAGTCCTCACCTATCAGGCTAGTCTTGGGTTGAGTTAGGCCCAAGACCTTATATGTTGTGGGCTCTAGTAGACCTGGGCTCGTGGGACGCCGGCTCGTGGGGATAGCGAGTCGGGAGTCGGGTCAGATTCTGCTGCGCACTCTAACAGTTCAAAAACGAGATAACGAGAGAATACGCTCAGGATCATTTCTTCGGTGTGATTACAAACTCAATAGGCCTCGCCGTTCGATATAAATGGCAGGGTAGATGGACCGAATTGGTGTCATACTGTCATATTGATGAGAACAATTGCAATACAGTCGTATGAACTTTGTGAACTATAAGTAGAACAATGCTGTACAAATTGAGAAGCTCCTCATCTCGTCCTCGAATCCTGATTTCAAGAACAGCCTCATCATCATGCCTTCGAATCGTAATCTCACCGAAGAACAAAAGGTCTTGATATTGCTATTACTTTTTTTTCTTCAGAGCTACGGTAAACGAAATTAAGATTTATGTTTTTTCTTGAAAGCTACTGTAATAAAAAAATAATAGTTTGATAGAAGTTTGCATTGGAGCTCAACGCTAATTGGCTAATGGAATCAGCTGTCCTGCTCTCGGCATTGATCAGCACACATAAGAACTGGAATTCTTGTTGAAGCCTGAAGGTACATGTTATAGATAGCTCGTCGTCATATGATGAAATAGATCTCTGATTAGAGTGATAACTAAGTGTTTCCTATGGAAATCTAGATCCTTCTAAAACTGATACTCGCTCTATGGGGATGAGTGAATTTTAATCTGATTCATTTGGTGGACCAAAGGGTTTATTATGGTTCATTTGGTTGGACCAAAGAATTTTGTGGTTTTTTCAGCCATCTTGATCATTCAATATTTTTTGTTCTTATAACAATATATCTGCAACGATTGTGTATGATTGAGTTCAGAGAAGATGATGTTGCTTCTCTCCAATCACACGCTAACAACATACTGTTTAGCTTCATCTTCATAGTTCTCAAATCAAAAGCATCGTGGTTGAGGTTCACCTGCAACCATGAGCTATCCATGTCAAATTAATTTGGAGCACCAAGATGCACGTCTGTTCTCCATATATCAAATTAGCCATCAATTTGCTTCTATTCTTTGATGAAGGCATATGTGCAGCGGCCGGAGACCATTAAGCTGAAACTTGAACAACTGGATCGGAGGAGGAACCACAGAGAGTTCACCAGCAGGTAACGCTTTTCTTGGTTGCATGTATGTGTTACTGACCACTGAGTGCTTGGAAAATACTCAGTGCTTGGAGTAGTACTGATGAACGATTACCTATTCGACGCTATCGTGACATATTTAATAAAAAGTTAGCTTCTAAACAAGGATCAAATTTAAATTCTAAGTTAGAAACAATGAAGGAGGGAGATAAAAAATAATAAATTTAAAATTAATTATACACTCGTAGCAACATACGGGTATATTTTGTTTTTTGTTTTTTTAGTGAAGTACATAGTGATCTGGGTACAACTTTGGACGCACACAACCTACTCACACCACACGCACACACACGCGTGCGCGTCCGTACACATGCAAAGAAAAGAGATTGGGAGACTCGCCGCCTCTAGTGCGCGGGAAATTCGCAGTACCACTGAACGCGCACGCGTGCGTGTACCCTGCAAATTTTGGATAAAATACAGAAAATGGTGTGAACCCTGGTAGGTAGCGTCTCACTAGACAGACCTATCATTGGACCACAGACCCATTCACAAATATTTACTAGTGTGAGTAGTGTCACTAATGTATGTCATCATGCTAAACTTTTTTTTTGTCGTCCATGCTACTTCCGTCAGGTTTGGCTCTAACGGTGTTAAACAACTGGTATGAAAAGTCAAAAATACCCTCACGTATGAATATACTATTAATTTTTTAGCATCTTAACCTTCAAATGAAAAACTCAGAAGTAGAAAGTTGTAGACCTCTTTGAGATCTACAGTTTTCATATAAATATTAGATTTAATATGATTAATATGTCTTAGAAAAAATATTTTTTATATTAAATCAAATGAAGATAAGTTTTATATGTAAACTATAGATCTCGAGTAGATTTACAACTTTCTAGTTCTGAGTTTTTTTTTTCATTTGAAGTAATTAAGATGCTAAAAAAATTAATAACATATTTACACTTGAGGATATTTTTTACTTTCTACACCGACGGTTTAACACTGCTAGAGCCAAATCTGACGGGAGTGACATGGACAGTAAAAAAGTTTAGCACGATAGCACATGTAACCGTTCAAACTTTTTAGTGACATATATGCAATTGTCATATTTTATAATGACATACAAGTAAAACTATAAAAAAGGAGCCAGCGCTTTCTCTCTAAGACAAAAAAAAATGTAACTCCAACAGAACCGCTACCAGAGTCCTCACTTTGGAAGAAAATTACGTAGACCCCGGGTCCATTAGACGTGCGATGCTCCCCTGCGCTGGATTCCTGGCGCGTGGCAGAGGAACAAATCAAGCGCTCACGTAACTGGTGGCTCCTCCGCACGTATCTCGGCTTCCTCGTGTATCAGCTCAGGCTCAAACAGTCAGCTGGCTCGGCTCCACGTTATGTCAATGTTTCTCACCGAGACTTACGTACGTTCGCGTATTTGTCATCTGCTAGCGAACCCTAGGTTACCGAGTTTAGTATGGATGGCGGCGTGACCTTAACTGGACGAGGGCATGAACAGCGACTCGACGACTGCACCACTGGCGCAAAAGGCTACAACGTTTCAATGGCAATGGAACAGCACGGAGGGGACTCTACTGCCATGGCTATCCATGGCGAGGCCGATGCAAGGCGACGTGAGCAATCGGAAGGTGTGCAGGCTGCATCTTCTTCTTTGGCGCAGGTTTTTTGTGCTCGAACAGATGATGTCGTCGGTGCTACTCATGGTGCTGATAAACATCAAATAACACAGGTACGATATTTCCTATAGATCATCTCTTTTTTCAACTATGTGATTTGGTCATGCATATACTACGCATATTTGTATAGGACGCCATATCAGTTAATATAGGTGCAGACACAATTTGCACTAATGATGGCAACATTCATGGCGACGAGAACACCCTTGAACCATTGGAGGATGGACTAGATAAGGTAACAAAAATATAACAACAAATTATATACAATACAATACTGTGCACTTTAATAGGATTTAATTTACAAATGATTTTTATAGGCGGTGTTGCATAAAGTTGGAGAAAAAATAATCGTTCCAAAAGTTGGAATGACTTTTCAATCAGAAGACAAAGCTTATGAGATGTATAACATCTATGCCGGTAAGATCAGGTTCAGTATTCGAAAGAGCAAGACAAAGCGCCGCCAAGATAGAACTATATATCAAAAACATATAGTTTGTAGTAACCAAGGATATCGAGAAAATGAGTCATCACAGAAGGACACTTTAAGGACAGGTTGTGATGCTCGTGTTCAGTTTAGTGTCAGCAGAGAGGGAATCTGGACTGTGCAAAAGGTTGTAGAAGATCATAATCATTATCTTGCTAGTCCAAATAAATCACACAAGTTGAGGTCCCAACGACATCTTATGGAGACAGACAAGAAGCTAATTGGCCAGATGCGAGAAGCCGGTATGAAACCAGCCCAAGTGTATGAGTTCATGAAGGAGTTTTATGGAGGGTCAGACAAAGTGCCATTTGCTAAGATGGATTGTGACAATGAGATTGATCGTGAACGGAGGCAGTATCTAGAAGCCAATGATGCACAGACACTATCTGAATATTTGAGAAATAAGCAGTTACAGGATCCTGCATTTTTTTATGCAATCCAGATAGACAAGGAAGATGGTCGCATAGTAAATTTCTTTTGGGCAGATGGTCAGTCTATCATGGATTACAAATGCTTTGGTGATGCTATCTCATTTGACACTACATTTCAGACAAATAAGTTTGAAATGCCTTTTGCTTCTATTCTTGGAACCAACCATCATAAGCAGACCGTGATTTTTGGGGTTGCGCCGCTATTTAGTGAAACTATTGAATCATTTGTTTGGCTTTTTGAAACCTTCTTAGCAGCAATGTCAGACAAGCATCCAAGCACAATTTTTACTGATCAAGATGCAGCTATGGCAGGAGCAATTGGTTATGTATTCCGTAATACAAGCCACCGCCTTTGTTTGTGGCACATTTATCTAAATGCTGCTAAACATCTAAGTCATGTAATTCATGACTCGGATAACAAGTTTCTACCAGATTTTAAAAGATGTGTATATGAAGATAGATCAGAGACTTACTTCATTGAGAAATGGAATGAATTGTTGACTACATACGACCTTAAAGATAACCCATGGATGGCAAACCTATTTTCTTTGAGAGCAAAATGGGCTGCAGTGTACCGTGACTCTTTTACGGCGAACATGAACTCAACTCAAAGGAGTGAAGGTATGAATAATGTCTTAAAAAAAAGATTTCATAGGAAATTGGGTCTTTCAGAACTCCTTGTGGAATGTGAGAAAGTTGCAATTAGTCTTCGTGAAAATGAGTTAGATGAAGATTTTAAGTCACGGCGAAAGAACCCGATTCCTTATGTTCCAAATTTACCTATGTTGAATACTGCAGCTGAATCATATACAAGGAGAATGTATTCAGAGTTTGAGGAAGAATTTAAAAGACAATTTACATTGTCTGTTAAATTGTTGGAAGTTGAGGGAAAAACAATGACATTCTTTGTTACATATATGCAATCTGATCATGGAGCAACAGTAGTATTTAACACTGAAGATTGCACCATTAAATGTTCATGCAGAATGTTCGAATCAATAGGTATGTATGTATATTATTACATTTTAATTTTAAATTTAGTTTTTAATACAATTTACTGAACCTGTGAACTCTATTTAATATAACAGGTATATTGTGCAAGCATGCTCTTAGAGTCTTAAATATGAATGGAGTCTACAGTTTGCCGTCACAATATATATTGCATAGGTGGACCAAATATGCAAAAAGAGGATATTATATTGAAAAACAAGAAAGTAAAGATGAAAAATTGACAACACGCGCTGCACTTATATCTCGAGAGGCCACATGTCTTGCATTGAAGTGTACACCATCAAAAGAACTTCTTGATGAGCTGCAAAAAACTATACGTAAGTTGGACTTGGAAGCAGATATTCATCTAAGCAAGATGCGAGAAAAAACCAATGAGGTTACTCATCAAATTACAGATGAGTGTGATCAGAACACCTCAACTAGTGTAATATCGTTTAAAGTTCCTCAAGTAGTAAAAGGCCCAAAGAATACACGTTTCAAAAATGCGGTTGAAAAGAAATCAGGGAAGAAGAAAAAGAATAGTGCTAAGAAAAAAGGTACCGATCTTACCCATTATAGCTTATGATTTCGTACTATAATTTTTGTTTTAAAATTTCTATTAACTTTTATAGGTGAAGGAGATGCAACCATAGGAAACAGAGATGAGCGTGCTGGTCCAAATCAAATTATTGTAAGACATTACTTATTTATCATACTTTATTCACTTACAGTTTCATGAATACTTTCTAATTCTATGACACAGGATCATAATGCTAGGCATTTTTCGACCATGGCTGCTCCGTTCATGCAAAGTGGATATGCTAGTCCTACAATGTCATATTTTAATTACATCACAGATCCTTCTACAATGTCTGGTCCATATATACCTGGAGGATATACAGATCTCTTAATTGGAGTTGATCAAGATGCAACGGTGCAATCTACTGTTAGGAAGTTACATTTCGATGGTGCGCCAACTCATGAAAATATGTAACTGAGAAATCAAATGTAAATTTTTTGTAAGATTTTCATATAGTTTCATAAGACATATATACAATTTTGAGAAGAACCATATTTATTTCAGAAGTCACTTTTGGAATATTTTTCGTTGATCTAATGAAATCACTTTTGGCTTGCATGAGAGAAGAAGATGTGGTCTGTACGTCTAGAATGTTCAGGTGCCCTTGCATCGGCCTCACAAATGGCTAGCCATGTCCGTCGTCCAGGTAGTCTTTTGCGCCGGTGTTGCACTCACCGTTCATGTCCACGTACGTGCGTAGATATTGTAGCCTCCAACTGTCATCGACTTAACGTGGAGTCAAGCCAGCAGACCGATTGAGCCCGAGCCCGAGCCTTACGTGCGCGAGGAAGCCGAGATACGTGCGGAGGAGCCACCAGTTACGTGAGCGCTTGATTTGTTCCCCTGCCACGCGTCAGGAATCCAGCGCAGGGGAGCATCGCCCGTCTAATGGACCCGGGGTCTACGTAATTTTCTTCCCTCACTTTGGGCCTTTGGGTGGACACCCAAATCCACACTCCAAACCCCATTCCTCCACGACCCTCGTTCACCCTCTCCTCCCGGCGCACGCAGTTCCCGAGCCTGACGACCCTCTCGTGAGCTCTCTTCCTTGTCGAGCGGTGGCCTGCGGCGGCCAGGACCTGCTTGCTCCCGCAGCGCGGCCGTCCGCCTCCTTGCTCGCGTGTCCATGACTCCCTTAGCGGTCGTGACGACGAATCGGTGAGCGGCTCTCTCCGCAAATCTGCGACCGACTCCCTCCACGGTGACCGCTTCGCTTGCGTCTGCCGCGCATGGCCTAGTTTGTCTGTGTACCGGGTTCACTCTCTAAAAAGATCCCTAAACTTGCACAACTGTTTGTTACTGGCCCCTGGCGCAAAACAGACATTTAGGCGTCTAAACACTGTTTGAGTTTCACTTAGGGCACCCGCAATGGTATAAGTCATCTAGTAGCTCTAAACCAACCTCTCTAATAGTGTTAACTCTTAGTAATAGCTGTATGATTAGGCCCACATGACACTCACACATAATCTTGGAATGTGTGTATGAGTCTAACTCTTGATTAAGAGCTAGCTCTTCTCACTCTTCTATTAAAATATAACAAAAATTTTTAGAGCTAGCTTATGAGCTAGCCATTGCGGCTGCCCTTAGGCCTAACCGAGCGCCTGGCCATGTATCGTTTTGCAAGAAGACCCTTAGATGGCCCAGTGCCTCCCATTTCTCCCCAGTTTCGTCCATGACTATTCGTGTTTCTCGATGTCGGTCGTGAATCCAAGGGTCTAGACGACGGAGGTGATCAGCGGTATTAGTGGGTGGTCGGAGTCACCAAAGCGGAGCACGGGATAAAGCCACCCATGGTGGAGGTGTCCGCAGCAACTGATTGGAGGATGCTGCCGTGATTGCGAGGGAAAGCGGAAGGGTCGCCGCCATATAGTGAGTTCATCATTCCATCCATAGTCTAGGGTTATGGGTATTCATCATAGCTGTAGTGATTCATTTAGATGACACAATTGATGTTGTGATGTGGATTTTTGATTTTGGTGTCATTTGTTAGGGTTTTCCTTCAATTGTTATAGTGTACTGATTTCTACTAATAATGTAGTTCCTGATAGTAATGATACATTCACGATTGTGTTACACCGTGGGAGTCTCTTTATTGAGTTTGGTCATCTTTGATCTTATATTGATAAGAAAATTGACTAGTTCGACTGGATTGATTATGATACATAAGATCAAAGATGACCAAACTCAATCCAGTCAAACTAGTCAATTGTGATACATGAGCATTTTCAAGAAGTTGGGACAATCTTTCTTGTAATGTCCTTTCTTCTTGCAATGAAGACATAGATTTTTATCTACTATGAATTGTTGTTGCTGAGACCGATAAGGGGCTTTTCCTTGTGCCTTTGAGGAGTAGATAGCATTAGGATTATTTTTCTTATTATCCTTCACATAGTTGATAGATCCACCATGCGAAGGATTTATCCTCTCCTCTTCTTGCACACACATAGCTATGAGCTTCTCTAGGTCCTATTTCTCGGGTTGTATGTTATAGTTCACAGCAAAGATACTAGACTCTCTCGTCAAGAAAGCAAAAATCAGATGAATAAGGAACTCATCCTTGAGAGCCAAAATGCATTGGTTTCAGTTTAGATGCCAAAGTGCTCATTATAAGTATGTGCTCTCTTATGTCAGTGCCACCTCTAGTGTACCTCTGTCACCGGCTGCTTTATCATTTAGGTAGCATAAGGGTCTGTTTGGTTGAGTTGTGGGAAAAAGTTGTTGTGGCTGTGAGCTATGGAAAAGTTGTTGTGAGCTGTGAGCTGTGGAAAAGCTGGAAGCTATTTGGTTAAATAAGTATAAAGTATATCTTTTAGTTTTGTTTTTTAAATAATTACGAAAACATTTTTTATTTAACCTATTTTGAAAATTTGAAAGCCAAAAGCCAAAAGCAGGGTCAAAACAACTTTCAAAATTGTACTACGAAAAAACACCTGCTTCTGCAAAAGCTACCTCCAGCTACAACCCCTTTGGTTGGACAGGACTTTTAGCTTTTGGGGCCAAAATCCCAACCAAACAGGGTCTAAGTCTTTGAAGAGTCAGTGAACTAACTCTTTATTCTCTCGAGGTAGTTTATGACAGTGTCACACTCTGGGATTGAGCCCACGATAGCCGGCTCAATCGTGTTCAAGATCATTGGACATCTTTACGGGAGCAAAGTGCCTCTCTGCCATGCAGCATCAACCTCATTTGCCTCCCTCAACGGTGCCACAGGCTCTGCGACATAGTATGGTGACAACCCGGTCCACCTCAGCACAAATAATGGCAAGGTCAATCTTTCTCTGTCATTCAGCATAGTTATCAACTTTGAGGACATGAATATCTTTGATGCATTGCAGTTCATCAAGGAGTATCCACCTGAAATCATAGAGTGAGAATATTTAAATATAATAACAACAACTACATGTCTTATTTCCAATAGAGATCAAAATTAAAACATATACACATTAAATATATGTCATCATTGGGCAGAAATAGAGGTAATACATAACAAAACTCATAAATAATATTATAATATTGTTATTAATTAATGTTGGTCAAAATAAAAATAATATCACTTATAATAATATGATAACATATCCACGTTTTCAAAATTAAATCTCCCGTCAATTTGAATTTAATAATGAAAATAAAAACATTAAATACGCATCAGAAACATAAAAATTCTATAATTATCTCTTTTTCAGAAGAATTATAATTGTATTCTTTTAATCTCTGTAAAGTTACGTGTTGGTGAAAAAATATAGAGATTTAAATTCAAAATGGATTCAGTTTAATAAATTTGCTTCTACTAAATAGATAAAACTAAAACCGAACTATTACTTTCCCAAACGGCCTTTTGGCCCACGGCGCCCCGCTTGGGCTAGCCACCCGTACTGTCTCGCCCTTCCACGCACCTAGGTCGCAACCTGGGTATGGGCAGTGAAAGCTCCAACCAGCCTGGGCCAAAACAGGGACTAGTTGCCGCCAACCGTCCATCCCGATCGGACGGCTGAGCGTGCGATTCAGATGAACAAAACCGCCCACACGATGGCTCTCCCCCAAAACCCTAGTCATTTCTCTCTTCCCCTCTCTCGCACACATACCACACAGTGTAGCATGGAGGCAGGAGCGGTGACAACACGAGGAGACCGGGAGGAAGATGGCACCGTTGTGGGGCCCTCCGCCGGCGTGAGCTCGCCCATGGCAGAGCGCACAGCCGTCAGGTGGCCCTGCAATGGTGCCCTATGCCCGAGTCTGAGGCGTTCCTTCGCTGGCGGCTCAAGTACTGGTCGTGCGACTGTGGTCGTGACGGTGACGAGATGTCCAGGTAACCTCTCCCGGCGCCGTCCTTATAGTTAGGTTTAGGGTTAGATCCAACGTGAATCGGACCCCCTCTCTCTGATCTATTCTAGTGTTTAGGACTTGTTTATCTCAAGTGCAAGTGTTTGTGATATTTGATCAACTACTAGGTCTACTGCGATATTTGATCTTTCATCAAATTAATTGGAATTGGTCACCCGAACAAGGGTTTAGGGTTTTAAAGAGCCAAACACTTAGACCCACCGGATAAAATGGTGATAGTTCAAGCACATCACACTAGTAGAAACATGAGTTCTAATCCTGGTTGGGAAACCCCTTTGGTCCCATTTGACCAACAATGACTGCTAATGCGGGACTAAAGGTCCCAACCTTTTAGTCCCGGGTCACTTTACCATGACTAAAGCCTATCCTCGAGACAAAAAAAAAATTTAAACCTCAGGAATCTCCCTTGCGCTTCGTGAGATTCGAAGCTTCGATCTCTCGCATCACGCGTAACTTACTTACCAACTTAGTTACACAATACATGTGACACTTTTCTGAAAGCTCTACTTTTGAATTCACTTGTGAGAGACCTTTAGTTTGGGTTGATAACACCAACTGGGACTAAAAGGTCACCCTTTATTCCGGGTTAGAAACACCAGCCGGGACTAATGTAGACCAATACCAACCGAGATTAATACTCAGTTAGTCCCGGGTTCAATTCTAGTCGAGATTAAATTCAAATGTGGATGCAGATCAAAAGCCTATTCTTTTTTGGCAAAAGAATAGACTTTTGATCTGCATCCACATTTGAATTTAATATCGGCTTTAACATCTTGCGATAGGTGGGTCTGGTTTGGATATTGATAATCGGGTGCATTGGTCATATTTGCTAAACTAATGTCGAGAATCACCCTGAACTTTGGATTGATAATTGAAGAAGTGGCTAAGTCCCATGGCTCAGGGTTCACTGGACGAATTTGTGATGGAATTGAAGACCACTGGGCCACTTGGTGGCCATCGACTCAACTTTGTGACCAATAGAGGAACTCGACCCCAATGGCTAGATACTGTAATTCGGCCATGTGATATCACCGAATGATCCAGTAGTGCACTAAAATGATCATCAGATCTCTACAAATGCCCAATGGCTCTATTTTGGTGAGATGTGTCTGTATATATATATACTCCATTAGCCAGTTTAAACACAATATATTGCTGACACATTAATTTGAGAATTAAGAGGCCCGCTGACATGAGGAGATAGAGAAGAGTCAAAGAGAGTTAGAACTTCAACTTGTTCATTGACTCCAAAGAAAGAGAAAAGGGTTTAAGTCTAAGAGCTTTTGTTCATCTTGGGCTCAAGCACCTAGCTCCTCACCTCAACAACAGGGACATAGGCGAACCTTGGTGGTTTGAACGGGACACCCGTTGGAAGGGGCATGTCCTATGAGCGGATAACTTTGTGCGAGTTCTAATAAATACATAATCTCTTGTGTAATCATTCACTTAATGCAATCAAAACTTTGATATCATCTTTACATTTCTGTAAGTCCGAAGACAAGGATCTAGAGGAGTAGTGGAAGCGATCATCTTCTCCTATGCTAGCTTGGCAGCTCACATTCACAACATATGTGGTTTATGTAGCTATAAGTACTCTTTACCATAGTGAAAGCATCTAGGTCCCTAGTTGGTTTCAGTGATTAATGACAATATAAGATTATTATGACTAACATGTGTTTTGCAGAAACAAGTGAAGTTAGGTTACAATAATGGCGATTGTGTGCGCAAATGGTATTCAGGATCCCTAGCGATGTAAATCGATTCGGTTTTCAAAGGATGGTCGATAAGTCGGAGATAGGCTAGTTCTAAGTGTCGTATGGTGTTGGAGAGACAGTCAGAGTAGTTTAGGACTTTATTTTTCCTTTGGTCGTACAATTAAGGGGAGTATAAATAGGTAGCTTGACCTAGGTGAGACTATTGAGATAGGTGCGGTGCACACTTATTTTTTATAGCTCTAGGTAGTTCAAAGATAGCCTATAGATCAAGAGGATTGAAAGTTGTTTCGGCAGCGTCACGATTAAGAGTCGTTTGAGCCCTTAAAAGGGCATCAGATGTTGCCCCTCTGGCATCGGATGCGAGTCCAATGCATGCAAAGAGTGCACAGTGAGTCTGCCTATGCATCGGACGCACCGGAGGGTGGTGTCAGACGTAGAGGTTGCACTGTTCACTCAGGTTCTTTTTCAGCGTCACGTCGGACGCTGATATCAGACGCACCTACGAAGAGGTACGAGAGAGGGCAATTTACCATCCGACGCATCTGATGGGGTGGGATCAAACGCCGCTACCGTCCAATTTCATTGTGACGTGTGTTGTCATAGCACAATATAGTTACCATTGTCGGGTCATAGCACGCATCTGATGCTCTTTTTTCTTTTGAGGTTTACCCCTTCGTGGAGGGGTTGTGTGTGGGGGTATTTATACACCTGTTGACACAAAATCTCGGTCGGCAGTGCCAACACACTCGTGCGCACGGTCCTCAGAGGGGTACGGAGCGAATCCTGACCTCCTGGACCTTCAGCAAGCAGTGGAGCCGATTCTCAGCAAAAATCGACTTAGGGCGTGCCAGTCAATTTGACCTGTAATTGACAAGTAGAAGAAAAAAGATCGTTAAATCGTGGAACCTGCCAGTTTGGTGCCAGACAGTTCCAAATTATACGGCTCTGATTTAGCCATTTGTCTTTAGGATATTGACTACAAAGTCAACTCCCACGAGATTGCATGAAAAGCATTGGAAAAGATATAAAGCATAACGGTTATAGAATATGTGAGAGAGTATTTATAATAAATAAACAGCCGGTAAGCTTGAAAGATGTTAACAGAATAAAGATCTGTGTGTACATCCAAATGTCATGAAAACAACGTATCGACTAAATGCACAAGCAATTCTATCCATTAACAGTGGGGTGTCTCCATACAGCCATAATAACAAATAGATCGATAAAATAGCTTAAACATCAACAGTGGGGTGTGTCCATACAGCCTTAATGATGATCAAGCTATATCACGTCTCGTGCAAAGAGTAGATCCGTTATTTCCAAGCCACTTAAGAGAACACATTATGAAGAAAGCATAACTGGATCGACTATTTTAGCCGATTCAGGGTCCATGAAGCACGAACAAGATCTACCCGTTAAAACCATGATTTAATCTAAAATAAACAAACTTAATCTATTATGTATATCAGTGGAGTTCGGAAATACAGCCGTAATAAACATACTAGATCAAATCTATTTGCTCTCAGATCAGATCGTGATTTTATCGGGTATCTCGAACGCACAACATGTAACAACCAAGATTGACAAAATAGTCGATGAAAGGCTTGAATCGGCTATTTTCTCTGTTGTGAACGTATAAACCTCAAAACAACCGAAACGAAGCATCTTTTGAGCTTGAACTATTTTGTCAATCTTGATTGGGCAGAATGCTGTTTAAAACATAAGGAAACAAGAAATAAAGCATAAACAACATTGATAACTTAATGAATCTATTAGCTTGCCAAGCCAATAGAGCCGATAACTAGTCAAGATCGACTAAAGTAAGATATTGATCAGAGTCAAGACAGTCTCACAAAAGACTAACTTAAACCGATAACTAGCCATGTCATAGCTTAACAAGAGTTTGGTCGATGACAATGCAGCCTTATTACACGATGACAGAAGCCATTGGTGAAACTTACAAGCAAACCGGAGGTCGGTTGATGCCGATGCAACCCTGCCTGATTGAAGGTCTTGCCGAGATCTACGTTACTCCTACTCCTAGGGTTTTGGCCGAGGGCCGATGTATTGATTGATTGGATGTCCTTACAAAATTCGGGTTTCTAGCTATTTATAACCCGGTTGACTCCTGCCCTAACACGAGTAGATTACAAAAAAGGTAAAAAATACAAGACGACCCGAACTTGAACTCCTTGGTTGAGAACGACACGCCTCCGAAGCCCATCGTGCTGGTCTATATGAATCCTTGTGGTTATGCTTGACCCACATAAGCTTCCTTATTTTTAGGCCGATCTTTTTCCTTAATAAATCAACCGTTTATGTTTACAAAAATAACAATCTTCTCGGTCCAAAATCTGGTGTAAACACATGCCCCCCAATTTTGGAATGAAATTTATTTTATTCAAAAAATGTTTTTCCTTTCCCCCAGGGTCTGATCGACTAACCTTGTTCCTTAACTGATCAGCCAAGCTTTCTCTCCCAACCGTTATTGCTCTCTCCAGGGCTATCTTGAAACCCTAACCTCTAAAGAAATCCGCCGCCACTCGATTCAAACAGAAAATCTTTTGAGAGCTCAACTTCGGTACTCCTGCAGGTCAAATAGCGACTCAAGATTCGATTCCTGAGGTAAATTTCGGATTTCCTTCCTCGACGACTCTCTAGTTTCATATTTTCCCTCACACTCGAATTCTCAGGCACTTCATGACCAAATCCTCATCCCGGTTCAAGACAATCCAGACAACTTCTTTCTTGGCCCAGTCGGTAATTTTGATCCTACTGAAGCCATTATTGCTGAAACTCATAGAGTCCCTTTCAAGAATTCAGACTTCGCTTCAAAGCATTGGGGTAAAACTCCCTTCAGGAACTGGCCATCGATTATTCCGGGCTGGAGAGACTGGTTGATCAAGGTAGAAGCCAAGAAAAAGTCAGAGTGGGTTCTTCGCAGTCTAGATCAGTGTATCACTCTGTCCTTAGCCGACATGAAGAGGAACGAGCAAATGCTGAAGGCTGCCTGCTACTTTTGGTTGGGTACTTTCAATACTTTCATGTTCAAACAAGGACCCATGACCCCAAAATTAGCCGATGTGCACATGTTGACCGGCTTAAACATCACCGGATCTATCAACCCTTATAGCTTTCAGGTCAAACCTCCCATTAAGCTTGGAAGCCTAAAATCTGGTGGGTGGTCCAACTATATTGCTTCCTTCAACACTCCATAATCCAGCGTTTCAGAACGAGAGCACATCATTTTCTTGAACATGTGGCTAGAAAAATATTTATTCTGTGGACAGAGCTGTGGCCCAACCTCCAACTTCCTGGCTCTGGCAGAAAAACTGCCTCTGACTTCAGACATACCCTTGGGAAAGTATCTTCTGGGCGCCCTGTATAGCATGTTAAATAAAACATCTCAAAGTTTGATGGAAAATGAAGGTATTCCATCAATAACAGGTCTCTGGTGATTGCTTCAACTCTGGCTTAACCTTCACCTTCACAGATTGATAACCCCAGATTTGAGGACCTTGTCTTTCCCAAAACTATACCCAGACAGCCAAGAAAAACTACTGACCAATGATGCTAAAGTGAGAAGATGCACTTCATTTGGAGAAGCTGCGGCCATGATATCTATTGATGAATCATCCAGCTTCTTTTTCAAGATCTTCTATAAAGGATTCCCCACTGCCATTCTCGGTTGGTTTCAATATCCAGACATTATAGATTTTGAGAGTCCATATACTTTTAGATTTCAAAGAGAATGTGACGATGAAAGTCTGAAGATCTTGTGCCAGATCATGAAGCCATGCCTCCTGCCAACTGAAATTAGGCATGGTAGAGAAAAACCTCCCATGTCTTATGAATTTTATCACCCTGTCATGGCAGCCAGACAAATTGGTTTTGGCCGAGTGCCCCCATCCCTTTATTTTGCTGACAAACTCTGGCCAAGGGAAGCAGTAGACTCTGCTATAGAGTATGACAGAATACTCCAACTGGAAAAATCTGTTTCTCTGAAGATGGTCAAGGAATGGAACTCAGCCTCTTTCCAGGACTGGTGGCAACAATGGAGCATCCACTTATTCAATGAAGTTGTGGCCACTTACTGTCTGAGATTGGATTCATACTTCCAGGCAACTAACGAGGTATAACTCAATTTGTCTTCTAATTTCACATCTTCATCATCTATTATCCTTGATCTTACGTGTTGACTGTCTGCAGGATCTGGTCACCTTGAATCCTCCAAAAATTGATTACACCATATGATGTCCAAATCCAAGGATTGGCTGTGATTCTCCTACAATCAAAACTTTGATGAAGAGGAAAGCTCCTGATTTCTCAAATGATCAAACCCTTAGCACTTTCATAAAGGAAGTTGGCTCCTCCAAGAAACAGAAAACTATTAAGACAACTACTAAGGTTGCATTTAAGAAGAAGAAGAAAAACCCTTCTGACAGCAGCCAATCCTTGATAGAAAATGTCAATACAGAGGTAATAGAAATTTGTTTTTCCTCACTCTCATCATTAAATATGTAACTCTTTATCTTTCAATTTCTGGGAATAGTCCGGCACTCGTAATACTGAGTTGTCTCACGAGCAGGTGGATATCCAAAATGTAGAATCCGAAGCATCTCCTCTTCCTGATTTTGATCAAGAGCTTCCCCAACCAGGTAGACCATTTAGCTAATAACTCTATTTTCCTCGGTGGATGTTCTCGAAAAAACTGATGAAAATTTTCTTTCAGATGTACTTTCTGAGCCTTCCTCAAACATCCCCAATCCTCAAATCAACCCATCTGACTAGGTGCTCTAATCAACATTACCTTCTCTTCCCAATAGCTTCCTGTCTGTGATTATTCATCTACTTATCTGTATAGGAGCAAGGAGAGCCTTCTTCCCCTGTCATCCCTTTTAACTTGAAAGACTACATGGATGAAGAGGAAGCTTCTGCACCTAGATCCCCAAGAGAACTACCTGAAGAAGTCAAGATTCGGCTTCAAACGCTAATCCCCCTTCTGGAGGTTAACACAGCCGACTTGGTGCAAGATGCAAAGGGAGTCAGGGACATCTTCGATCTGATCAAGGGTAACATACCAAAAGACCTAAAAGAGACTTTGTCTTATGTTGCTCATATAGGATTCCTTGAACCAAAGTTCTCCAAGGCCAAAGCCAAGCTCAGGGCACGCGAGGCTCAAGCACACCTACCAGCATGTGAGCAACGTTGTATTTCTGATATGGTTGCCGAAAAAGACGCCATAGATCAACTAAATTCAGATTCCACTGTTCTTATTGGCAATCTGTCATCTCTGGAAATCAAGAGGAATGAATTACTGAGCAGGCTCCATGTTATTGATGAACAGATCAAGTTGAAGAAGAATAGCCTGGAGAACATCCCTGTTGCTCTTTGTGAGCACAAGAAAAAGATAGCAATTCTTCATGGTGAGCTTCAGGATGTCAAAGGCAAGAAGAAACCGATCCCAGGCTCCATCGAAGAAGATCAGAAAGAGATCGATGAAATAGATGCTATCCGTTTAAATGCTCTGAATGCATTGAAATCTGCGCTAAATATGTAATTATGTTTATCTGTAACTCTTGATCTCCAATCTTTCCTTTGTAAACATTCTTCATTGGTTGACTAGCATCATGGCACTCTGTAGCTTTATCAGCTATGCAGCCGACGTTACCCAGATAACTTATCTTTTAACCGACTAGTACCAGCACGGCCTATTTTTAGTCGATTAGTATTAAAAGGGCTTATTTAGTCGATTCACCTTAGGATCTAGATCCGAGGGTGCCCCCGAGCTGACGCCCTTTCACCTGCTCGAGTCTTACGCATAAATGCCAGATGCCGGCTTCTCAAACACACCGCACATTCATTGCCTCACTCTTCGGCCTTTGCTCCCCTCGTTCATCAACTGCTTCTCTTCTCCACTCGACGGTCGAAGCAATGGCAGATAGCCGCGGCAAACGCCCGCGGAGGCATCGGAGTCCGTGGATGGCCCTCCGGCGACCCGTCGCCGTGTGCTCAGGTAATGATTCTCCCCTTTAGCGCTTTATGCTCCAAAATTCTTCATTTACCTGAGCAAAACCCTAATTTTTCCGCAGTCCTCCTCCGGCAGACGGCCAAGGCCCCAGTCAACCCCCGTCGGAGTACGAGTTGGCATTGGACGATGGTGCATGGGCCTTCATCCGGAGCGTCGCCGACACCCGATGGCTCCTTGAGGAGGAGCGTCGTCGAACCGCTCGCCTGGTGGAAGAGCGAGAAGTCCTCCGCACTCGCCTCAACAGTGCTCTTGAGAACTTAGAGGCGTCTGATGCCAGGGTTGCTGGTATTTTTCCAAATCTTCCAACTCATTACTTTAATTACCTTTTGCATAACCGTACTAGTGAATCAATTGGCAACTGTTTGTTCAAATACTTAGCCGATTTGTTCTTTGATTTAATTGAATCGGCTATTCCTTAAAATTCAGTCTCTTCCACCCGATTGCAGAACTCCAGCAGCAACTCGACTGGCTGCCCGGATGAGCCACAACAATTGCCGACTTCGTGAATGCACGGGGAGACAATCTGCGGGTGCGCCTGGATGACGTCGGGACGCGCATCAGGGAGCTGGCCCTCCACTCCATCTGCCATGGCGCCACTTTCGCCCTCGCCGGAGCCGAACTCAGTGGTGCTGAGATCTCTGGAGAAGTCTCTCCCTCTTTCGTCGGTGCCAGGACGAGGGAAGATTTCCGGGAGCTGGTGGAAGAGTTCCAACCCCTGGGACTCGCCGTGATGGAGGTGTCGCACCTGGAGGACCTTCTGAACAAGCTCCATCTAGATTAGTTGTATTTTAATGTATTTTCTGTGTATCCGGCCTAGTGGATGAACAAACTTGAACAACAGATCTGCCCCTGCATCGTCAGGCCAAATAATTTTGTTAAATATCGTTTGTCTGACATTCCTTGTATCGCATTGCTTGAGCTTTTCCAAGGCTTTTCTTTTGATGAATGTTCTAAAGGCGATACTCCCTTAGTATCGGCTATCAATTGAAAGATGATACATTCATATCGGCTATCTTTGTTCTAAAGGCGATACATTAATATCGGCTATAACGTTAAACAAATTGATCTTTCTTTCCACCTCTAGAAGAAATAATCTTAACTCACACGCCATCGGCCTTAGTTTATTGGCATCGATGTGAATCGTCGTTAGTAAGTTAACCTGCTAGAATATTTTTGAAGACGATTGCTTAGATCGGCTGTTGACTTTCGTCGGTTGTCTTGAGAAAGTCTTCTTCAAGAATCTTTCCGGAAAAGCACTCTAAGTTCTCAAAGTTCCAAACATCAGGGTCTGAATAAGCAATACTAACAGTCGAATCGGCTAGCACTATTTCCACGGTGTCGTCGATCCACTGAATCACATTCTGATGCATGGTAGATGGAATGCAACAATTGACGTGGATCCAATCCCTTCCAAGAAGCACACTATAGGATCCTTTTGCATCGACTACAAAGAAAGTAGTCGGCATACTCTTGCTGCCAATTGTCAACTCGACACATATAGCTCCTTTATTAGCCGATACATTGCCAGCAAAGTCGGTCAACCTCATATCGGTCTGAGTCAAATCCTCAATAGCCTTGCCAAGCTTTCTAAAAGTGGCATAGGGCATCAAATTAACAGCCGCCCCTCCATCAACTAGCATCCTATTTAAAGGCCTTCCATCAACAAACCCTTTTAAGTATAAAGCCTTTAAATGGGAATGTCTCTCAGGTTTTTGAAACGTAGCCTCTTCTGCTTGATAGATCCACTGAGCAACAGCTTCTTCATCATCAGATTCTTCTTCATGATCAGAGGATCTAAATTCAGAAGCAACATGAACAGAACAGCGATATTAGCCGATGACTCGCCCTTATCGGCTATCTATTTGACTTGCCAGACTTTGGGTTTCTTTTTCTGGATTTCATCGTTCCTCAACCTCTGAACCCGTCGCTTCTGGCTTTTGGTTAGTCCACCAGGACACCATTGTCCCTCTTGCCAAGGATGATCATGATTGACTAATCTTGCTCCCAGCCGACTATGAACACTTTTATTTATACGCCTGTCGCGGAACCGTCCTGATTATAAGAGCTCAAGTACCGTCTTAGTCAAATCCGTCTGACATTGACTCGTACTTGAACCCATATAACCCCGGTAGTCCGGAAATCTCGAAGGATTTCAACATCGTACAACATACAGGATCGCATCGTCCAAGTATTACATTCGTAAGGAGACATCACAGATAAACGAAACTGAAATTTAAATATCAGAGTGCGAAATTTAAACAGAGTTATTACAATACCGAATTTAAAAGTGCGGAAGCTTAAATTAGTTTTGAAACACGACCACCACACATGTGGTCCGAATAAAACATCGTTTGATAACTTAACCCAACACAACTCACTCCTCCTTTTTCAGATAGTGTGCCACTAGGAGTCTCAGTCCGGCAAAAGAGAAGGAGAAGCTTCTTGATGACCCTGCCCTGGGCTTACTCCTCATCGCCCTCCACCGGGTAGAGGCAGTGCTTACAATAGCCATAATACACCTGGCCATCTGCAACAAACGGGATAAACCCTGAGTACGGGAATGTACTCAGCTAGACTTACCCGTCCAACTGAAAATAAAGACACCAAGGGTATGCAAGGCTTTTTGGTGGAGCTGAGATCATTTAGTTGTGAAAAGCTCAAATTTAGGGAAGAAATATTTAATGGTATCAATGATTAGCCAGGTTTTAGACCTACCTCTTTATCTAGGTTTTGCACCTGATCTATTCACACACTTGAGTCTAGCAACAAAATAATATAACCATATCCAGTTGACTTATCCATATTTTAGTTGAACCTCGAAACATCACATGGAGTTGTATCGTGGTGAAGCTCGCAATAGTTTCCCACTAAGCGGAGGAGACGGCGACTCGAATCGAATTCCAAACCAGCTGGTGAAAGGCCTTTAATACCAACCCACACTTTCCCCGTCGGGTCCATGCATTGGGTAACCGCTCGATGCTTGTTCGTGGTGGTAATCGTCGCGGCTCACAGCATGGACCACCCAATTGGAACTATACGATGGTCATTCCGCGGCAGATCGTGTTTCCATACTAGAGGGTGCGACACGGGTTGAGACCGGCCCGAACAGCTTCTAACCGGCTTTGGGGTCGATGATTACAGCACCGACATATCCCTAAGTAAAAGGGTGCGTTCAAAAATGAACGAGGGCCAATGTCGATACAAACCTACACGATCCAACGGACGGACTGCCCCAAGTTTTCAATCTTGTGCCTTGCCTTCCAGTTGACCGTATTTCATTACTACTCAGGTTCTTTTCCACGATAGCAAATATAGCCAACCGTGATCCGGTAAATACCCACCAGGGGTATTATGGGAACATCCTTAACTACTACTTTTATTAAGCAGACTAAGCAATTCTACGTTATGATAACTAACAGGATAACAAGGCAGATATTAACCAATAACCAAGGAATGGTAATGCAGCAATTAGGATTCACTCAACTCCTATACTTAATGCATCACAATATAAAATACTCAAGTAAATTAATTGTAAAACTGGGAGACTTATGATGCTCTGGGGCTTGCCTTGGGAAAAGACTGAGGCCTCGTGAGCGGGGCACTCAGGCAGGTTAGCTTCCGGCGCGGTGTCGACTTCCTCGGTCCTGGGCAGCTCCGGTATCTCCTGCTCATCGTTTGCTTCCGGCTCCTGGTCGGTCTCTGGGACTGTCGATCATATTGCATGCGGGGAATAATAATTACGTAAATAATGCGGGGTGTGGGATATGGTGTATGAAATGCAAACATTTTCTTGCAAACCAACAAAGCCAACTTGTTGAAACACTTTTGACATTGAGAAAAACTACTTAATTACCACATAAAACAAAGTCATTATTTCCACTATTTCCTATTTATTAAATCGAAGAAATTTAAGTTTGAACTGCAAGTACATTTTTCTGAACTCCTAAAAATCCACAAAAATTCCAGAAGGTAACTAACACTAACTGGACTTGACTGCCCAAATTCGAGCAAGAGATAAAATACAGAACACCAGGCACAAAAAGATGAAATAAACTGCTCAAAAGATGCTTTGAACTAACTTTTCATATAAAAAGTATCAAACAGCAGGTTTCATATTTTTCCTAGCTTTACCTACTTATAACCACTCTACTGCAGAAACTTCACTGCCAAAGCATAAACACATAAACCTACACAAAATAAACAAATTTACTCCAGATTAAACTATTTGAACTACAACCCTGCTGGAAAAGGGTGTTATACTCATTTTCATATTTTTCCCAGATTTTACTCCACATTTCATATTTATCACGAAAGTTCCATGAATAGAATCATTATATTTTTTCTACAAGAATTTCCTAAAAAACCACAGAAAAACATACTTGTACAGCAACTTCACATTTTTCCATCAACAACCTATGCTTAGCATTTTTCCTAGCTGGAACATCACACATAGAGACTGCACAAAATTTCCCATATTTTATTTTCACATATAAAACACCTTACTACTTATTCCAAGAAAATAGCCAAAAAGGACTTTAAGCCCTAACAGACACTTTATCTACATAAATAGTGCCTCATACATTTTTCACAGGTACTTAACATGATAAGAAGCCTTTAGAAATTTTGCCATGAATTAACTCGACCAGAAAACATATAAATTCCTTTTTCTCAACAAAAGCACATAAACTGGATTAAATAAAAACAGTAATATAAAATTTCACCAAAAATACTTTCATATTTTTCCATGATAGATCTACTCATGAACAAGCTACCATAACTGAAAGTACTTCATTTGGACCATTAAAACGTGCTACACAAAAATAACAAGCTTTTTTGAGAAATAAAACAAAAAGAAAAAACATTTAAACTTTTACCAGCTCGGCTTCGTGGACTCGGTCTATAGACCGTGGGTGACTGACGCGTGGGACCCATGTGGTCAATGGACCCACTTTCCAGCGAGGCAGAGAAGGGGAGCGGCGTTGACCGGATGGCTCTCGCCGACGGTGAGGTCGCCGGCGACGGGGTGGTGCTCGGTGAGTTCGCCTCAACGAGGCGGACCCATCGGTGGTGATGGTTGGGCCAGTGCATGGCTGTAGCTCGCCGACGGCGAGCAATGGCGGATGGCGGCGGCGGTGACGCACGGCTGCGCCGTTTCCGGCAGTCGCCGGCCAAATTAACGGGCGCGTCGCACTTCACTAACCCTAGGGAGGATAGCTAGGGGGTTGGTTTGGCCGAAAAGGCTACGGGAAAGCTCGGCCACGTGCGCGACCATGGCGGATAGTGACGGCGCTCGGTCGGGGAAGAAGAGGGGGTGAGAGAGCGGTAGCGTTGAGGCCGGGTGGTGTTCTCACCTTGCCTTGATGTGACGAGGCTTGACGGGGAAGAAGGGGCTCGGCGGAGGCTCGGTTGACGCGGAACGGCGATGCGGGCTCCTCGGCGGCGAACGGCGGCCGGGGGGAAGCGCGACGTGTTACGGCGTCAGGGAAGTTCGGCTGGCGATGCGGGCGTGCGCACCGGGTGTGTGGGACGAAGGCGGACCGTTTGCCGGAGGCAATCGGCCGGCGGTGGCGGGGTTGAGGCTAGAACGCCGGCGGCGTTGTGGCGGTGGCGTGTGGTGGCAGAGCGGGTGCTTGCTCTGGCGTGCAGTGGAAAGGAAGGGAGGCGAGAGCAAGTGCGAATGAGTGAGTGAGTGAGTGAGTGAGCGAAGGGAGGTGCTCGGGTTTTGCTCGGCGGAGCGAGGGAAACGACCGATCATGGCGGAGGCCACGGCGGCGCGATGGGCGAGGCGTTGCAAGGCGGTGGCGTGCGCGCAGTGAGCGAGGCGAGCGGGGATTGGGCGAGAGCGATCACTTGCGTGATCTGGTGAAGAAGAATCGCACGCGGATTGGCCGAAGCGGATTCGCGGCAGAGGCAGGCTGCCACGCGGCAAGCCGGCCGGCGTACGGCGCAGCGATGTCAGGCGAGCAGCGCGGCGCGGCGAGTGCGGAGGCGGGCCGGTGCGGGTGCGGAGCTAGGCCGAAAGGCTGGTTGGGCCGAAAGGGTGGCGCCGGGAGAAAAACATTTTCCTTTTTCTTTTTCCAAACTTTTTCAAACTTTGACCATTCAAAAACAGTTTCAAAAACTCCAAACTAGGCTTTGACCCAAAAATAAAAGTTGCTCAAAATAATTTTCTCTACAACTTTTATATAAGACACTTTTTCTAAAAATCATTTTTACAACCTTCTTATAAATAAAGCCAATTCTTGAGCTATAAATCATTTTGTTCTCCCATTTTTATTTGTCAAACCATTTTGAACTAGGTCAAAGTATCATTATGAAAAGAGTTATTCTCATTATTCTCTATTTTATAAAATTATTTGCCAAGATAGAAATCCATTTAAACCATCAAGTCCAATAGAAATCAATAATCCAATTAATAAAACCAAGGACAAAAAGCACTTTCATGCACATGAAATGATGCAATGCATTGCTTATGGGTTTTAGTAGCTAAATATAGTTCCTAATGCAGTGCTTGACACTGGAGTGTCACAAAAAGCCGATCTGTTTTTTCAAACCTTAATCTTTCATGTACAGATCGGCGGTTGTCTCTCGACTGCCTATATTCTTGGTACTGATCACTGCATTCTGGACAATTATGAAGAGTAGGAAGCTTTAAACCCTCATTCCAACAATGCCTGAAGAAGGGACAATCCCAATGATTCTTTTCTTCATCTCTGATACGTCTTCCTTCTTCACGAGACTTCCTATACTCTTCTTCTTCTTCGAGCCATTCTTGGTACGCTTGTTCATCCCTTTCCCTCTGCATTTGGCTCCTTTCTTCCTGTCGTTGCCACTTATTCAGCAAGATCCTGACAGTCGGACGCCTCCTTGTTTCACCAGCTTTTGAAATTTCAGGTTGATCATGTCGATCAATGTTTCTCTTTCCTTTCATCTCCTGATACTCCTTGGTTGTCAATTGTTTCTTTGGATCAACTGTCCCGGCTGCTCTGGCTTTATCAGAAGTCAAAACTTTGATTTCGCTTCGAGGTGCTGGAGCCACCATGTTTTGTGGGAAAGGATGGCCGTTGATGCTCATGCCTTTGGCCTTTTCTAGGCCAATTCTCCCTTTAACGATTGCCCTCTGTATCATGTCTCTGAAAACTCGGCAATCATTAGTAGTATGGGTACCAGAATTGTGAAATTTGCAGTACCTTTCATTTTTAAGCTCCTCGGCGGACGGGAGAGCATGATTCCCAGTCAATTTAATTTGACCTTTCTCCAGTAAGTAGTCAAATATTTTGTCGGCCTTAGTGACGTCAAAGCTATATTTTACATCTTTCTCGGTGCCTTTAACCTTTGCCCAAGGCATGTAGTCGTTGGTTCTCCAAACCCAGTCTACAGCAGCCACTTCTTCATCATTCTCATCTTCTGAATCATTGTCTTCATCTTGCAGGAAAACATGACTCTCTGCATTGTACGCTTTCTTCGGTTTAAAGACTTGGTTGTACCGATTTTGGGCATCAATACCTGCTAATTTTTTAGCCAAATCGGCCATATTGTTACAACCAAAGCCGATTCTCTCCTTGATAGCAAGTATCAATCCTCGAATTGCAATGCTGACCACCTTTGAATCTGGTAGTGTCAAAGAATAGCATTGATTCTTCACCTCTCTGGACCTTTAGAGGTACTGGCATCCAGACTCATTATTCGCTTGCCTTGTATCGATTAAATCCACTAAGCCTTTCTTCAATACTCCAAGCCAAAATACTTATGGAATTTATCTTCCAAGCCATCCCAGCTTTGAATGTAGTTTTGAAATACTCATTTTAGTTCGAAATAGCTCCTTGCGGATGCAATAACTTGAACCATGCTCTGATACCAGCTGTCGCAGAACCGTCCTGATTATAAGGACTCAAGTACCGTCTTAGTAGTCAATTACGTCTGACACCGACCCGCACTTGAGAAGCCATATAACCCTGGTAGTCCGAAAATCTCGAAGGATTTCAACATCGTACAACATACAGGATCGCATCGTTCAAGTATTACATTCTACAGTGATAAACCAACAAAAGATAAACGAGATCGGATTTAAAACATCAGAGTGCGAATTTAAGACAGAGTTATTACAATACCGAATTAAAGTGCGGAAGCTTAAATAAGTTTTGAAACACGCCACCAACACACCTGTGGTCCAAATAAAACAATGTTTGATAACTCCAACTCAACACAACTCACTCCTCTTTTTTCAAGTAATGTGCAACTAGAAGTCTCAGACCAGCAAAAGAAAAGGGGAACTTCTGGACGACCCTGCCTGGGCCTACTCCTCATCACCCTTCCACTGGGTAGAGCGCAGTGCTTACAATAGCCACAGTACACCTGGCCATCTGCAACAAACGGGATAAACCCTGAGTACGGGAATGTACTCAGCTAGACTTACCCGTCCAAGTCCACTGAATAAAGACACCAAGGGTATGCAAGGCCTTCGTGGTGGAGCTGGGATTTTTTTTAGTTGCGAAACTCAAAATTAAGATAAGGAGTATTAATGACATAGATGAGCTGTCAGTTTTTAGTCCTATCTAATTTCCTAGGTTTTGCACCTGAACTACTCCACACACTTAGTCTACAAGCAATAATATAACCATATTCAGTTGACTTATCCACATTTTAGTTGAACCTTTAAGCATCACATGGAGTTGCATCGTGGTGAAGCTCGCCATAGTTTCCCACTAACCGGGGGAGACGGCGACTCGAATCGAATTCCAACCAGCTGGTGAAAGACCTTTAATACCAACCCACACTTTCCCCGTCGGGTCATGCATTGGGTGACCGCTCGATGCTGGTTCGTGGTGGTAATCGTCGCGGCTCAAGCACGGACCGCCCCATTGGAACCTGGTGATGGCCTCTCACGGCAGTGTCACATTTCCATACTAGAGGGCGCGACACGGGTTGATTCTGGCCCGAACAGCTTCTAACCGGCTTTGGGGTCGATGATTACGGCACCGACATATCCCTAAGTAAAAGGGCGCGTTCAAAAATGAACGAGGGCCAACATCGATACAACCTACCTACGATCCAAGAACGGACGACTGCCCCCAAGTTCCAACTTGGTGCCTTGCCTTCCAGTTGACCGTATTTCACTACTACTCAGGTTCTTTTTCACGATAGCAAATATAGCCAACCATGATCCGGTAACTGCCCACCAGGGGCACTACGGGAACTTCCTTTACTCACTACTTTATTAAGCGGCTAAGCAGTTCTACTTTTAAATAAAAATAACAGGATAACAAGGCAGGTGTACACAATATCAAGGAAAGGTAATGCATCAAGTGGGATTCAATCAACTCCTATACCTAATGCATCACAGTATAATACTCAAGTAATTTAATTTTAAATACTGGGAGACTTAGAATTGCCCCGGGCTTGCCTTGAGCGAAGACCGAGGCCTCGTGGGAGGGGCACTCGCTCAGGTTAGTTTTCTGTCCTGGGTCGACCTCCTCGGCTTGATGCAGTTCCGGATCTCTTGTTCGGCGCTTGCCTCCTGCTCCTGGTCGGGCTCCGGGAGTGTCGATCCTATTGCGTGCGCAAATAATAATAATGAAAAATGTGGGTGCGAGATGTGGTGGGATAAAAGCAATGCTTCTTGCAAACCAACAAAACCAACTTGTTGAACCACTTTTGACATTGTACCTCATAAAACAAAATCATTATTTCCACTATTTCCTATTTAGAAATTCAAAAAACAACTCAAGTTTGAACTGCAAGTGTATTTTTCTGAACTCAGAAAATCCACAAAATTCTAACAGATAACCGACAACTAACTGGACTTCACTGACCAATTTTTCGCAAGAGATAAAATACAGAATAGCGGCCACAAAAAGATAAAAACACACTGCTCAAAGGTATTTTGAACTAACTCTTCTTCTAAAAAGTGTCAAACAGCAGAGTTCATAATTTTTGCTTGCTTCATCTACACATAAACACTCTACTGCAGAAAGTGCACTGTCAGAACATCAATATATCACCCTACACAAAATAAACAAATCTATTCCAAAATAACCCAATTGAACTACAACCCTACTGAAAAAGGGTGCTAACTCAGTTTCAATTTTTCCCAGATTCTACTCCATATTTCATATTTATCAAGGAAGTTCCATGAACAGAAACATTATATTATTTCTTACATGAGTTTCCAAAGAAAACACAGAAAAAGTACATTTATACAGTAACTTCATATTTTTCCATACAACAGCCTACTGCTAAACATTTTTCTTAGCTTGAACATCACATACTGAGGCTGCACAATTTTTTCCCATATATTTATTTTGACACATAAAATACCTTAACACTTATTCCAAGAAAACAGCCAAAAGGATTTTAACCCATAACAGAAAACTTTTCTACATAACAGAGGGCCTCATATATTTTTCACAGGTACATAACTTGATAATAAACTTACACAAATTTTTCCATGAATTAACTTGACCAGAAAACATATATAACCATTTTATCTCAACAAAATTATATAAACTGAAATAAATAAAAACAGTAATAAAACTTCTACCAAAAATACTTCATATTTTTTCATGATAGATCTACTCATAACAAGCTAACAAAACTGAAAGCACTTCATTTGGACTTTTAAATCGAGCTACACAAAAATAACAAGCCTTTCTGGAATTAAAAACAAAAAGGAAAATCATTTGAATCTCCCGGCCTGGCATTCGTGGACTCGGCCCATAGACCGGGTGAGACTGACGCATGGGCCCGCTGGTCAACGAGGCCCACACGGTCAGAGAGGGCGGAGCAGGGAGAGGGTTGACCGCGGCTTGCTCGCCGACGGCGAGGTTCGCCGGCAGTGGGACCGGGCTCATCTTGCTCCCCTTGACGAGACGGACCGAGAGGTTGTGGTGGTTGGGCTAGCGCATGGCCGTAGCTCGCCGGCGGCGAGCCGGCGCGGCGGCGGCGGCGGGACGCGCGGCTACGCCGTTTCCGGCGGTCGCGCCGGCCAATTGATGGGAGGGGGAGAACTAGCAAACCCTAGGGAGGCTATCGGAGGGCTTGGTTTGGCCTGCGAAGCTCCAGAGAAGCTTGGCCTCGGGCACGGCCATGGCGGCGGCCATGGTGCTCGGTCGGAGGTGGAGGGAGAACTACGGGGCGGTAGAGAGCTCGCGAACTATAGTTCTTACCTTGCCTTGGCCTGATGAAGCTCGACGGTGAAGGAGAGGGGTGGCAAAGCTCAGGTTGGTGCGGAATGGGCTCGAGCTCTTTTCGGCGGCGAACGGGGACCGTAGGGGGCACCTCGTCCTCCGGCGACGGTGGAGCTTGGCCGGGGAAGATGGCGCGCGCACGGCGTGTGCACGGCGTAGGCGGAGAGGCTGACGAGAGGGGATTGGATGGTGGTGGCGGGTGAGGTCCAGCAACGGCGGTGGTGTCCTCGCGGTGTCGAACGGCGACGACACGATCGGTCGCGCGGGAGAGGAGAAGTGAGGGCGAGGGCAGAGGGAGTGTGCGTGCGGGTGAGTGAGGAGTGAGAGGTGGTGCTCGGGGTTTTTGCTTGGTCATGACCGACCGGGGGAAGTGGCGGGGGCCATGCCGGAGTGCGGCGCGCGGTTGCGGCAGGCGCTGGCGTGCGCGGCGAGCGGGCGCGGCGGGCGAGGCGGAGCGGGAGTGGCCGCGCGCGATCGTGGCGTGATCGAGCGGGCAAAATCGAGCGAGGAGTGGGCGAGCGGATACGGCGCAGGCAAAGGCGGCCACGCGGCGGTTGCGGCCGGCGTACGGCGCAGGCGTGTCAGGCTGACCGGCGCGTCGCGCGGCGCGCGCGCCGGCGGAGCGGGCGCGCGGGAGTGAGCGGGCTTGCGTGGGCTGGTCCGGAAGTGAGGGCGCGGGAATTTTTTTTCCTTTTTCTTGTTCCCAAAAACTTTTCAAACTTTGACCGTTCAAAAACAGATTCAAAAACTCCAAACTAGGCTTTGACCCCAAAATAAAAGTTGCTTGAAATAATTTTCTCTACAACTTTCACATAGAACATTTTTGCTGAAAAGCACTTTTAAAAACCTCACAGAAATAAAGCCAATTTTGAGGCATAAATCATTTTGTTTACCTCATTTTTATTTGCTAAACTATTTTTGAACTAGGTCAAAATGTTAACATGCAAAGTATTATACTTCATGTTCTTTATCTTATACGATCATTTGCCAAGACAGAAATCCATTTAAGCAATCAAGTCCAAAAGAGACCAAAATCCAGATAAATAAATCAGAGACAAAAGCACTTTGATGCACATAAAATGATGCAATGCATTGCTTATGCATTAGTAGCTAAATGTAGTTCCTAATACAGTGCTTGACACTAGAGTGTCACAGCCCTTTCCCCCTTAAAGAAATCTCATCCCGAGATTTGGGTTACGTACCATCTTTACAAAAGCGGGATAGTTTACGCGTAAGTATTCCTCAGTTTCCCAAGTTGCATCGTTGGATCCGTGGTTGCTCCAAAGAATCTTGTAAGTCTTCACTGTTCGGTTTGCGAGTCTCTCGGGTTTTGGTGCCCAATATCTCCTTGGGTTGTTCATAGTATTCCAGATCTGATCTGATGGAGATATCCGGGATCTGAACTTCTTCCCGTTCTGGAACTCGAAGACACTTCTTCAACTGGGACACAGATGGAACACCGGGAAAAGACTGCGCTCATCTCTGGTGGTAACTGCACTCATAGGCTACTTCTCCCTTTTTAGCTATGATCTGGTATGGTCCCACGTATCGTGGTGCTAACTTTTTCTTAATTCCAAACGTTGGACCTTTCTCATGGGTGAGACCTTAAGGTAGACATAATCTCCTACTTGGAATTCCAAGGGTCTTCTTCGTGTGTCTGCATAGCTCTTTTGTCATGATTGTGCTGCCTTGATATGTTGTTGTATTGTTTGCACAATCTCTTCAGCATCCTTTAAGTAATCTGACCCATAAAATCCTCGATCCCCTGATTCAACCCAATTTACCGGGGTTCTGCATCTTCGTCCATATAAGACTTCGAACGGTGCCATCTTTATACTTTCCTGGTAGCTATTGTTATATGAAAACTCGCGCGAGGGGTAACCACTTCTCCCATGATTCTCCTGAGGATAAAACACAAGCTCTGAGGATATCTTCTAGAATTTGGTTCACTCTTTCTGTTTGTCCTGCGGTTTGGGGGTGATAAGCGGAACTTCTTACCAACTTAGTCCCTAGTTCCTTGTGCAACTGTTCCCAAAAACGCGCTATGAACTGGGGTCCTCTATCAGAAACAATCCTCTTAGGAACTCCATGTAACCTCAAGATGTTTTGAATGTACAAGTCTGCATACTAATGAGGTCGGTGGGTAGTCTTAACCGGGATAAAGTGAGCCACTTTAGATAACCGATCCACGACAACCCAGATAGAATCATTTCCTTTTTGAGTGGTGGGAAGACCTGTGACGAAATCCATACTAATCTCTTCCCATTTCCACTCTGGGATTGATAACGGTTGTAACAGTCCGGCAGGTCTTAGGTGTATCGCTTTTATCCTGCAGCAAGTATCACACCTTGCGACATAAGCGGCAACTTCTTTCTTCACCTTAGACCACCAATACCTTGTTTCTCAGATCGTGGTACATCTTACTACTTCCTGGATGGATAGATAACTTTGAATTATGGGCTTCATTCAGAATTCTTTCTTTCAGCTCCGTGTCCTTAGGAACAACCAACCTTTGATTATACCATAGAATTCCCTGTTCATCTGTTCTGAAGTTCAAAGAACTATTGGTTTCCAATCTCTTCTTGATCTGGCTGATTTCTTCATCAGTCCTTTGTCTTTCAATGATGTCACTCTCCAGGGTGCACTGTAGGGTGATGTTATTTAGCATAACAGGGTGCATAAGGTTGAATCCATCCTCCAAAAGTGGTTGTAGAGAGTTGCAATGAGTCTTGCGACTCAAGGCATCTGCTACAACATTCGCTTTTCCGGGGTGGTAATGCACTTCTAGGTTATAATCCTTAATCAACTCTAACCATCTCCTCTGCCTCATATTCAACTCTGGCTGGGTGAAGATATATTTCAAACTTTTGTGATCTGTGTATATATGGCATAGGTTACCCATAAGATAATGCCTCCATATCTTGAGTGCATGAACCACGGCTGCCAACTCCAAATCATGAGTCGGGTAATTCTCTTCATGTGGTCGTAACTGACGTGAAGCATATGCTATAACTCTCCCATTCTGCATAAGCACACATCCAAGTCCAATCTTGGATGCGTCACAAAACACATCAAAAGGTTCCTCCAAATCTGGTTGCGCCAAAACGGGTGCAGAAGTCAACAACGTTCGCAGAGTGCGAAAAGCTGCCTCACACTCTGGAGTCCATTCAAACTTCTTGTTTTTCTGAGTTAGACGAGTCATAGGCTTTGCGATCCTTGAGAAATCCGGAATGAACCGACGGTAGTATCCGGCCAATCCCAGAAAACTGTGTACTTCATGTACGTTAGTGGGTGCTTGCCAATCCATGACTTCCTGTACCTTCGTGGGATCCACAGAATTCCTTCCTCTGAAAGGACGTGTCCAAGAAAGGTAGCTTCTTTAACCAAAACTCGCACTTGCTAAACTTAGCATACAACTTGTGCTCTCGAAGTCGAGCTAAGACGACTCGTAGGTGCTCTGCATGTTCCTTTTTATTTTCAGAGTATACCCGAATATCATCGATAAACACCACAACAAACTTATCCAACTCGGGCATGAAGACCGAATCATCAGGTACATGAAATGTGCCGGTGCATTGGTTAACCCGAAGGACATAACTAGATACTCATAGAGTCCATATCTGGTAGAGAAGGCTGTTTTTGGTATATCCTCTCTCCTCATCTTAATCTGATGGTATCCTGACCTCAGGTCGATCATGGAGAACACTTTTGCCTTTGATAACTGATCGAACAAGACGTCGATTCGGGGTAAGGGATACTTGTTCTTTATGGTTACTGCATTCAAAGGTCTGTAATCCACGCTCATCCGTAAAGTTTTATCCTTCTTCTTTACGAATATGGCGGGACATCCCCAAGGTGACAAACTAGGACGTATCAAGCCTTTATCCAAAAGTTCTTGCAACTGAGCCTTGAGCTCTGCTAACTCATTAGCTGGCATCCTATACGGCCTCCAAGAAATGGGTGCAGTTCGAGGGATCAACTCTATAGCAAACTCCACATCCCTATCTGGTGGTAGCCCTGGCAACTCATCAGGAAAGACATCTGGGAACTCACACACTACTGGGATCTCAGCTATCTGCTTGGCTGTGATATTGAACAACACTCCGATCTCATGGGGTTTCGGGGCAACTTAAACCGAAAAGAAGTCCCATCCGGGGACTGACCATGAAAACTACTCGCTCTGAAATGTCAAGACTGACCTTCCAGAGTTTCATCCAACCCATACCCAAGATTACATCCAAACCTAGACCAGGGATGACTATGGGATCCACTAAGGCCTGCTTATCCCCAAAAGTCATCTCCACTCCTTTCGCCATTTTACGGGCGATATAACAGCTCCGGCGGAACTTATCTGATACCCCCGATCCAACTCTACTAACCCGAGATTACTTCCTATAGCAAAATTCTCACTATGAAAGAATGTGATGCTCCAGAATCAACAACACAACTGTGGGGTACTGATTAACAAGAAACGTACCAACAGTGACAAGTTCTCCTTCAGGTACTTCTTCCACGGTAGTGTAATGCACATGACCTACGCGAGGTGGAGGCTGGGTGTACTGCTTCTTTTGGACGAGGGCACTGACGTGACAGGTGTCCGGTCTGACCACAGTTGTAGCATGGTCCGATCACGTACGGGGTCTTGGGTCCTCCTGCATTTCCTGCCTTAGCTTTGTTCTACATCAGAGGAGCGGTGTAGGGCTTCTGGAAACTCAGGCGGGGACGGTTGGTGGTTATCTCTTGTGGGGGACGGAACCTTGCTCCTGCACTGGCGGGATACGGGGTGCGTTCTCCAAAGGGTCCTCTGTTGAGACGAACCTCCTTCGTTCGCAACGACAGCGTTTTCTGTCGCCAGCCTGCTGTCATTGGCCTCCTAGAAGTCACGACAGTCACTGAAGATGTCGGTGACTGAAGAATGGTGGCACTGGTTGAAACTGCAATCTCTTGCCTCTGTATCAGTACTCGTGAGCTCTCGCCACAGTTGTCTCTATTCACAAGTCACTGACCTCTGTATTGACAATCCAGGGCTCATTGCAGAGCATTGCTTGGAGTGCTCTTGCATATTGTTGCATCTTTGTATCCCCATTAGATTGTTGAAGCTATAGAGATACTCTGACATAGACCTTGTCCTTGAGACAGCCTCATACTCTATAGTCTTCATTTCTATCATACCACTTGGGATGTAGTGGTTACGCATAGCAGTCGAGAACTGATCCCAAGTGACTCGTGCATTGCAGGTAGGGATGCACGGTATTGAGCCCACCACAACCTGCGGGTCCTTCCAACATGTGGGCGACATACTCCGCCTTAAGCTCTTCCGTCAGGCGAAGCAGGCGGAACTTCTGGATGATGGAGTTGAGCCACTCATCTGCTTCCAGCGGCTCGGTGACTTCCTTGAACACAGGGGGACGAGTGTCCAAGAATCACGGTAGGAGCTGTACTGGTTGGGCTCGGGCCTTGGCGTTGTTGATGCTGCTGCGCAGTGTTGTTAGCGATGTTACGGAGGGTGGCCTCCATGTGCCTCTGCATCTCTTCCATGTTCCTCTGACTTCCCAGAAACTGGCCGAAAAACGCTTCCGGCGTCATTGGTGCCTGAGGGGTGGTGGCAGATTCTCCTCCTGTCCAGACCCCTATCCACGTTGACTTCGAGTGTGTGTCGGCATCTGCATATCCCATTAATAAGCAGTCATTAGGTGATGTTACATTGATCATGAATAAATATTGCGCTGTACATAATTTAAAATTTAGCACACGACCAAGTATAATTATTCATTTCCATACAACATCACAGAATAATTGCTCGAAATTAGACATGCAAACGACGGAACTTCCACAAAAGGTGCCAGATCGAAGTCTGGACTTTGTCCAAAAGCCATACATACCACCATACAACTTAAACATAAACCAACACATGTCTGAGGGTTACATCATCAGTGAGCACGCTCAAGCTGTACAAAAGAAACGACTCCTAACGAAACTAACGCTCAGTCGTCTCCGGCGCGGATGCGGCGTCCTCTATGTCAGCGTCGATCATAGGATCATTAGCGTGAGCCTCCTCCGGGGGAACGTCGGGACCAAGGACTTCTCCGTCCTGGGGGTCCTGGGCCTCGGCTGCGGGAACCTCGGCAGCTGCTGGGGCGGCGGCCTCCTGTGCGGCGTGGTGCATCTGATGGACTGCCTCGTGGAGCTGGTCGATATAGGCCACCTACTGGCCATGATCTGTTGTATCAGAGGTGACTCCCTCTCTGAGCTGGTCGAGCACGGTGTGGGCCTCATCCCTCTGAAGGCGGTAGTCAGGTACATCTGCTCAGCTATGGTCCTGGCAGTGGTCTCTGCACCTGCGGTAGCACGGCGTCGTCACGCTCAAGAGTGACCTGCTGCAATCTCTCCTGAAGGCGGGCTACCTCAGCGTCGAACTCCTCCTGCATTCTTCCCTTGTTCTGGTAGGTGGCAGTGAGAGTGAAGGACACGCTCTCGAGAGTGCGCTCCAAACTCTCACATACACCTAGCAAAGCTCCGGTGGCGCTCATCGCAGGCGTCTCACAGAAGAACCTCTCCTCGGGACTCCCTGTCAGAACTGACTCCAAGGTCTGCCTCCAGCGCAATGGAAAAGGTGATCCACGTGGGAACACTCCTGCCATCGCACTAGCAAGGTCGGCGGGGAAACGGGCGATGATGTCCTTCATCACCAGTATGCTGCCCTGTTAGCTCCATCCTTGGCACACGTGCCTCTAGTGATCTCAGTCCATCCGGTTCAGTGAGGCTTGGCAGGCAAGGCTTTGACCTTGATCTGCACCATGACCAGAGAATCCTGTCCACAGATCTCCTTCTGCCAGAGTACTTGGGCTCCTGTCCCTTCTCATAGCCCACGGCCTGCAGAATCCTCCATAGGATGGTCGCAACCCAAAGTAGGTCAAGAACGTCTTCCGAGTCAGCTTGGTGGCCAAGCGGTGATGCGGAACTCCTCTTCCTCCGGTGGCCTTGCGAGCGGTCAGCTTAGTCCGGGCCATCTGTAGAAACAAAAGGGTTTCGAACTCTCATGAGACAGATATTAAGTTGGCAATTTTATATAAAAGAGACAACTTTTAATTAAGGGGAGGTAATGTAAATGCAAGAATATAAACATGATGCATGATCGTACTTACGTTCTCACTCACTAACGTGACTCGTAAGTCCTAACGTTCTAGTCGGTGGCAAGAACGATCTCTCATCGTTATCTACATGTTCTACTCGATTGCATAGTTAGTGTACCTGCAGAAGATTCATTTCAGCCCAAACAATTCCAATGGTAAAACAACTGAGTATTGGCTAATATGCGCAAAGTACATAGCAGCCAACACTAAACACTATGCACCAATAGAGAAAACACCCTTAAAACATTGATACCCTCGTATGTGTCTGCGTGGAGCTCGCACATACTTGGTATAAGAACTCTCACCTAGACCGACGATTGGACGGTCATGCTCTCATACCTCACAAAATCATTTTATGCATGTTTTCGCGATCGACGCATTCTCTTTTTCCCGAGAATGGACCAGCAAATAAAGATCCAGCATGAAGCAAAACCCTGAACCCTATTAGCAGTTAAGCCACCTGATTCCTAGTATAGGCTTAGGACGAGACTGGGCACACTTAGTATTTAAAATAGTTTTGAAAATAGTTTTGAAATACCCATTTTAGTTCAAAAATAGCTCCTTGAGGATGCAATAACTTGAACCTTGCTCTGATACCAGCTGTCGCAGAACCGTCCTGATTATAAGGACTCAAGTACCGTCTTAGTCAATTACGTCTGACACCGACCCGCACTTGAAGCCATATAACCCTGGTAGTCCGGAAATCTCGAAGGATTTCAACATCGTACAACATACAGGATCGCATCGTTCAAGTATTACATTCTAAAGGATACAACACAGATAAACGAGATCGGATTTAAAACATCAGAGTGCGAATTTAAGACAGAGTTATTACAATACCGAATTTAAAGTGCGGAAGCTTAAAAAGTTTTGAAACACGACCACCACACATGTGGTCCAAATAAACAATGTTTGATAACTCCAACTCAACACAACTCACTCCTCCTTTTTCAAGTAATGTGCCACTAGAAGTCTCAGACCAGCAAAGAAAAGGGGAAGCTTCTGGACGACCCTGCCCTGGGCCTACTCCTCATCACCTTCCACTGGGTAGAGGCAGTGCTTACAATAGCCACATACACCTGGCCATCTGCAACAAACGGATAAACCCTGAGTACGGAATGTACTCAGCTAGACTTACCGTCCAACTGAAAATAAAGACACCAAGTAGTCGGTGTTTCGTACCCGGGGGTATCACACCAACGAGTGATATGATCGCGTGCTTCTCTTCCTGGATGGTGATGCAAGAGGACACAAGGATTTATCCTGGTTCGGGCAAAGAAGGCCCTACGTCCAGCGGGGGGATGTTCTTGTATTACTTGCACCTAAGTGCTTGTACAGGGGAGAATACAAGCTCAGTGAGCGTGGACCGGAGTCCGGACTCGTGTCTGTGTGTGGACTCGTGTGTTTGTGTCCGTCCTCCTGAATGAGGGCCCTAGTGTCCCCTTTTATAGAGCAAGGGGAGGCAGGGTTACATAAAGGTATTACAGGTGTCGGGGCGTATGGTGCCCCATACGGAGAAGGGTAGGAACCCTGTCTTGTCGGGGCCACTGGAGCCGATGTGATCGTCGCTGTTGAGGCGTCCTTGGGTCGTGGCTTCCATCCTGGGCGCGGACGTGGTGGCGCGACAAGGCGGGAGCCGTACAGCACCCATCCCGGAATGTACAGTACGCGGTGAGGTCCCTCCGGGTCTTGGGGTACCTGTCCTCCAATAGCACGAAAGTAGTTAGGGCTCGAAGGGCGCGGAGCCGGCTTCGAGGTGGTGCCACGGGGGCTCGAGGGGCGGAGCCGGCCTCGAGGTGTTACAGTGCAGGGCTCGAGGAGCGCGTAGCCGGCCTCGAGGGTTACAGTGCAGGGCTCGAGGGGCGCGTAGCCGGCCTCGAGGGTTACAGTGCAGGGCTCGAGGGGCGCGTAGCCGGCCTCGAGGTTACAGTGCCTGGCTTGGCCGAACAGTGCTGTACTGTGCCCTTTTGCCCATGCTTGTGGTGAAACGAGACTTGACCTTTACACCGAGTTACTGTGGTACATGCTGTGCACTAGTGGACATGACCGAGTAGGTGAAGGCATTAAATGCGTGGTATGGGCTGGTACGGCTGTGTGCAGCTCGAGGTCCGTGCGTTAAGGCTCGAGGTGTGGGGGCGCGTTCGCCCGAGGCCTGGAGGGCTCGGGCGAGACGGAGAGCGATCGTGCTCGCCCGAGGCCTTGCTGGGAGGGCTCGGGCGAGACGGAGAAGAGCGTTCGCCCGAGGCCTGGCTGGGAGGGCTCGGGCGAGACGGAGAAGAGCGTTCGCCCGAGGCCTGGCTGGGAGGGCTCGGCGAGACGGATAGAGCGTTCGCCCGAGGCCTGGCTGGGAGGGCTCGGGCGAGACGGAGAAAGAGCGTTCGCCCGAGGCCTGGCTGGGAGGGCTCGGGCGAGACGGAGACAGAGCGTTCGGGTGTTTGCGTTGATTGGGGGTACCCTTTTTGTACCACCGACAGTAGCCCCCGAGCCCTTGTTTGAGTGCTTGCATTCGAGCAGGGCTCCAGATTGGGATCTCGATGGATAGCTAACTGGTCTCGAGGGTTTGGTCGATTTATTCCGTGGGTGTAGCCCCGAGGCCATGGGGGAGTGGTTAGAACTCCCTCGTGGGCTCCCGAAGAATCCTCCGTCGTTTGGGAACCTTCTGCCCAGCGGGCGCGCCTTTTTAGGCGGAAATCGTCAGGGAGCGGAGATCGCGGCGCCGTGTGTACCTGTCAACAGGCTCGAAATGTGGTTCGGTAGTCTCATTAAATGTTTGCGGTTACCTTTCCTTTGTCGTGGGAGACTCCGTCCGAGGCTTGGCTCGGAGGGCTCGAGCGAGACGGAGAACGAGCGATCGTTCGAGGTCTGGCCTCGAGGGCTCGGGCGAGATGGAGGACGAGCGTTCACCAGGCCTGAAAATCTCATGCTCACACCAAGAAAAGAGATTAGTCGTAACTGTCCGAGTTTTTAGACCCTCTTTCGTCGAGGGGTGCCAGGCTGAACCGACTGGCCGGCTCCTCGAGCTGTCCGGCATGCCGATTGCCCTGGCTTGTCATCCCGCGAGTCCTTTCGATCGGATGCGAGGGGGATGCCTCGTACTACCCCGAGTGGGCGAGTATCGAGGTTCCCGGTGAGCTGGTAACGGGGAATCCAAGTGAGAGCTCGTGCCCCGTTCGTTAGGGGTCGACTGTGGCCCGGAGGCGGTCTCATAAAGCATGGGGGCTCAGTCTGCAGGAGTGCCGGGTCCATTCGATAGGACCCGGTGGCTCGATGCCTCCCTCCGAGGGGATCTCACTGCACGTCGAGCTCCCCGCCTTGGATACACGTGAGGGGCCTCGAGGGCTCGGCCCTCGAGTAATGCCGCGAGTGGCGCCCCTTGGTGTCCCTGACTCGGGTGCTCGAAGCCGGCTGTCGAACCCTTTTCGAGGGCCAGCCTTCGCTGCTTCGAGACTTAGGGCCGGGCCCGTTTTTACCTTTATGAAGAAGCCTCCGTCGTCTGGGAATCCTTCTGCCCGTTGGGCACGCCTTTTTAGGCGGAAACGTCGGGGAGAGCGGCGGGCGCGAAGCCGGAGCGACGGTCGTGGCGGGCCCGGTAGTGGAGCGAATGGAGAGGTACGCGTGTACCCTGCATCCGGCTCGAGACGTGGTTAGGTGGGCGCATTGAATGCATTCGGTTACCTTTTTACGTCGTGGGAGATCCCGCCCGTCTGGATTTCCCCCTATAAATATCGAAAGAGGGGAAAAAGAACCCTTTACTTTGCCTTTGCCTTCGCCGCCGCCGTAGCCTTTACGCGCCCTCTCCTTCGAGCTAGTCGATTGGGGATTTCCGGCCGCCCGTCCGCTGCTCGGATCCGCGCCGCGCCACCGTCATGGCCGCCCAGACACAGATGCTGCCGGCCGAGGACTGGAGCCCGTCGAAGGTGACGCAGAGCGAAATGGACTCGCTGGTGGCCCAGGGCTTCTGCGCCCCAACCCGAGGAGGGACCCGCATGGTGGGTTATCCCGTCGGCGGAGCACCGGGAGCCGCACCCGCCGGAGGGGTACGTGGTGAGCTTCACGCGCTACCACCGTATGGGGCTCGGCGTCCCGCCGAGCCGCTTCTTGCGAGGGCTGGCCCACCATTTCGAGGTGGAGCTGCAACACTTCTCCCCCAACTCCATCTCGCACGCCGCCATATTCGCCGCGGTGTGCGAGGGGTACCTGAAGATGGAGCCGCACTGGGAGA